>JAAGEH010000021.1:3816422-3913782 GCA_011751065.1 Lasiurus cinereus
AAGAAAGAAAGAAAGAAAGAAAGAAAGAAAGAAAGAAAGAAAGAAAGGTAAAAAGAAGGAAGGAAATAGGAAGCCAAGAAGAAACACAGGGGTAAAGAATAAAAATGGTAACAAACATTTTTATAATAACTTTAAATGTAAATAAGATTAACTGCCCAATCAAAAGACATAAGGTAATGGATTGGATAAGAAAACATGACCCATATATCTGCTGCCTACAAGAAACCCACCTCAGAAAAAGAGATGCAGAGAGTGAAGGGATGGAAAAAGGTTGTTCAGGCAAATGGAAATAAAAACAAAAAGCTGGTGTAGCAATATTTATATCTGACAAATTAGATCTCAAAGTGAAGGGCATAAAAAGAGATAAGTATGGCCACTTCATAATACTAAAGGGAACAATCCAACAAGAAGAAATAACTCTGGTAAACATATACACACCCAATACAGGAGTACCCAAATACATTAAAAAAAACAACAACAACAACTCTGGAAGGATATCAAGGAAGAGATTGACAGTATAATACAATCATAGTAGGATGCTTTAATGCCCCACTAACAGCATAGAACAAATCCTCCAAACAAAAAATCAGCAAAGAAACATCAATCCTAAATGACTCACTAGACCAGATGGAATTAATTGACAGCTTCAAAACATTTTACCCCAAAGCCTACAGAAAATACATTTTTCTTAAGTGTACATGGGTCATTTTCAAAGATAGACTATATATTGGGTCACAGGAAAAGTCCCTTCAAATTCAAGAAGATAGAAATCATATCAAGCATCTTCTCTGATGACAATGGCATAAAACTGGAAATCAACTACAATAAAAACAATCTAAAAAAACAAAAAAAACACATGGAGACTAAACAGCATGCTATTAAAAAATGACTGGGTTACCAGAGATATCAAAGAAGAAATAAGAAACATCATGATAACAGATGACAATGAAAACATAAAAATCCAAAGTCTATAGAACACAGTGAAAGCAGTCTTGAGAGGGAAGTTCATAGCTCTACAAGCCTACTGAAAAAAAAAAAACAAAAAACAAGAAACAATGGTAATAAATTACCTAACCCTACAACTCAAAGAGTTAGAAAGAGAGCAACAAGAAAAGCCCAGTGTAAGCAAAAGGAAGGACATAATAATGATCAGAGCGGAGATAAACAACATAGAGACAAAAAAAAAAAGATCAACAAAACCAAGAGCTGGTTCTTTGAAAGGATAAACAAGATTGATGAACCTTTAGCCAGGCTTACCAAGGACTAAAGAGAGAGGACCCAAATACACAAAATCAGAAACTAAAGAGGAGGAGGAGAAAATGGCGGCAGAGTAGACGGACGCGACTGGAGCTTTGTCCCTGGGCAGAGGGAGAGAGAGCGGCTGAGAGTTGCATTGGGAGTGTTTGTTGGCAAGCTAGGAGTCAGTTGTCCTCCAGGGGAAGGCGGGGAACTGCTGGAAGGGGCTCTCCCGGCCAGGCAGCCCCACTGCCACGGGGTTTTTGTCTGCCGGAACCACCAGCGCGAACGCGGCGCCCGAGCCATCTTGCAGTGGGAGGTAGATGTCTGCGGTGCTCTGAAGCCTTCGGCTAGGCACCCATCAAGCAGCCAGGAACCCGGGGACCCAGAACTCCGCTCTCCAATTGGCGCAGACACGCGGCGGAATCAGAGATCCACAGAGCACACGGAAAGGTCAGATTGTGCCTGACTTAAGGGGGAGGTGGATGTCTGCCAAGGTCTGAAAGCTGCGGCTGACGGAAGAACCCACAGAGCAGCCAGGACCCAGAGCGCGGCTTCCCAGGCGGCACAGACGTGCAGGCGGAGGATTCAGAGATTCACAGGGCGCGCGCGGAAGGGTCAGATTTCGCCTGGGCCAGGGTGCGGTCTCCTACCCCCGCAGGGCAGAGACGTGCACACTGTGGGAGCTGGGCTGCGGGAAAGCTGCCTCTGGAGAGGTCCGCAGAGGTGGTCAGGGCGTGATCCCTGAGTGTGAAGGCAGACCCTCTGGGCTGTTGACAGAGGAGAGCTCCGGAAAACGACTCTTTTTTTTTTTCTTTCTTTCTTTTTCTCTGGGGCAGAGGGACAACCTGGGAGTTATTGCAGTGTCCAGGCTGCAAAACTCCCACAAACTGGTTTTGGAAACCACAGAGTAGCAGGATCTGAGCACAGCCTAGAGAGGTCCTGTGCTTTGTCTCAGAGATCAATTCCAAAACACTGCCACCCAATGGATGACACACGAATTGACTCTCGCATAACCACAAGAGAATAAAGAGATTAAAACACCAAGAGGGGAACACAGGGAACTGCAATAGCTCCCCTACTGGGAAACAGGAGTGCCAAGCAGAATAATAGTGGAAGTGAAGGACCATTCTATTTTTCTTTTTTTTTTTTTATTTTCCCTTTTTTCTTTTTTTTAATTCTTTATTTTTCATTTTCACATATTTTAATTAAAAGAATATTTTTTTCTTTCTGCCTCAATTGATTTTACCTTTATAATTATTAAATTTTTGTTTTAAACTAGTATTATTAATTACTACTAGTACTTTACCGTTTTGGGGGAAAAAAGTGTCATTTTGTTTTCTCTTTATTTTATTTCGGGATTACAGTTCTACATTCTACTTTCATCTTCCCTTTAGCATAATTTTACTCCAACTCAACTCCACCTTTATACCAACACTTTCCTCCTAACTTTCCCCATTTTGCTGTCTTGTTTCTCTTTCCCTTTTCCAACTTTAGATTCTCCCTATTTTTCTCTTTACCTGGTTAAAATTTCACCCCATTTATATATCTAATTTCAAATCCCCTACTACAAGTCTACACAAACCTCTCCCCTCTTGTCTTCACTAGCCAAAAAGTTGTTTTTTCTCTATGTCCTTTTGTTGCTATTTGCCTGAAAAGTGATTATATCGATTTTTTGAAATTTCTTTTTGAGAGACTGTTTTAGTTTATTCTACTTGTTTTATTTTGCTTTTTGCTTGCTTTGTTTTCTACCTCTCTTTTCCCTCATCTCCCTCGATACCAGTTGCTATTTGCAATTTGCATTAATCTCTAGGTACTGGTTGCTGGCCTTTATTGGGATTAGTGACTGTTCTATTGGAGTTGTCTCCTGGCATCTATATTTTGTTCCTCTTTTCTCTCTTATACACTTTCTTTTCTCTCTGACTTTTTTCTCTTCCTCTTTCCTACTCCTTTTTCTCCTTTTTATTTTCTTATTTTATTTTATTGTTCATTTATTTATCTTTTTTTTCTCACATTCCTAATTTGATTTTGGCACTTCTTTCTTTTCTTTCTTCCTCATTTTCCTCTTCTTCTTTCTCTATTTACCCCTAATTTGTCCTTCATTGGTGGTCACCTTATTTGTGATTATTAACATCTTGAATACATCTCTACTCAGTGCCTTGTGTGCTATACCTGGTCGTGTTGTAGTTTGTGCCTTTCAATCAATGTAGGAGAGAGCACTACATAACCAGACACCCAGAGAAGAAAGACCATGGGCAGAAAAAGAAACAGCCCACAAAAGACAGAAAGGCAGGTTTCACCAGAAAAGGAAGTAAACGAAACAGAACCACAAATAAGCCTACCAGAGAAAGAGTTCAGAGAAACTATCATAATGTGGTTGAAAAGAATGGAAGACAAATTTGACAACATGAGTAAGAGCCTAGAGGAGGTGAAGAAGCATGAAGAAGAAATGCAGAACAAACTAGAGGAGGTGCAGAATAAACAAGAAGAAATGAATAATGACATCACTGCTATAAAGAACACAATAGAAAGCATCAAAAGTAGACTAGAAGAAGCAGAGGACCGCATCAGTGAACTAGAAGACACGGTAGGAAAAAATACCCAAGTACAGCAGCTTCTAGAAAAACAAGTTAAAAAGCAAGAGGAAAGTCTAAGGGAACTTTGGGATAACATGAAACAAAATAACATCTGCATAATTGGGGTTCCAGAAAGAGTGAAAACTGAACAAGGATTAGAGAACGTGTTTGAAGAAATAATGACAGAAAATTTCCCCAATATAGAAAAGAAAAAACCCACACAAATCCAAGAAGCTCACAGAGTCCCAAGCAAAATGAACCCCAACAAACTGACACCGAGGCACATTATAATTAAATTGGCAAACACGGACGACAAAGTAAGAATCTTAAAAGCAGCCAGAGAGAAACAGAAAGTTACCTACAAAGGAACCCCCATAAGACTAGCTACTGACTTCTCAACAGAAATTCGTCAGGCCAGAAGAGAATGGAATGAAATATACAAAGTCATGCAAAGGAAGGGTCTGAATCCAAGAATACTGTACCCTGCAAGACTCTCAATCAAAATTGAAGGTGAAATCAAAAGCTTCACAGACAAAAAAAGGACTAAGGGAATATATTTCCACCAAACCAGCAATGCAAGAAATGTTAAAGGGTCTGCTGTAATAAAAAGAAAGAGGAAGTGAAGAAGGAACTCGGGGGTAAGGACTAAAAATGGCAACAGATAAGTACTTATCAATAATAACTTTAAATGTAAATGGATTAAATGCTCCAATCAAAAGACATAGGGTAACCGATTGGATAAGAAAACATGATCCATATATCTGCTGTCTGCAAGAAACCCACGTTAGGAAAAGAGATGCACACAGATTGAGGGTGAAGGGATGGAACATGGTATTTCAGGCAAATGGAAATGAAAAAAAAAGCTGGGGTTGCAATACTTATATCTGACAAATTAGATCTCAAAGTGAAGGACATAACAAGAGATAAAGAAGGCCACTTCATAATACTAAAGGGAACAATCCAACAAGAAGAAATAACTCTGATAAACATATATGCACCCAATATAGGAGCACCTAAATACATAAAAAAACTCTTGGAGGATATTAAGAGAGAGATTGACAGCAATACAATCATAGTAGGAGACTTTAATACCCCACTGTCACCATTGGACAAATCCTCTAAACAAAAAATCAGCGAAGAAACATCAATCCTAAATGACTCACTAGACCAGATGGAATTAATTGACATCTTCAGAACATTTCACCCCAAAGCCACAGAATATACATTCTTCTCCAGTGCACATGGGTCATTTTCAAAGATAGATCATATGTTGGGTCATAAGAAAAGTCTCTTCAAATTCAAGAA
The DNA here is from genome assembly GCA_011751065.1 of Lasiurus cinereus. Taxonomy (NCBI): domain Eukaryota; kingdom Metazoa; phylum Chordata; class Mammalia; order Chiroptera; family Vespertilionidae; genus Lasiurus; species Lasiurus cinereus. Next base: position 3,821,540 of record JAAGEH010000021.1, read on the forward strand.
GATAGAAATCATATCAAGCATTTTCTCAGACCACAGTGGCATAAAACTGGAAATCAATTATAATAAAAACAATAGAAAGAAATCTAACATGGAGACTAAAGAGCATGCTATTAAACAATGACTGGGTGACTAGAGAGATCAAGGAAGAAATAAAAAACATCATGACAACAAATGACAATGACAACACAACAATAAAAAATTTATGGGACACAGTGAAAGCAGTCTTGAGAGGGAAGTTCATAGCCCTACAAGACTACTGCAAAAAAACAGGAACAAATGGTAATAAATTACCTAACCCTACAACTCAAAGAGCTAGAACAAGAGCAACAAGATAAGCCCAGTGTACACAGAAGGAAGAAAATAGTGAAAATCAGAGTGGAGATAAACAACTTGGAGACCAAAGAAACAATTCAAAAGATCAACAAAACCAAAAGCTGGTTCTTTGAAAGGATAAACAAGATTGATGGAACTCTAGCCAGGCTCACCAAGAAGCAAAGAGAGAAGACCCAAATAAACAAAATCAGAAATGAAAGAAGAGAAATAACAACAGACCCTGCGGAAATACAAAGGATTGTTGAAAAATACTAGAACAACTCTATTCCAACAAATTGGACAACCTGCAAGAAATGGACATTTTCCTAGAAGAATATAACCTCCCAAAACTCAATGAGGAGGAAGCCAAACATCTCAATAGTCCAATAACTATGGAAGAAATTGAAGCAGTAATCAAAAAGCTTCCAGCAAATAAAAGCCTGGTTCCAGATGGCTACACAGGAGAGTTTTACCAAACATTCAAGGAACAATTAAAACCTATCCTCCACAGACTATTCAAAAACATTCAAGAAGAAGGAATACTACCAAACACCTTCTATGAAGCCAGCATCACCCTAATACCAAAACCAGATAAAGACAACACAATGAAAGAGAATTATAGGCCAATATCTCTCATGAACATAGATGCCAAAATCCTCAACAAAATTCTAGCAAACCGGATCCAGCAGTACATCAGAAAGATCATACACCATGACCAAGCAGGATTCATCCCAGGAATGCAGGGATGGTTCAATATCCGCAAATCAATAAATATGATACATCACATAAACAAATTGAGAGATAAAAATCACATAGTCATATCAATTGATGCAGAAAAAGCATTTGACAAAATCCAACATCCTTTGTTGATAAAAATGCTCAGCAAAGTGGGAATAGAAGGATCATACCTCAACATCATAAAAGCCATATATGATAAACCCACAGCTAATATCATACTCAATGGGCAAAAACTAAAACCATTTCCCCTAAGAACAGGAACAAGACAGGGATGCCAACTCTCACCTCTCCTGTTCGACATAGTACTGGAAGTACTAGCCATTGCAATTAGACAACAAGAAGAAATAAAAGGCATCCAAATTGGAAAAGAAGAAGTAAAGCTGTCCTTATTTGCAGATGACATGATATTGTACATAAAAAACCCAAAAGGACTCCATTCCAAAACTAATTGACTTAATTAATGAATTCAGCAATGTAGCAGGATACAAAATTAATGCTAAGAAGTCTGTGGCATTTCTATACACTAACAGTGAAATTATAGAAAGAGAAACTAAAAAAGCAATCCCATTTACCATCGCACCAAAAAAATTAAGATACCTAGGAATAAACTTAACTAAAGAGGTAAAAAAAACCTTTATGCAGAAAACTACAGGACACTGAAAAAAAAGATAGAGGAAGATGTTAACAGATGGAAGAGCATACTATGCTCATGGATTGGGAGAATCAACATCATTAAAATGTCCATACTACCCAAAGCAATCTACAGATTCAATGCACTACTCATTAAAATACCAACGACATATTTCACACACCTACAAAGAATTCTTCATAGATTCATCTGGAACAAAAAAAGACCACGGATAGCTACAGCAATTCTGAGAAAAAAGAATAAAGTAGGTGGGATCTCAATACCAGACTTCAAGCTATACTACAAAGCAACTGTTCTCAAAACAGCCTGGTACTGGCACAAGAACAGACATATAGATCAATGGAATAGAATAGAGAACCCAGATATCCACCCAAACCACTATGCTCAATTAATATTTGACAAAGGAGGCATGAACATTCAATGGAACCAAGATAGCCTCTTCAATAAATGGTGTTGGGAAAATTGGACAGATACATGCAAAACATTGAAACTGGACCACCAACTTACACCAAATACAAAAATAAACTCAAAATGGATACAGGACTTAAACATTAGAAGGGAAACCATAAAAATACTAGAGGAATCCACAGGCAGCACAATCTCAGATATATGCCGAAAGAACTTCTTCACTGATACTGCTCCAAAGGCAATGGAAGCTAAAGAAAAAATAAACAAATGGGACTACATCAAAATAAAAAGCTTTTGCACAGCAAAAGAAACCATCAACAAAACAACAAGAAAGCCCACTGTATGGGAGAACATATTTGCAAATACTATCACTGATAAAGGTTTAATCTCCAAAATCTACAACCAACTTATACAACTTAATAAAAGGAAGATCAAGGATCCAATAAAAAAAATGGGCAATGGACCTAAATAGAACCTTTTCAAAAGACGACAGAAGGAAGGCCAAGAGACACATGAAAACATGTTCAAAGTCATTAATCATCCGAGAGATGCAAATCAAAACGACAATGCGATACCATCTTACACCTGTCAGAATGGCAATCATCAACAAATCAACAAACGACAAGTGTTGGCGAGGATGCGGAGAAAAAGGAACCCTTGTGCACTGTTGGTGGGAATGCAGACTGGTGCAGCCACTGTGGAGAACAGTATGGAGTTTCCTTAAAAAACTAAAAATGGATCTCCCATTTGACCCTGTAATACCACTCTTAGGAATTTATCCTAAGAAATTACAAACACCAATCAGAAAGGATTTATGCACCCCTATGTTCATAGCAGCATAATTTACAATAGCCACAATTTGGAAACAGCCTAGGTGCCCGTCAGCAGATGAGTGGATCAGAAAACTGTGGTACATCTACACAATGGAATTCTATACAGTCATTAAAAAGAATGAATTCTTACCATTTGCAGCAACCTGGTTGGAACTGGAGAGCCTTATGCTTAGTGAAATAAGCCAGTCAATGAAGGAGAAGCATCACATGATCGCATTCATTGGGGGATAATAAAGAACATTATAAACTGATGAACAAAAGGATAGATACAGAGACAGTAAAGCTTCGAACAGACTGTGAAATTACAGCAGGAAGATTAAAGTTAGGTGAGGTAGATAAGAGATCAATCAAAGGACTTGTATCTATGCATATAATCATAACCAATGAACATAGACACTGGGGGGTTGGGTTATGCCTGGGAGGGAGGGGGGGCAATGGGGAGATATGTATAAAAAATTAATTAAAAAAAAACGAAAGAGGAGAAATAACAACAGATCCCGCCAAAATACAAAGTATTGTTAAAAAATACTATGAAAAACTCTGTTCCAACAAACTGGACAACCGGGAGGAAATGGACATATTCCTAGAAAAATACAACCTTCCGAACTCAATCAGGAAGAATCTAAACATCTCAATAGGCCAATAACTATGGAATAAATTGAAGCAGTCATCAAAAAGCTTCCAGCAAACAAAAGCCCGGAGCCAGATGGCTTCACAGGGGAGTTTTACCAAACATTTAAGGAAGAACTAAAACCTATCCTCCACAGACTATTCCAAAAACTTCAAGAGGAAGAAATGCTTCCAAGGTCATTCTATGAAGCCAGCATCACTTAATACCAACACCAGATAAAGATAACACAATGAAAGAGAATTGCAGGCTAATATCCCTCATGAAAACAGATGCCAAAATCCTCAACAAAATTCCAGCAAATCGAATCCAGCAGTACATCAGAAAGATTATACACCATGACCAAGTAAGATTTATCCTAGGGATCCAAGGATGGTACAATATCCGTAAATCAATAATCATGATACATCACATAAACAAATTGAGAGATAAAAATCACATAGTTATATCAATTGATGCAGAAAAAGCATTTAACAAAATCCAACACCATTTCTTGATAAAAACTCTCAGTAATATGGGAATAGAAGGAACATACCTTAACATAATAAAAACCATATATGATAAACCAACAGCCAACATCATACTCAATAGGCAAAAACTAAAACCATTTCCCCTAAGAACAGGAACAAGACCGGGATGCCCACTCTCAGCACTCCTGTTCGACATAGTACTGGAAGTATTATCCATTGCAATTAGACAACAAGAAGAAATAAAAGGCATCCAAATTGGAAAAGAAGAAGTAAAGCTCTCCTTATTTGCAGATGACATGATACTGTACATAAAAACCCTAAATACTACATCACAAAACTAATAGACTTAATAAATGAATTTGGCAATATAACAGGATAAAAAATTAATGCCAAGAAATCTATGGCTGCCCTGACCAGTTTGGCTCAGTGGATAGAGTGTCCGCCTGTGGACTGAAGGGTCCCAGGTTTGATTCCAGTCAAGGGTATGTACCTTCATTGCGGGCAATCCCCACTAGGGGGTGTGCAAGGGGCAGCTAATCAATGTTTCTCTCTCATCAATGCTTCTAAATCTCTATTCCTTTTTCTTCCTCTCTGTAAAAAATCAAAATATTAAAAAAAAAAAAAAGAAATCTATGGCATTTCTATATACCAATAGTGAACTTACAGGAAGAGACTAAAAAAGCAATCCCATTTACCATCGCACCAAAAAAATTAAGATGCCTAGGAATAAACTTAACTGAGGAGGTAAAAGACCTATACAGGGAAAACTACAGGACACTGAAAAAAGAGATAGAGGAAGATGTAAACATATGGAAGAGCATACCATGCTCATGGATTGGGAGAATCAACATCATTACAATGTCCATACTACCCAAAGCAATTTATAAATTAAATGCACTCTCCATTAAAATACTAATGGCATATTTCACAGACCATGAAAGAACTGTCCAAATATTCATCTGTAATATTAATAATAATAATAATAATAATAATAATAATAATAATAAAAAGACCTCAAATAGCCACAGCAATTCTGAGAAAGAAGAACAAAGTAGGTGGGATCTTAATTCCAGATTTCAAGCTGTATTACAGAGCCATTGTTTACAAAATAACTTGGTACGGGCATAAGAACAGACATATGTCTACCCAAACCACTATGTTAAATTAATATTTGACAAAGGAGACATAAACATACAATGAAGTAAAGATAATCTCTTCAATAAATGATGTTGGGAAAATTGGACAGATACATGCAAAAAAATGAAATTAGGCCACCAACTTACACCATACACAAAAATAAACTCAAAATGAATACAGGACTTAAACATAAGATGGGAAACCATTAAAATATGAGAGGAATCCACAGGCAGCAAAATCTCAGACATATGCCAAACCAATTTCTTCACCAATACCACTCCTAGGGCAATGGAAACTAAAGATAAAATAAACAAATGGGACTACATCAAAATGAAAAGCTTTTGTACAGCAAAAGAAATCATCAACAAAACAACAAGAAAGCCTACTGTATGGGAGAACATATTTGCAAATGTTATCACTGATAAAGATTTAATCTCCAATATCTACAGGGAACTTATACAAGTCAATAAAAGGAAGATAAATGATTCAATAAAAAAAAATGGGCAATGGACATAATAGAATCTTTTTGAAAGAAGACAGAAGGAAGACCAAGAGATATATGAAAACATGCTCAAAGTCACTAATTATCAGAAAGATGCAAATCAAAATGACAATGTGGTACCATCTCACACTTGTCAGAATGGCAATCATCAATAAATGACAAGTGCTGGTGAGGATGCGGATAAAAAGGAACCCTCGTACACTGCTAGTGGGAATGCAGACTGGTGCAGCCACTGCGGAGAACAGTGTGAAGTTTCCTCAAAAAACTAAAAATGGAACTGCCATTTGACCCAGTAATCCCACTTCTAGGAATATATCCCAAGAAACTAGAAACACCAATCAGAAAGGATATATGCACCCCTATGTTCATAGCAGCACAATTCACCATAGCTAAGATTTGGAAACAGCCTAAATACCCATCAGTAGATAAGTGGATTAAAAACCTATGGTACATCTACACAATGGAATACCGTGCTGCTTTAAAAAAGAAGGAATTCTTAACATTTGGAGCAGCATGGATGGACCTGAAGAGCATAATGTTAAGTGGTTTTTCTAAACCAGCCAATGAAAGAAAAATACCACATGATCTCACTCATTTATGGAAAATAAAGAACTTTATAACCTGATGAACAAAAAGATAGGTACAGGGGCAATAAAGCATTGAACAGACTCAAATTACAGTGGGAAGGCTAGGGAGTGTTGGAGAGGCGGGGTAAGAAATCAACCAAAGGACTTGTATGCGTCATATAAGCACAACCAATGGACTCAAGATACTGAGGGGGCAGGAAGGTGGGATGAAACCTGTGACAGGAGGTAGGAGAGGCTGGGGAATGTCAATGGGGAAAAAAGGAGATATAGTATTTCTATATGTAACACTTTAAACAATAAAAAATTAATAAAAATAAAAAATTTTAAAAAGAAGTGAAATAGCTACCCAGGGTCACAGAAAGAGAGACTAAAATTATAAAAATTTTAAAAAGGAGTAGAGAGAATTAAAATCCAGGCCTTAAACGCTAAAAAAATAAATAAATAGGAGAAACCAAGATGGAGGCATAAGTGAACACCTAAGCTGCTGCCTCGCACAATTTCAAAACTGCAACTAAAAGACAGAACAGACACCATCCAGAACCACAGGAAAGCTGGCTGAGTGAAAATTCTACAACTAGAAACAAAGAGAGTGACTCACGAAGAATCAGAGGAGCTGTAAAAAGCTGAATTACAGAGACGCGCTTGTGGAGAGGACAGGCAGAGGAGGGTCTGGCTAGTTTCCTCTAGCGGGAGGGAGACAGAATATCCCAACTACACTAAACCCCAGCTCCAAGTAAGACTCATAAGGGGGAGTCTGGATTGTTGTGAAAAGGAAGGAGTGCACAGAAACTTAGGGGAGCCATGAAAGACAGAAGTTTGGGCACTCGCGAAAGTGCGCTCAAAAGTTCAGACGCAGAGCGCTGACTGCTGATTGTGCCTGGCTTCCTCTAGCGAGAGGAAGACAGAACCTCACAACAGCACTGAAATCCAGGTCCAAATGCACTGAACCCCAGTTTTGGGAGAGACCCTGGGGACCAAGACTCATACGGGTTCCTAGAGCACACAGAAACTCGGGAATTGAAAAGAAGAGTTCTGAAAGCTCTCACGCTTGTGAAAGGCAGAGGTCTGGAGGCAAGGCCACATGTACAGACATAGCTGATCCTCACAAACAATTGGCTTGGAGGTCAATCCGCCCCAGTGATACCAACAACAATCAAGACCTAACTACAACAAGACTGTACACACAGCTCACAAAGGGGTACACCAAGAGTGTCTACCTCAGGTAACTGGGGAGGCAGAGCTACTGGGCCACATAGGACACCTAGCACACAGAGCTACTCTACCAACTCAGGGAATCAGCGAAATATGTGGAGACTAAAGAAAAGATCACAAATGAAAGAAATGGAGGAAAACAAATGACTGGATATACAGTTCAAAACCACAGTTATAAGGTTTTTTTAAGAATTTCCTAGAAAAATGGATAAATTTAGCAAGAACCAAGAGGAAATGAAAAAGAACCAACTAGAAATTAAACATACACTTACTGAAATAAAAAAAATATTATACAGAAACCTAACAGCAGACTAGAGGATCACAAGAATCAAGTCAAAGATTTGAAATACAAAGAAGCAAAAAACATGCCCCTGACGGAGAATCCAAGATGGCTGCATAAGTAAACACCTACATAGCTGCCTCGCACAACAATTTCAAAACGACAGCTAAAAGACAGAACGGACATCATCCAGAACCACAGGAAAGCTGGCTGAATGGAAATTCTACAACTAAAAGGAAAGAGGGGCTCACGGAGACCCAGAAGAGCTGCAAAAAGCTGAAGTACAGAGACTCATGCATGCAGAGAGTGGGTGCCAGAGTACTTGGCTGGCTTTCTCTGGTGGGAGGCAAACAGAGACTCCCAACTGCATTGAACCCCTTATCCTACAACACTAAACCCCAGGTCCAGCCGAAACTCATACGGGGGGAGTTTAGACTGTGAAAAGAGAGAAATGTACGGAAATTTAGGGGAGTCCTGAAAGGGCAGAAGTCTGGTGGCACGTACAGCACTGCGTGCAGAAGACTGACTGCTAATTGTGCCGCTGGCTTTCACAAGTGGGCATGAGACAGAGCGTCCCAACTGTGCCACTTCTAACTCCACTAAACCCCAGTTTTGGGCAAAACCCTGGGGACCAAGACTCATATGGTCCGGAGCGCAGGGGAGCCGGAAAGGCAGCAGTCTGGAGGCACTGTGAGAGCACGCATGCACACAGGGACCGCTCCAACGATTACCCAGTCACGTGTGACCCAGGGGCCATGGAGGGCGGGGCCAACTGTTAGACAAGGCGGTCCATTAAGCCCTGAGATTCCACCCATACCAAGCTCAACAGAGGCTTTTGCAGTTCTGCAAGTCTTGTATCATAAGGCTTAATCCAACACAGAAGTTCTCCTGGCATAGTGAAAATGTGGAGACAAAGGAAGAGATCACAAACAAAAGAAATGGAGAAAAACAAATGACTGAATATAGAGTTCAAAACCACAGTTATAAGGTTTTTCAAGAATATCCTAGAAAAGATGGATAAATTTAGTGAGATCCAAGAGGAGATGAAAAAGGACCAACTAAAGATGGGAAAGATCCAACTAGAGATGGAAAGGGACCAACTAGAGATGGAAAAGGACCAACTAGAGATGAAAAAGGACCAACTAGAAATTAAACATACACTGACTGAATAAAAAATATTATACAGAGACCTAACAGCAGACTAGAGAAAGGCAAGAATCAAGTCAAAAATTTGAAATATAAGGAATCAGAAAACACTCAACTGGAAAAGCAAGAAGAAAAAAGAATCCAAAAATGTGAAGATAATGTAAGGACCCTCAGGGACAGCTTCAAGTGCACCAACATCAGAATTGTGGGGGTGCCAGAAGAAGAGAGAGAGAGCAAGATACTGAAAACCTACTTAAAGAAATAATGACTGAAAACTTCCCACATCTGGTAAAAGAAATAGACTTACAAGTCCAGGAAGCACACAGAACCCCATATAAAAGGAATCCAAAGAAGACTACACCAAGACAGATCATAATTAAAATACCAAGAGCAAAAGACAAAGAGAGAATATTAAAAAGCAGCAAGAGAAAAACAGTTCATTACCTACAAGGAAGCACCCATACGACTGTCAGCTGATTTCTCAACAAAAACTATGCAGGCCAAATGGGAGTGGCAATAAATATTCAATGTGATGAATAGCAAGAACCTACAACCAAGAATACTCTATTCAGCAAAGCTATCATTCAGAATTGAAGGTCAGATAAAGAGCTTCACAGATAAGAAAAAGCTAAAGGAGTTCATCAACTCCAAACCAGTATTATATAAAATGCTGAAAGGTACTCTTTTAGAAGAGGAAGAAGAAAAGGGTAAAAGATAAAAAATTATGAACAACAAATCCATATCTATCAACAAGTGAATCTAAAAATTAAGTGAGTTAAAAATTTGATCAGCAGAATAAACTGGTGAATATAATAGAATCAGGAGCACAGTAAAGGATTGGACTGGTAATTCTCAGGGGGAAAAGGGTGAAGGGTGTGCAGGGAGAGACTGGAAAAAAATCATACACCTATGGATGAGGTCAACAGGAGGGAGATAAAAGTAGAGGAGGGGTGGGAGCTAGGTGGAGGGGAGCTATAGAGGGAAAAAAAAGAGAAACAAATGTAATAATCTGAATAATAAAGATTTCATTAAAAAAACACCCCACTGGAAAAGAAAAAAGAATAAAAAAATTTGAAGATAATGTAAGGAGCCTCTGAGACAGCTTCAAGTGTACCAACATCAGAATTATGGGGGTTCCAGAAGAAGCGAGAGACCAAGATACTGAAAACCTACTTGAAGAAATAATGACTGAAAACTTCTCCCACCTGGTGAAAGAAATAGACCTACAAGTTCAGGAAGCACACAGAACCCCATATAAAAGAGGGCCACACCAAGACACATCAAAATTAAAATACCAAGAGCTAAAGACAAAGAGAGAATATTAAAAGCAGCAAGAGAAAAATAGTTAATTACCTACAAGGGAGCACCCATACGACTGTCAGTTGATTTCTCAACAGAAACTATGCAGGCCAGATGGGAGTGGCAAGAAATATTCAACGTGATAAATAGCAGAACCTACAACCAAGATTACTCTACCTAGCAAAGCTATCATTCAGAATTGATGGGCAGATAAAGATCTTCACAAATAAAGGAGTTCATCAACACCAAACCACTATTATATAAAATGATGAAAAGTATTCTTTAAGAAGAGGAATAAGAAGAAAATGGTAAAGGTAAAAACTATGAACAACTAATACATATCTATCAACAAGTGAATCTAAAAATAAAGGGAATTAAAAATCTGATGAACAAATAAACTGGTGAATATAATAGAATCAGGGGCATAGAAAGGGAATGGACTGATAATTCTCAGGGGGACAGAGGTGAGAGGGTGTGCAGGGAGAGACTGGACAAAAATCATACACCTATGAATGAGGGCAATGAGGGGGGAGGTAAGGGCAGATGGTATGGTGCGAATCAGGTAGAGGGAAGATATGGGGGGGGAAGGAGGAACAATTACTATAATCTGAACAATAAAGATTTATTAAAATTAAAAAATAAATAAATAATAATAATCCTATCTAATAAAAGAGTAACATGCAAATTGACCATACCCCTGCTATACCCATAAGCCATGCCCACCAGCCAATCAGAGAGAGTATGCAAATTAATCCAACCAAGATGGCTATAGTCACAGAGAGAGCAGCAGGGCGGCTTGGGTTGCCCCTGGTGATGGAGGAAGCCAAGCTTTCCTCACACCCTGGCAGGTCAGGCATCTGCTTAAGGCAACAAAGTTTCAATGGCTATGCAAGCAGAAGTCTTGACTTAGCTCCAGGCTACAAAGTTCAATTGCAGAAGATAAATAAATCCCGGATACTAGGGATTTATTACTAGAGGCCTAGTACATGAAATTCATGCATGGAGGGTGTTCTTCAGCTCATCCTGCTCGCTCTCCAATCTGGGACCCCTTGAGAGATGATCCTACCTGGGACTTTTTAGGGGTGACCTTGTGTGTCTGCAGACAGACCTTTTAGGAGGCCTGTGGTGATTCGCTCACAACTGCTCTCTGTTGTAGGCCTAGTCCCTGCCAACTGCCCTCCCCTGCTGGCCATCTTTTGGTGGCCATCTTGTGTCCACATGGGGGCAGGATCTTTTGACCACATGGGGGCAGTCATCTTGTGTATTGGAGTGATGGTCAATCTGCATATTACTAGGACGCAAGTAGAAACCCTAGTATCTGGCCTGTTTGCCCCTAACTGCCCTACTCTGTGGACCTGGTCACCCCTAATTGCCCTCCCCTGCAGGCCTGGGTCCCCCCAACTGTCCTTCCCTGCAGGCCTGGTAACCCCCAACTTCCCTCCTCTGCCAGCCTGGTCACCCCTAAAAAGTCCCAGGTAGGATCATCCTCAAGCGTTCCCATATTGGAGAGGGAGCAGGCTGGGCTAAAGAACTCCCCCCTCCCCCCTCCCCCCACCCCATCCCGTGCATGAATTTCATGTACCAGGCTTCTAGTAATAATAATAGTAATGGTGCAGCTCGTATGGAAAAATAATTGCAGGCTCTTCAGAAAAATAAATCATAGGAATACCATATAACCCACTAGGACCACTTCTAGGTATTTAATGTAATTGAAGATAGTATCTTAAAGAAATATTAGTATTTCCATTTTCATTGTAGCACTATGCACAGTAGCCAAAATATGGAAATAAACTAAGTATCTATAGATATTTATGGATGTCTAGATAAATAAAGAAAATATAGCAGATACCTACAGTGCAATACTATTAAGCCTTAAAAAGGAGAAGGAAATCCTGCAATACACAACAACATGGATGAGCCTTGAGGACATTATGGAAGTGAAATCATAGGAAGGCAAAGTTTCGAACTCACGGAAACAGAGACTGGATTAGTGGTTGCCAAGGGCGAGGGTGGGTGTTGGAAAGGAAAACAAGGAGTTCCTGTCCAGTGGGTATAAAGTTACACGACACGAGTAAGAGCTGCACCTCACATCTACAGTTACTGACACTGAGTATCCACGTGGCATTGTGTTAGGAAGGCAGATTTCACCTGAACTGTTCCTATCACAGTAAAAGCAAGGAAGTTGGGATGCCACCACCTACTTTCTGTGGTGATAGATACATCATGGTGTGGTGAGCTAATAATACATGGGAGTATTAATTTCTTGCACCAATTCCAAATTCTCATGTCCTTGGGTTTGGATTGTTACTGCAGACACACAAGGAGAAAGAAATCAGACCACACTCCATTTTTGCTTTTTAGAGTAGACTTTAAATTCTCTGATAGAGATGGCTTTCCAAATATGGTCTTTGAGCAACAAAGAATGGTGTGCTGGCCTAAATATTAGGCAAATAAAAAGGATCCCCCTAACCCCATTGAGACTAAATAAAATGATACAAATGCCACAAAAATTTGATTCACCATGAGGCAGAAGTTTAATTTCTAGGCATCTGTCCTCAGGAAACTCTGGCATACATGCATACATAAGGAGATGTGTGTAAGGTTTGCTGAGGCACTGGTTGTCATGACAATAACTGGGAAAACTAAAAGACCAATAGTTTAAAAATGGACTAAAAATCTAGATATACATGAAGGGGAGTACAATATAGCAGACAAACATAATAACATATATATGGATTAACACAGAAAGTTACAAAAATTGCCGAAACCGGTTTGGCTCAGTGGATAGAGTGTCGGCCTGCGGACTGAAAGGTCCCAGGTTCAATTCCGGTCAAAGGCATGTACCTTGGTTGTGGGCACATCTCCAGTGGGGAGCATGCAGGAGGCAGCTGATCGATGTCTCTCTCTCATCGATGTTTCTAACTCTCTATCCCTCTTCTTTCTTTTCTGTGAAAAATCAATAAAATATAAAAAAATAAAATAAAATAAAAATAAACTTGGAGTGGCATTTAAAAAAAGAAAGTTACAAAAATACATTGTAGAGTAAAATCTTAAGTGTGAGGTAATAAATAAAACATGGTATGACTTAGGTAACAATAAAGCAAACAACAACAGTTATGTGTACTATGTAAATAGTTATATACTTAGAATTACCATAAAAGGGTAGAAAGATGTGTGCCAGTTATACGTTAGCAGGAGTGTTTTAGGTGGGGAAGATAATTAGCATTGAGTGTGATGGACAAAGAGGATTTCAGCGTAAGTAGGAAGAGACGAGAAAAAAGAAAGTTTCCCAAACCAGGGAGATGTGGGGTATGGGGAAGAGGGTCCAAGGAGGGGAATATTAGTGATGGTCACCAAGAAAGGCTTGGGATCTTGCACTTCACCCTGATCCTGGTTCTACTAATAAAAGAGAAGAGGGTCAGAGAAGAGAACAAATCTGACAACATTGGTGATGCAAGACCAGAAGGTATCCGTGCCACAGGTGCTGAAGGTGGCAGCTGCTGCGCTCACCTGGTCACCAGGCAGAAGCTTGGGCACCCCCATCACTGAAGGTCATTCTTCCTCGGTTTTCACCTCCAGAGGAAACTCCACCAGCCTGAATCCCGAAGTCCAGCTCTGAGACCTGAGGGAGCCCAGCCACCGCCCAGAACTTTGAAAATAAAGATGGCTGGCTGCTGTTGTAAATGGCTCAGTATGCAGAATGGCGCCTGAAAATGTAGATTTAAGTTGTTACACAAAGTAAAGTTCCTTATCCTGCTCATCTGAATAAGGTACTGAAAAGAGTTTGTACACTTTAGATGCCAATACCTCATACATTATCTGACACACAGGAAGGCCAGTGCTCCATCAGTGTTGGCTTTTCTCTCCAGTTAACGGGGCCTTTTCCCCCTTTGCTCCTCAGAGGTCCCATCGCTGCCTCTGCAGATCACACTGCCTTTTCTCCCAGCCCAGGGACATCCATTTCCGGTGCTCAGCACTATGTTCACAGCAAGACTGTGCCCAGTCTCATTGAGCAAGGAGTGTCCATATATGGTCAAGAAACAATACCCTCCTCCCTACACCTTCACTCGGCACCTGCCCCTCGCCCAGTGCAAGATTTGCCTAATTAAAAGTATCTTCGAGCTCAGGAAGTTCAACGATGGAATGTGCACAGTGTGACATCATAAGAAACTGATCAGAAGGTCAGAAGGTCTTCAACAAAGGACCTCTCTAAAAATAGTTATTAGACGTGAAAGTCGCTGGTGTCTTCTGCATGTTTAGCTACAGTTTCACATGTATATATAATTCCCTAGAAATCAGAAGTTCTAGGTGAGACCCAAATGAAATCATAATAAACCTAGGCCAAAGCCCTCTGTGGAAGGTGCTTTTTCTGAGAAGAGAATATCATTTCTATGCTCAATGCCCTTTGCCTCATCCTGACTCAACAGCCTATGTGCTGCCGAGTTAGTACGTTTTGAGTCCAGAGAGTTCATACCCTACAGAACTGACGTATCTGATGCATAGGTCTGAGGACAGACTTCCTTTCCAGTGCTCAGGAGGAAGCAGGTGGTGAAGCAGACACTCTTGCCAGCCTCTGTTTTCCCCCTTTCATGAGTAACCCCAGCAAGAATGCAGCTGTGTAAGGGAAAGGGGTGTCAGGTAGGAACATATGGGGGCAGGTGTCTGCCTCTGGTTCCCTGCTGGGAATCAAGAGCAGCTTGCTGCCCTTTCGAGTGTGAGCCAGGACTGTGGAGCTGGGGGAACACTCAGGCCATGCTACTGAAGTGCTTCAGGCTCCACACGTCATGCAAAAGTACAAAACCCAGCCTGAGCCTACTGGTGCAGGGCACGAACACCTTGGAGAGCATTCTTGGGTCTGGGAGGAAGGGCCTGTTCTTTTAAGTGGATATATACAGGTCTGTGCTTGAGTGCAACTTCAAGTTGAACTACTTTTCAAGACCATTTCATTACATTGCACTTAAACGCCCATGCAGAATTTGATTCTCTAAGATTTTCAAATGTAAGTCAGGAGCCCATTATTGGACCATACAAAAAGAAAATAATAGAATCAAATAGAACATATCAGATGACATGCCACATAATAACAGTAAGTATTCTTTCATAAAGTTTCTGCTAAAGACACACACACACACACCCTTGTGTAATCATGATATAAAACGTGTCTTGTGCTGTGGGTCACGGCCATCAGTGTTTGAAAGCCACTGCTGCAGATAGTTTGACATCTTTTATTAATATGTAAGAGCAGAGAAATAAAATGTGGAAAAGCCACTTGAGAGTACTAACTTTAGGGGAAAGTGAAGAATAATTATGAGAAATTTAATCCCTCCCCCCCAGGTAAGGAATAAATTTTTTTCTCAGGTTATAGATCTGTCACTATATATAAATAAATTGTTATATTTCAAAATGTATTTGAATATTTAAGATGAAACACATGTGAAAGTGCTTAGAGAACCTAAAGGCCAACATAAATTCAAGCCCTTTTTTCCTGGGATGAATCCCAAAGAGACAAACTGATCTTATTTTCTCTAAACCATCCTGGCAGTTCCTCTTCTAAAACAGGGGGGGTTGGGGCTGTCAATTTTTAAACCTCCTGAACTAGTAGAAAATGTGTAAATCACATTTTTATAGAGGCCTATGTTAATACCACTCTACCTCTGTTAGTACCACTTTAATTATGAAGAGCCAGGGAACAATATATTTTGTTTACAACCAAACATGGTTTATTCTAAGAGTAATTATTTGTAATTATTACATCAAAGCGGCTTGTTTTGGGGTCTCTCTTTGAACTGCTTCTCCCTTACTCTCTGAAATCAATAAAAATATATTAAAGAAAGGAAGGGAAGGGAAGAAGGGAAGGAGATGGAGGAAGGGAAGGGGGAAGGAAATAAAAGTGTCTGCCTTCTGTCATAACTCATTACAAGAGCTAAGATGAGTTTTGTTGGTCAGGTGAAGGCAGTACTAGAGCTGGCCACAAGGTGGCAAAGCAGACTTGGAGAACAGACTCCCCACAGGCAGGCGCCAAGGCCAAGGCAGCCAGTTTTTCTAAGATGGTGATGGGTCTTTAATTTAGTTCAGCATTCAGTCCACAAAGGACATCAAACATGGTCAACAAGCCCTCTGCAATCACTCGTGGCTCTAAAGAAAGTAAACTTTCTCAGACTTGCATAGTCAGAATCTAACTTGTTTATCTTGTTATTCATTTCCAGCTGCCAGGAGGAGAGAAGGGCCCTAATATGGTGCTCATGTTGTGACTGAACTTTCCAGAATGCCAGAGCTGGACCAACATTCCACTGAAAAAGGGAACCTTACTTTTGGAGAGTATCCTGCTGCCTTTCTTGGCTGCTGCCTTTCATAGGTTTTATTCAATTTGACAACAAAAGTAAAGGGTCTTACCTCAAAATATAACAATTTGACTGATGATTGTCCACATTAGCACTCTGAAGTCTAAAACATTTATTAGAATTTCTAGAGAAATGGCAAGAAGTGAAAACACATGCTAAGCAGTTATGTTCCGACATTCATGGGATGCTGTGCCCAGGGCGGCTCTGCTCTGCTGAAGGAAAAAGAGGGGAAATGAGGGCTGATGTCCTACTACAAACTCATGGTGAAAAAGTTAGCAGTTATTTTTTCAGCATTCTAACAATTTATGGTTATTTCCTTTGAAGACTGTGTTTTTGTAATGAAGAGTCAAAACTGATTCACTTAAAATGTTATTAAAGTTGCCAGAGCATCGGCCTGAGGACCATAGGGTCCCAGAATCCATTCTGGCCAAGGACACATACTTGGTTACAGGCTCCTCCCCTGCCCAGGGCCCTGGTCAGGCTCCTGCAGAAGGCAGCCAATCGATGTGTTTGTCTCACACCAATGCTTCTTTCTGACCTTCCCCCTCTCCCTTTCAATCTCCCTAAAAATCGATGGAAAAATATCCTCAGATGAGGATTTTTAAAAATGTTTATTAGAGAGGGGGGGAAAATGGCGGCGGAATAGACGATGCATCTGGAGCTTTGTCGCTGGGCAGAGGGAGAGAGAGGAGCTGAGAGTCGCACGGGGAGCGTTTGTTGGCAAGTTAGGAGTCAGTTATCCTCTAGGAGAAGGCGGGGAACTGCTGGACGGGGCTCTCCTGGCCAGGCAGGGGGTTTTTCTCGGCCGGAGCCACCAGCACAAACACGGAGAACACACCATCTTGCAGAGGGAAGTGGATGTCTGTGACGGTCTGAACGCTGTGGCTGAATTACTCACCGAATAGCCGGGGACCCAGAACACCGCTCTCCAATCGGCGCAGACACATGGGCAGCAAATTCAGAGACCCACACGGCACACAGAAAGGTCAGATTTCGCCTGGGATAAGGTGAGGTCTCCTGCCCCGCAGAACAGAGACTCGCACACTGTGGGAACCTGGCTGCGGGAAAGCTGCCTCTGGAGAGGTCCACAGAGGTGGGGCAGTGAGTGATCCCAAAGTGTGGAGGCAAACTCTCCAAGCTGTTGACAGAGGGGAGCTCTGCTGGCCTGGTTGCTCCTAACTGCCCTCCACTGCCGGCCTGGTCACCCTCAATGGTCACACATCCCCTCCTCCTGGTTGCCCCACACAGCCTGTTGTTCAGTCCTTTGGTCATCCCAGGACGGCTGGACAGGCTGTACGCGACCCCAGGACGGTGTGCGGGCTGCACGCGGGCCCCAGGACGACAATGCGATACCATCTTACACCAGTCAGAATGGCAATCATTAACAAGTCAACAAACGACAAGTGTTGGTGAGGATGCAGAGAAAAAGGAACCCTTGTGCACTGTTGGTGGGAATGCAGACTGGTGCAGACACTGTGGGGATCAGTATGGAGTTTCCTCAAAAAACTAAAAATGGATCTCCCATTTGACCCTGTAATACCACTCTTAGGGATTTATCCTAAGAAATCACAAACACCAATCAGAAAGGATTTATGCACCCCTATGTTCATAGCAGCACAATTTACAATAGCTACAATTTGGAAACAGCCTAGGTGCCCGTCAGCAGATGAGTGGATCAGAAAACTGTCGTACATCTACACAATGGAATTCTATTCTGCCATTAAAAAGGAGGAATTCTTACCATTTGCAGCAACCTGGTTGGAACTGGAGAGCCTTATGCTTAGTGAAATAAGCCAGTCAATGAAGGAGAAGCATCACATGATCTCACTCATTTGTGGATAATAAAGAACATTATAAACTGATGAACAAAAGGATAGATACAGAGGCAGTAAAGCATTAAACAGACTGTGAAATTACAGCAGGAAGATTAAGGTTAGGTGAGGTAGATAAGAGATCAATCAAAGGACTTGTATGCATGCATATAAGCATAACCAATGAACATATACACTGGGGGGTTGGGTTATGCCTGGGAGGGAGGTGGGGCAATGGGGAGATATGTATAAAAATTAATAATAAATAAATAATTAAAAATAAATAAAAATGTTTATTAGAGTAAATAACCTTCTGATTAGAAACCTTCTGGTGAAAATAGTCATTTGGATTAAGTATTTCTCTTTTTAAAAAAAATATATTTTTATGATTTCAGAGAAGAAGGAAAAAGGGAGAGAGAGAATAGAAACAACCATAATGAAAGAATCATAGGTTGGCTGCCTCCTGCAAATCCCCCACTGGGGAACAAGACAACAACCCAGGCATGTGCCCATGACTGGAATCAAACCTGGTACTTTTCAGTTCGCAGGCTGAGGCTCTATCCATTGAGCCAAACTGGCTAGGATTGCACTAAGTATTTCTAACATGTCTGGTCATATACTTAATGGACACCTGGTGAAGAAAGACTTTGACCTCGATATTTGTGGTCTATGATTGCTGTAAGTTGGACTATTTATTTTTTTCAAGGTCCATATTTATCATTTATCTTTGTATCTGAACATATTTCATATATATCATTTGCTTTTAAACATCAGCCTTTTGGCACATTCATACATGTCAGGACACTGCATGTTTGCAAAGAAGGCAGAAGTAATGTAGGAGACAGGCCCTGCCATCAAGCATTAGGGTCAGAGAACATATGACACCTGCCATATGGGCAAACTGTCTGTGCACTCAATGCTGCTTTCCATCCACACCATAAGCAGCATCAAACCATGGACTGGATGGGATGCACAGAAAGCTCTCAAGAGTGCCTGACTGGTCCATGGCAGTTCTTCAAAATCGGCCAGATTGTTTTAAGACTTTTCCATGACTGTCTGATTGTATAAAATGGTCCTTCTCAAGGATAACCAGATATAACATTTGTTGAGTATAAAATATTTGTTGGGTTGAGTTTTCATCCCAAGGTGACTTTGCCCCAAGGGGGCCTTTGGCAATGTCTGGAGAGATTTTTCTTGCCACAACTTTGTGGAGAACGTGCTACTGGCATCTAGTGGGTAAAGGCCCAGGGGGGCAATAAACATCCTACAATGCACAGGACAGCCCCTACAACTAAGAATTATCTGGCCTGCTGAGGTTGGGAAACAGTGAAGAGACTTAAGAAAGATCCAGAAAAATGTTGTATTCTTTGTGTTCTTCCATTTGTCAGTGTGGGAACCATGCCAGGTCCTGGATAGTCAAGGCCAGTGGACACAGAGACCTTGTTATCAATACACCAGAATGGTCAAAGGCCACTCTGGGCATGTGCCTAAACACGATGTCCAGGACTCTGAGCCTGGGAACCATAATCAGGCCAACATACCATGAGCAGGTGTAAGGACACATGGTACACTGTGCCCTTCAGTAGCCAATGTAATTGATGTAACAATTGGCATGAAGCCTTCTTTGTCTAAATGGTAGAAAAGTAGATTATTGACTAGTCTAGTCGGCTGAGGTTAGAGTAAGAAGAAATCTGCTAGAGAGAGCAGGTAGGCAGGAGAGATAAGTGAAGCTGCTGAGCTGGAGAAGCTGCTACCATTACAGTGTGAAGCGGTGAGTCTAGGAGGCAGTGTGCAGCTGCTCAGATAATAGCTGAGGGTATAGAGACTGATCTGCTTTATGGGAAAGATATATGTTAAAAAGCTGGTGTCCAGATGCCTACCTATATCGACTTTGCTGTGAGGACTGTTCTTGTCTGATGGCAATATGGGCAAGTGAGTCTTCTGCAATAAAGACTCATTCTTATACTAGTGGCCCAGTGTACAAAATTTGTGCACATTAAAAGGGGATTCATTAGAGGAAATATTTTAATATTGCTATTTGCCTTTTCTCTATAAGAGCAGTGTCAGAGATGAAAGAAAATTAGTAAAATGTAATATGAAAATTTTCCTCCTCTCAGAGTCTGGGACAGACTGTGGGCTCCAGAGTCAAGTCCCTGCCCACCTGCGATGCTTCAAAATTGTGCGAGACCTAGACCCAGCTGGCCCCACCCCCATTGGGCAAGATCCAGACCCAGACAGCCCCATCCTTGTCAAGCCCTGTCGGTTACAGGGGTGCAGATTTAAGTCCCCTGGTGCATGCCAAGTGGGGGGCGCAGGCTCAGATCCCCTGGTGCACCCTCAGGTCCCTCAGACTGGTTCCAGGGCTGGGGCACAGTCTGAGGTCCCCTGGCCTAGTGCTGGGGTGTGGGGCATGACTTGAGGTCCCCCTGTCAAGCTCTGGGGGTGGGGGATCCAGCCTCAGGTCCCTGCTGATTGCTCATTAAGGCTTGTTACGGGGACTCAGCCTCTGCTATGGGTGCAACCATCGTGTGTTACCTCTGCTGTGGGCACTGCCATATTTGTGATGGATTGACTGTCAATTTGCATATTCCATCTTTATTATATAGGACTAGAGGCCCAGTGCACAAAATTCATGCATGGGGAGATATATGTGTACATCAGCCCAGCCTGTACCCTCTCCAATCTGGAACCCCTTGAAGGATGTCCAAATGCCCATTTCCAGGGAGTCAGACATCCTTCTCACAATCCAGGACTGCTGGCTCCCAACTGCTCACCTGCCTGCCTGCCTGATTGCCCCTAACTGCTTCTGCCTGCAAGCCTGATAACCCCCTAACCACTCCCCTGCCAGTGTGATTGATGCCTAACTGTTCCCCTTGCCAGCCTCTTTGCCCCTAACTGCCCTCCCCTGCAGACCTGGTCACCCCAGACTGCCCTCCCCTGTAGGCTTGATTGCCCCCAACTGCCCTCCCTTGCAGGCCTTATCCCTCCCAACTACCCTTTCCTGCTGGCCTGATCGCCTACAACTGCTCTTCCTTGTAGGCTTGGTCCCTGCCAACTGCCCTTCCCTGCTGGCCATCTTGTGTCCACATAGGGACAGGATATTTGACCACATGGGGGCAGCCATCTTGTGTGATGGAGTGATGGTCAATCTGCATATTACTTTCTTCAAGAATCAGTTCACACCTGGCTGGTGTTACTCAGTGGTTGAGCATGGATGTATGAATCAGGAGGTCACAGATTGATTCCTGCAGGCTGGATCCTCAGTAGGGGGTGTGCAGAAGGCAGCCGATCCTTAATTTTCTCTCATCATTGATGTTTCTCTCTCTCTCCCTCTCCCTACCTCTCTGAAATTAATAAAACTATGTATTTTTAAAAAGAATCAACTCACACTTAGTTTCTCTGGAAATCACAATTTCTAACCTCCACCAAGAATGAATCTCATATTCAATTACTCAATTCTTCAATTGCTTTTCAGATTGTCAATTCCTGTGAGTGCGTAGTGCAGGCCCGCCAATAGGGACAGGACAAGGAGTGTGAATAACCCAGCTTTGCTCCAGTCAGTGAAGAGGGAGCAAAGTAGAGGATACATTGTGATTCTTGAAGAATAAAACTTGGGCACCTGAGCAGTGAAGTGAGCACAGCATTCCACACAAAGGACAGGTGAGGAGGAGTCTGCCCTCCACATGGGCAGCATTCAGTGGCCTTCCAATGCACAAAGGCTCTTTGAGGGGAGGCCCCATCTCCTGCAGAACTTTTTCCTCCAAGATCTAGTACAGTTGTTTGTTTGTTTGTTTGTTTGTTTGTTTTTCTGGGAGTAGACCCAGAACTATTGGCATTCTTGGGATTAACAGCATTACACTTTGACAGGAGAACTGATCTCAGAAGGGCTCAAGAAGATAAAGCCGGAGAAAAGGTAAAGGCCTAAACAGGTTGTATTTGAGCAGTCGCTGGAAGGGAATGAGAGTGGCAGGCTGAGGATTCCAGAGGCGACTGTGGGAGGCTAAACATCTACACTGAGGTGTGCAGAATGGCCTCAGGAGGAATGGTATCCTGGGTACTGTATCAAGAAAGGGAAGATTCAGTGGAATTCATTTTCAAGACAGCAAAGTAGTATTCCCTTGAAAACTGGGCCACTGTCAAGGGACTTCATCAGCCTCTTCCACGTCCAGGAAAAGGTGAGTTCTCATATAACCACACCATCTCTCCCACTGCCCATCTGGTAAAGGGCACATCACAAATACAGTTTTCTGGGAAGACAAGCATCCATGATACATTATTTTGTAACTGCTCTTTGCCACTCCTGAGTGTGCTCTCAATCTCACACTGCACACTGTTCACTCTTGATCACATACCCTGAAGCACTGGGAGCTAATCCAGGGACAGATTGCCTGGGTTTGAGCACTAGATCGCTATGTATGAGCTGTGGGACCTCAGGTTCATGATTAAAACTCTGAGTATCTACACCAGAAAGTGAAGAAGAGCAATACCGCATGGCCGTTAAGCACATCCAGTGAATTAGTAGGCAAAGCATCTGACACACCTTCGTTCACTCAGTCAGTGTTTTATAAGTGGGGGTCCTCTCTCTCCTGCTTCATGGTCATACCCAGAGTTGCTGTCCCTGAAATGTGCCAGCAAGGTGGCTATGGTGACCTGTCCATTTGCACTGGCAGGCACCTGTGCCTTTTTCTGATTAAATGTTTGAAATATCATTTATTGTATATATGTATTTTACTGTTAGGTTGTAAATATCTTGGGAACAGTATCAAAGGATTTTCCCCCTCTTTTCTTTCTTTTTTTTTTTTTTTTGAGTTTCCATTCTGTCTTAGAATTCCTAACTATGAGTTATATAAAATGACTCCTCAGTAGATAACATTTATTTTAGGGGATCTATGTTGGATGCATATGGTTTTACTGATAATATTCAATTATTCTTATAAAAGTGAATCAGGAAAGAAAATTGTGATTCCTCTCAACAACTTGACAGCAAAAAATAAATAAATAAATAAATAAATAAATAAATAACAACAGAAAATAAAACTTCAAGATCATACTGAATTCTGCTGAAGAAGAGAAATAAATAGAGAATGGAAAGGAGTAGAACAAAGTGGGGAGAAACATCAGAATAGGGGGAAAAACCAAACTAGCAAGATGGCTTTAAATATTCAGCCAAAAATTTTATACATGGCTAAGAGACACAAAAAGCACTGTGGGAGGGAAAGGAACTACGGAAATGAAAACAAGCCACACTGCATTATTTTTATTTTGATTGTCCTTTCGAGGACATGCTTTCTCAGTTCTCTTTTTAAGACTTTAAAGACAAACATCATGATGACTTTAGGGCACTGCTAGTTTTGACTTGTTTACTTTCCACCAATGATACTGATCACACCTGTCCTTCAGGGGCCAGGTGCTTTCTGGTGGCATGTAGGCACTAACTCGCGTCATTCTCACAATATTCAATGAGGTGAGGTCTACCGGGAGTTCCACTGGGAGCACGAAGAAACTGGAGCAGTAGATGGTGAAGAGACACTATGAATCACACAGCCAATGTCAGATGCAGAAGCTTGTGGCTCCTCAACCCTCCGTGGCTAGTGCATCCATCACAAACAAGCTCTACCTGATTGTATAGAACAGAAACTCAGCTCTCTTGCCCTCGTCTCTCTCATTGTCAGGCCCTAGAGGTTACCAATGATAACAGCTTACTTAGTAAGTAAATATTTATTAGATGAATCATGCATATGTCCTTCCAAAGTTTGTCCTTTTGTAAAAATAATTATATGTCTATGTTTTTAAGCACTCATTGTGTGCCAGGCTCTTTTACTGTGTTTACACTTGTTAAGTCATTTAATCTTCATGACAAGCCTGTGATTTAAGAGTCTTTTATTTAATGACCACATGAAAAAACAAATGCCCAGAGGGATTAAGAGACTGGGCCACAGTCACACAGCTCTTAGGTTGCAGAGTTAAGATTTGAACCAAGGGAATCTGACCCAAAATTTTGCTTCCAACCACTCAATATGTATTATGTTTTCTGGCTTGCTTTTTTTCATTCAGCACTACCATGGACATCTTTCTCCTTCAGTGCAAATAAATCTATGTCACACATGCTTTAAAGGAATCCCCAAACAAAGAGGACTCTCCAGAATTCATTCATTGGCACATGAGGTCCTTGGCTCAGACAGAATTTTGAAAGAGAAAAGTGTATGAGACAATGTAATTGTTGAAGAGACTTTAAAGAATTATGTTTCCGAATTCAGTATCAGTATGGCCAACACAAATCTCTAAGAGATGCTGAAAGTGAAACAACTGGATTCCAAACTCCTTTTCTCCACTAACTCTGCTGAAACTGATATAAGCAGTTAAAGGCCCACCCTTCATGTTTAAAGGAGCTCATCATTGACTATGGCCTACAGCACAAATTGTGTAGAAAGTCAAATCAGTGAATTTATAATGAAAGGACTTTGATGGTGTGTTAATATGGATGGGAGCTGACGCAACTCTTCTTACCACACTGAATTCCAGAGAATTTGCAGATCTTGATTAAAAAATAGAATGGAAGTTATAATCTAAACTTGATACAAAAGTCTACCTATTTGTTGAAATAAAACAAGGAGAACAAAAACTATGCGAATCAAAATAAAATAATAATTGAATGTGTAATTTGACACAATCTGTATAATTAAATGTTAGAAAACAATGATCCCTTATTTTGAATTTCCTGAAACTAAAATGGGAACTAAATCTCCTATCACTATTAAATGCTCTTTGGGATTAAAAACAAAAAGGCACAGAAAAGTTGAACAAGCCTCGCTGGTATGGCTCAGAAGGCTGAGCTTGGTCCTATAAACCAGGAGTTCACGGTTCGATTCCTTGTCAGGGCACATGCCTGGGTTTCGGGCTCAATCCCCAGAAGGGGGCATGCAGGAAGCAGATGACCAATGATTTTTCTCTATCCATTGATGTTTCTATCTCCTTTCCTTGTTGAAATCAATAAAAATACGTTTTTTTAAAAATCAAGTTAAACACTCCAATCGAACAGTATAAATCCTTATTCTAAAACATGACAGGAAAAAGTAATTTAAAGTGTGAAATCAATAAAATTAAAAGATTTATACAGGCAGAAAACAACCAAAAAATAATTACAGAAAGAATGTTAAGTTTTGGTGCTGGAATTATTTTTAGAAGTCCCCATCAAATGGCACTTCTCCTTTGGTGGGGATCATAGTGTGGAGAATTTTTTTTTTTTGCCATGAGGAGCTCAGAGTATCATATCTCCCACCTGCCTTTAAGTGCCCCCAAGGACCAGGAATGGGAATCGTATGCATATAGAAACTCACAAGTCAGCAATTTTGTAAGAAAATAAAAACTTTATACTATTCTGACTAACCATGAAATGGAATTAGAATAAAATACTAACAAACTGATAAAAGGAGCTCACATATTGACAATTTCCTTATAAGCATATTGTAGGCATCAAGCAGTTCCAGTTTCTGCTTGTATAAGAAATGGTCATGACCACAAGTTGATGCAGATCACCCAACTGCAGGAATTTGGTTAGCACTGACCAGCTCAAGTGTGTTGACATTAGTTCCATATTGGAACTAGCAAGGACACTGCCTGCACATCCATAGCCTCTTCCCCTGGTTTCTTTGTTTTGCTTTCCTTATTCTTCACTATAAAAACCCCTATCTGCACTGAGATGTAAGGATGGTTTTGAAGGCATGAGGCTGCCATCTTCTCACGTTGCCAACACCTGATTAAACCTCTTTCCTTCTCAACCAGAATGTGTATCATGAGTTTGACTTCTGTGGAAGCAGGCAGCCTGACTTGTGGATTATTTTCCCAGTAACAATTTTAGGGAACCATCCAGGAAGTCATTGGAGCCTCCACCAGTAAGTCCCTGAAATCCTAAGCTGCCTGTAGTTGATTCATCCCATGACAGAACTTAAGAGTCAAGACCCTGTGAAAGAATTTAACAGTCAAAACCATTTCTTACAAAAGCAAGAACTGGAACTGCTGATGCCTTGCAGCTGCTGAGTAATATTTTATTTAGGACTGTCTCTCTCCCTTGGTGCTGGTTGCCTGCTACGTCTAATTGGGAGAAGCCCAGAATGGGTAAGTCCTAATTTGCATGACCAGGAAACCCTGATGTACCACTTGGGTTCCAAATATAATGAGCAGAAGTATGACTTGAATCATAAAAAGAGTCATGCCTCTCAATCAACTCCCAGCTTTGAGCCAGTTTACAGAACCAGAGTGTCTCCTTCTTGAGGAAGAACTCACTATGCTGCCCAAAATGTATGCTGTCAATCTTCCTCCAGCATTCCCAAAAGAACCTATAGCCATTTACTAGTGTGACTGTGCATTGGGTAGAAGGAAATCATCAGACTTTTGGGAATTCCCAAACACTACTCTGAATTTATGCTAATTCCTAGTGACCCAAAGTCACTGTAGTACACATATGTGTAAGGCCTGAAGTAGTGTTTGCTTCAGGCCCTACACACATGGGGAATGTACCAGATATAATTACTGCTAAACTAGGAATTTGGAATAGTGGTTCATAGAGGTCAAGTGGTCAATGGAGTCTGAGCTAATGTCTATCTCAGTGGACCCAGTGTGTTTCTCAAACCCATAATGTAGTTCTTTTCTCAATTGTGAAATGCATAATTGAAATGGAAACACCAGAAATTTTCAGAATTCCCATATTGGTTCCTTGACCTAACAAGTAAGATATTACAGCAAAACTGGCCATGTGGAAGTCACAGGAACTGCCTCTGCCTATGAAGATAATATAACAAAATCAATACTGCAATTCTGGTGGGGACACAAATATTAGTGCCACCATCAAGGTCTGGAAAGATCCAGGGGTCTACTACATCTCCATTTGACTTACCTACATGGCTAGTGCAGAATACATATACACCTTAGATAATGACAGTGGATTATCATAAATCTAATCAGTTGGTGAATCCACTTGTCACAGCATCTCCAGAAGTGGTTTTTGTTGCTAGAACAAATCAACACCTCCTTTGGGACCCAGTGTGAAGCTATTTACTGGCAAATGTTTTTTGCTTTTGTTTTTTTCTCGATACCTGTTTGTAAATACCATCATAAACAGTTTGCTTGATGCTGGAAAGGTCAGCAATACACCTTCACTGCTCTACCTGAGGATATATCAACTCTTCATCCTTGTATTAGTCTAGTCTACAGAAATCTGGATTGTCTTTCTGTTACACCAGATATCTTGCTGGTTCATTACATTAATGACATAATGCTGATTGAAATTATTGTGTAACATGCAGCAACTAGTCAAGACACATTGACAAGACACTTGTATACCTGAGGGTGGAACATAAATTCCTCAAAAACTCAAGGGTCTGCCACCTTAGTAAGATTTCTAAAGGTCCAATGAAGGAGAGGTGGCCAAAGTCATGGATCCACATTGATTCACTGGTATACTTCAGAGGGTTCTTCTTTTCTCTGATCAAATTTATAAATTTCTTCCTCCAGAAAGCTTCCAATCAGGATAATCAAGATTAGGGGTCTTCTCTAAGGCAATGATTGCTTCATAGGGCTGAAGTCCCACTTGAATTAATCCCTTTCTTATACTATATAGTGGGTGTCTCCCCTCTAACCATAAGGATGCACCAGTGTATATACATTTACAAAAATTAACTCAAAATAGATCCAAGATCTAAGAGCTGAAACAATAGATTACATAGAAGAAAACATAGGTACTTATGAACCTTGGTCTTGGAGAGTATTTTATTAATTTGACCCTAGATTCAAGGGATGTGAAGACAAAAATTAGTCAATGGGACTATCACACTAAAAAAAGCTTTGTTGACCACAAAAGAAACTGCCCACAAAACAAAAAAGCAACCAACCAACCTGGCCAGTATTGCTCAGTGGTTGAACATCGATCAAGAGGTCACTGGTTTGATTCCTGGTCTGGGCACATGCCCAGGCTGTGGGCTTGATCCCAGGTGTGCAAGAGACAGACAAGGGGTTAAGGCCACTTTTTCATTTCTAACATTAGCAATTTGTGTCTTCTCTTTTTCTCAGTTAACCTAGTTAGAGATTTAACAATTTTATTTACTTTCAAAAAGCCAGCTTTCAGTTTTATTAATTTTCTTGATAGGTTTTGTTTTCAATTTCACTGATTTTCACTTTGATCCTTATTATTTTTGTTTTGCTTAATTTATTCTTGTTTCCCAAGAGGGAAGTTTAGACTATTTGTGTAATCTCTAATCACTAGATTGTATAATCTTAAATTACTTGTGTAACTTAATGATGTACTTGAGTATATACCACCTTTACACTATCCATCCCTATTCTAGCTCTACTCTGTCCCTACTCCAGTCTCAACCCTCCTACACATATAGTCAAAAGTTTCTAAGGGCTCAGTGTCTCTCAGACCCTTGAATGTACAGCCCAATTTATATCCCTAAGTGTCATCTAGTATGTCTTTGGCTTCTTTCCTGTACCTTATCTTGGAGGGTATCTGATTACAGAGGGTTTAGACAAAATTTAGGCTGAATGTTAGAGTAATCACACATGTGCAATCAAGGCACCTCATGGATTGAGATGAACTGAATGAGAAAAGAAAGAGGCAATAAGACTAGGCCCTACACAGAATACATTTTATTTACCATTTTGTTATTTTTAATTTTTAAATGGTTGACATTAGTTTTGCAGTCCCACTTTTAAACTATTGCTTCAGGCCCTACACACATGGGGAATGTACCAGGTATAACTACTACTAAACTAGGAATGCCTATTTCTTATTCGCAATTATATTAATTTCCATTATGCATTTTGAAAAACATAGTTTTTATAACATACCACTTATACATACATAAATCCTGTGAATTCAAGGATGTTTCACGTATGCATTTAATGCTATTGCCCTGATTACTCAATTTATCCCTGCTTTCTAAAAGCTTCATCTTCAATGGTTGCCAGGATTTGGGTTGCAAAAGGGTATAATTAAAACAAGAGAACTTCTTGTGGTAAAATCTTTATTCCTTTGTAAACCTGATGAAATACTGATTTCAGATTTCTTTTTTATTTTGTAATCTGACTATGCTAATGATTATTCAAAATGATAAAATTTCACAGAACTACAAAAACATATAGTGTATGTAAAGATGGGGAAATCTGAATATGATCTGTATTTGACATAGAAGTAGGGTGGCTCCAATTACTTGAGAACATAATATAGTTAAGTAGGATATAATCATTAGAAGAAGCTTGGTGAAAGGCACAGGAGATTTCTATATACCATTATTGCAACTTCTTGTGAATCTCTTTATTTTGCTTTGTCTTTTTTGTTTTATCTTAATGCTTTATATTGCACAATATAAATCTAAAAATTACAGTTTATGACATCAAAACAAAAACATAATTATTAATACTACATTACAACTAAACAAAATTTTCAAATGATATGTCTCAAATTGACAGATTTCTTCCAATATAAATCCTGACACAACCTACTTAGAATTTTTGCTAAAAAAATTTTTACAAAATCAAAAAATTTGTAGGGTTTTATACCAGTAGTTACTTCACATTCAATTGAATGTTACTTCTTAACAACACTGTCCTCCTTTTGTTGCAGTCTATTAGTTTGTCCCATATCATCACTTTGGAATAAAATTAGGCTAGTTTGTGGATTTATTCAGAATATCAAGAGAACTTTCTCCACAGCGTGAACTCTTTGAGTTGCAGTGGGTGCTGAATTGTGGCTCAAGATTTCTAATATACACTTCAATCATAAAATTTTCCTCCCATGTGTGTTCTCTGATGTACAATGAGGTTTGACTTCTGTGAGAAGTATTTTCCACACATGTTACATTCATAGGGCTTCTCCCCTGTGTGTGATCTGTGATGTTTAGCAAGGTCTGATTTTCGGTAAAAAATTTTCCCACATTCATTACATTGACAAGCCTTCTCTCCTGTGTGAGCCCTATGGTGCACTGTGAGGGATGATTTGTGACTGAATGATTTTCCACATTCATTACATTTATAGGGTTTCTCCCCTGTATGTTTTCTCTGATGTAAAATAAGTCCTGACTTCACACAAAAAGATTTGCCACACTGATTACATTTATAGGGCTTTTCATCTGTATGAGTTCTCCGGTGCACAATTAGAGCTGACTTATGACAGAAAGCCTTTCCACACTCACTACATTCATAGGGTTTCTCCCCTATGTGAATTCTCTGGTGCTGAGTCAGCTGTGATTTCTGGCAGAAGGTTTTCCCACATTCACTGCATTGATATGGTTTCTCCCCTGTATGTGTTCTATTATGTTTTGTTAGGTATGATTTATTGTAGAATATTTTTCCACATTCCTGACATTCATAGGGTTTCTCTCCTGTATGTGTTCTATAATGTTGAGAGAGGGTAGACTTATGGCTGAAGAATTTCCCACATTCAGGACATGCAAAGGGTTTCTCCCCTGTGTGAGTTCTTTGATGTACTGTGAGATCAGATTTCAAGCAGAAGGTTTTTCCACATTTGTAACATTCATAAGGTTTCAACCCCGTATGAATTATCTGATGCCTGATGAGTACAGATTTTTGGTAGAAAGCTTTGCCACATGTATTACATGCATAGGGTTTATCCCCTATGTGAGTTCTCTGATGTTGTGTAAGATGTGACTTCTGACAGAAAGATTTCCCACACTCAGAGCATTCAAAGGGTTTCTCACCTGTATGAATTCGCTGGTGCACTGTGAGATGTGAATTCATACAGAAGAACTTACCACATTCATAGCATTCATAGGGTTTTAGACCTGTGTGTGTTCTCTGATGTTTAGTGAGATCTGACTTCTGGTAAAAAGTTTTACCACATGCATTACATTGATAGGGTTTCTTCCCTGTATGTGTTCTCTGGTGTAATGTGAGGGCTGACTTGTGGCTGAAGGCTTTCTCACATTCATTGCATTCATAGGGTTTCTCCCCTGTGTGTGACCTCTGATGTTTAGTGAGGTTTGACTTCTCCCAAAACTTTTTTCCACATTCATTACATTGAAAGCTTTTCTGTCCTGTATGTATCCTCTGATGTCGAGTGAGGTGTGACTTCATCCAGAAAATTTTCCCACATTCGTTACATTCAAAGTGTTTTTCTCCTTTATGAGTTTTCTGAAGTTGTGAGAAGTATAACTTCCTCCTGATATCACTTGCATTTTCACTATAATCACAGTGTTTCATATATGATCCATGAGACTTTAAAAGTGTAGAATTCACACATAAGGATTTTCCACAAACACTAAATTCATAGTGATTTTCCTTTAAGGGCATTATCTGATGTAATAAGAAGGATAGGTTGTCACAGGATGTTCTTCCATATTTATTATATTCACAATCATTCCCATCTGTGATCTGTCTCCTGTGCATATTAAATATTGCCTTTTCAAAAAAGGTTTCTCGATATGTGTTTAATTCAGAATTTCGCTGCAAAGTTTGAACTTTCTCATGTTGAATAGGGTCCTCATTATGACTGAAAGTTTTCCCATTTTTAAAAAATTCACTTTTTTCTCTAGTATGAGTTTTCTCGTGTATAATATTGAGTAGTAATTTTCCACAAGTATTAAATTCATCAGTCTTCTTTCCTAAATAGTTTTTGTTATTGATACTCGATCCTGAAATATAGTTGAAATTCATTTCACATGAGTCACACTGATCGAGTATTTTTCTGGACGTAAAAAAATTTGAATCCATGCTATATGGTTTTCGTATTACATTACTTCGTTCTTTAATCAGTGTTTTGTTATTCATGAATACAACTTTCCACACATGGTGAAACTGATGGTCTTGGCTCCTCTCTATCATGTAATCAGGTTTCCAGACATCTAGAAATAAGAAAAATT
This sequence comes from Lasiurus cinereus, assembly GCA_011751065.1. Taxonomy (NCBI): domain Eukaryota; kingdom Metazoa; phylum Chordata; class Mammalia; order Chiroptera; family Vespertilionidae; genus Lasiurus; species Lasiurus cinereus. Next base: position 3,853,767 of record JAAGEH010000021.1, read on the forward strand.
AATCTTACACATAGATATTAGCACATTTCTTATGAATGTGAACTATATACAAATGCTTTATATTGTAGCTAACTTTAATGTCTTGTCCAGTCTCCAGGGATGAAAATAATTGCAAGTACAGTGGTACCTCGAGATACGAGTTTAATTTGTTCCATAACCTTGAGGTGTGGGAAACTATGAGATGCTAGAGTCGTGGTAAACTGGTGGGTCGTGTGCAGCCGGCCGATCCGTGCGATTACTCCTATCTCAAATGTTGCTCATATTTTAAAGCAAAAATCGCTGGCTTGACGGCTCATATCTCAAAAATCTCGTATGTTAGGGCACTTGTATCTCGAGGTACCACTGTACATATTTTTTTTGGGGGGGTATTCAGGTGAAGAAAAACAAAACAAAAAAGCTAGGAATAGTGGAAGAAAGGAGAGGAAACTAGCTATTAGAACACATACATTTTTTCCAATGTCTGAGGAATAATAGCAACTACATAAACCTGAATATTCCAGGTATCCTCCAAAAGAACGATGAGGATCTATATAAGGAGAGTAAAAATATTACTTATAGTAACCCATGACTTGAGCATAACTAGGATATACAGAGTACTACTAAGTGCAATCACCACTAAGTAAGGACATAAATATTCAAATATAGAAAATCTATGGAAAAAGTTAGCTGGAGACTATGGCAACCACATGCAAAATAAAGAGACAGAATCCTATATAATAAAAGCGTAATATGCTAATTACAGAATGACCAGTTGCTATGATGCACACTGGCCACCGGGGACAGATGCTCAATGCAGAAGCTGCCCCTTGGCGATCAGTGCGCTCCCACAGGGGAAGTGCTGCTCAGCCAGAAGCCGGGCTCATGGCTGTGAGTACAACAGCAGTGGCAGGAGCCTCTCCCACCTCCAATGCATGAGGGCAGTAAGGAGTGAGGGGTCCTAGACTGCGTGCCCCGGATTGCAAGAGGGATCTCTGACTGCCAACTTAGGCCCAATTTCCAGGCCTAACCTGGCAGGCAGACATCCCTGGAGGGTTTCTGGACTGCTAGAGGGTGCAGGTTAGGCTGAGGGACAATCCCCCTCCTCCCGCCCAGTGCAAAAATCTCCTGCACTGGGCTTCTAGTTTAAACATAATTAAGTACAAATAAAATTACTCCCAGAAAGAAAAAGTCCCGCTGTCAGTAGGAAAATGTTAAAATGATGTTTCAGTTCTGAGAGATAAGGTACGACTACTGGAAAATCCATAAAAGAGAGAATTAAGAAGACAAGAGCTGAATGAAATGAGGAATAAAACTATAAAACAACAAAATTATCTTAGAAAATAGGACTTAAATTACAAGGAGCTTGTTATGGACAGAATTATGCCCTCCAAATCCACATATTGAAACCCTAATCCCAGATGTGATGGTATTTGAAGTTAGGGCCTTTAGGGTGTAATTAAGGTTAAATAAGGTCGTAAGTGTGGAGTATTAATCCAATAGGAATAGTGTTCTTATTAGAATAAGAAGAAACACCAGAGCTTGCTTGCTCTCCACACATATAGAGGAAAGGCCATGTGAGGTCATAGAGAAGGTACTACTGCCTGCAGGCCAAGGAGAGAGGCCTCACTAGAAACCAACCCAGCTATTACCCTCATTTTGGACTTGAGAACTGTCAAAGAATAAATTTTTGTTGTTTAAGCCACCCAATCTGAGGTATTTTATTACAGAAGTCCAAACAGGAAAATAAGCAGACAAATAGAAAATCCAAAGAGAAAACAGATGTAACTGCAATTTTAATAAGTAAGCAAGCATTGGGGGTAAAAGGTATAAAAGCAGAAAAATAAACAAAAACAAAAGACAAAATAAAGAAGAAAACTAGATAGAAAAAGGTTTTGGATAAAGGAAGCAGTCTGCATTTTTTTTAAATTTAAAATAAAATTATATGTATGTATGTATATATGACTGCAATCCCTAAAAAGAGAAAACAAAACAATAGAGAATCTAATATTAAAAACAGTAATCTAAGAAAACTGTCCAAAAATAAAAGAAGACCTGATCCACATATTCAGAAGAACCAACATGAACCTGGGAAAGCTGAATTGGAACAGTCCTCTCTAAGGTATACTCAATAAAATTACTACACCTTAAAAATTAAGAAAAAGCCCTCTGGGCAAAAACACAAAGTTTCAACAATAAAAATGCAGATTTGGCAATAGATTTCTGTCACCAATAAACAAAACAAGGATCACTGGCGCAACATTTTCAAGAAATAATAAAATATGAGGCAAGGGTTTTATGTCCAGCCACATTACCCTTTAAGCGTCAAATTATCAGGAAAATATTGAATATCAAACCAGGTTAGATATTCAAGAACTTAGGTTAAACTGTAATCATGAAATCTTTTAGAAGAGAATAAACTTCAAGTAACCAACATTTGATATAAAGTACTGGCCCCCCAAAAATTGAATACTGAATATTTTTAATTGTAGATGTAGATCTAAGACCAAAGTAAAAATTAGAACAGGATAGAAAATAATATGTGAGTGTTGCATGTTCTACTGAAGCAAAAATAATGCAACTAAAAAAGCTTTAGGAAGAGAAAAAAATAATAAGCTCAAAGACAAACACATAAATAACAGTCTAAAAGTTGTCACTGAAACCTGAAAAATAAATTGAGGTTTAAGTAACAAAATAAGCAACTAAGGCAAATGTAAGAGATATCAATATAAAAGTAACTACTGGAATAAAATTGCCAAAATCTGCTAACTATATATCTCTAAAAAGAACAAAGACACAAAATAGAAAAATTCACTAAATGTGATATGCTCATTAAATGTAACAATATGACAGAATTGAGACTAAACAAATGAGTCATGTCAATAATTGTGAATGAGCTTAACTCACCAATTAAAACAAAATAATTTTCACAGACAAAACCCAAATCTAAAAGCTAAACAGACTTATAAAAAATAATTCAAAAAGACTAAAAACAAAGGAATAAAACATATTATTCTAGACAAATAAAAGCAAAGACAAAAACTTGATGCCAGGAAGAAAAAAGAAACATTTTAAAATGCTAAAATCCACAACTTTGAATCGATAAATAAGTTATGAAAGTCTAGAGACCAAACAACATTCATGAAGCAGAACTCACAGAAGCAAGAAAAAACAGAAACACACTAATAAGAAAAAAGACAGATCAAAGCAAAAAGTGATGGGTAGAAAAGACAACTACAATAATACATGTATTATTAATCCATATCTAATTTTAAATATCAAAACATAATAAAAAATATACAGTAGTTTCATGTCAAGTACATAGGAAATATTAACAAAAACTGACTGAGATTAACATACTCAGGCAATAAACTAGAAATTAATAAGAAAGAATGAGCTTTCCTCTGGGCCTACAAACAACTATCTAGTAATCAGCTCTCTGGTGACAGGGGAACAGAAACCAAAGCTGAAGAAGTTCTAAAATAAAATAAAACTAATAAAAAAATTACCTAGAAAAATATACAAAAGGCAGCTATGCTCACCATTATACCATCCATCACATGTTCAGAAATCAAAAGAATTCATTGTTAACATAGAAATTATTGTCAAATTGATGTAAAAATTTAATGCAATCCCTAATCAAATCCCAGCTGTCTTTCTGCAAAAACTAACAACTGATCTAAATATTCATGTAAGTGTTCCTCAGGCAATGCTGTATCCTGGGCCACTCAAAAGCAAGGGGCATAAGAAGCTGAGGACCTCTAGAGACATCTTGTTCTGCTCTCCAGGCCTATTGGCCCTTGGATCAAAGCAGGTGGATCTCCTAGGATCTGAGCCAAGCTCTGCATTTTGTCTCCTGCCTACCTGTGGGGTAGGGGTAGAACAGTGTATCTGCTGAACAAGCTATTACCAAGGAGACAGACAACCCCTGGGGAGGGAAAGTGATTCTCTCAGTCACAGTACTGAAGAGGCCAAAGCCAGAAAGACACTTGTCGTTCAAGCCTGTTGGTGTTCAGATTTGCCAGTGGACATTTCTTCTCAACATTCAGGGAAGCACAAAGACCCTGGACCCTCTGCCTGCCCTGAGAAAGGTGCAGGGGTAAGAGGCTGCACGTAGGGAGGGCCTCATTTGTCCCTCTTGGCTTTCCAGCAATAAGTAAGTAAATAAACATTCGTGTGAAAATTTAAGGAATTGAAAAGGATCAAAACAATCTTCATAAAAAGGTATAAAGTTGGAATATCCAGACTTCCCAATTTAAAATATACTACAAAGCTACAGTAATCACAACAATGCAGGGCTCTGGACAGGCAGCCAGCCCAGTTGGTTAGAGCGTCATCCACACGCCAAGGTTGCAGGCTCCATCTCCATCAGGGCGCATACACGAATCAACCAAGGAATGCATGAGTAAGTGGAACAACAAACTGATGTTTCTCTCTCTCCCTTCTTCTCTCTCTCTAAAATCAGCAAGTAAAAAATAAAATCTAAAAAAGACAATGCAGTGCTGGCATAAGTACAGATCTATGGAATGAAACCGAGAGTCCAAAATAAATCCTAATAAATAAGTTCAGTTCATTTTTAATAAGTATGCCAACACAATTCAATGTTGAAAATACAGCCTTTTCATGCATGGTATTGAGGCAATTGGATGACTACACACAACACAATGAAAATAAACCCCTTCCTCACACCATACACAAAATGGGCCACAGACCTAAATGTAAGAACTATTTACTTTTTAAAATATCAGAGTAAATTTGTTGTGTCCTTGGGATAGGCACAGCCCTTTTAGATACAACACCAAAAACAAAAGTGACAAAAGAAATAATACAAAAATTGTACTTCATGAAACAAATTTTGCTGCAAAGCATGAAGTCCAGAAAATGAAATAACAACCCACAAATGAGAGAAAACATTTGCAAATAACATATCTAATTAGGGATTGATATACAGAACATGTAAAGAACTATTACAACTCAACAATAAAGCATAAATAAAATACTGAAAAAGCAATTCATTTTTTAATATTAAGCTTATATCCCATACACTTGCTAAAATGACTTAATAGTTCCAGAAATGTGCACTTCTTTCAGGATTTACTATTTAGACAAACATGCCTCTATGAAAAAGAAGTTAAATTCTTCCTTTGCCACCTGTATACTTTTTATATTCTTGTCTATTGAATTACCTGAAATTCCACATAGGATGTTAAGAGAGTGTTGAAACAGGACATCCCTCCCTTGCTCCTTATATTATGGAAAAAGCATCTAGTTTCTCTCCATTAAATATGACATTAACAGGTTTTTTAAATAAATGTTTTTCATTAAGTTGAGGAAATGCCCCTCTGTTCCTAGTTTGCTGAGTTTTCATCACATGTGGGTGTTGGATTTAGTCAAATGCTTCTTGGGCAGCTGGGGTTGAAGGTGAGGGGAAAAAAGAGACTGATGTGTATTTAAACCATTCTAAATTGAAAATGATCAAAACATAAAAAGGTATAAAGTTGGAAGATCTGCATCAATTACTATGTTCATATTCTCTTCCTCTGGCCTGTTGCTAGGTTGGATTATGTTAAATGATTTTTGAATGTTGAACCAATCTTGCACACCTTGAATAAATCCTACTTGGCCATGGTATATAATTCTTTTTACACAGTGTTAGATTCTATTTTAATTTTTGCATCTATGTTCACCTTATGTCACCATCTGCTTTTGAGATTAGGAAAATAATAACCTTAAAGAATAAGGATGACAGAATCTAAAAGAAAGCTAGTATAGCTTATATACAAATTCAGCAAAGTTTCAGAGTATAAGATCAATGCCCCAAAATCAGTTGTGTTTCTATATCCTTGCAAAGAACAGTCTGAAAGAAAATTAAGAAAGTAATACAATAAATAATAGCATCTTACTTAGCCTATGGTGGACTATACTGATGGTTTTATTAATATTAAACCAGTCTGCATACTTGGAATATATCCCACTTGGTCATGGTATATAATTTTTTTATACATGGCTAATTTCTACTTGCTAGTATTTTGTCAATGATTTTTGCTGGTAGATTTATGAAAGATATAGACCTCGTTTATTATTTTTGTACTATTTATGATTTATGTATCAGAATAATAAACTTGTCAGGAAGTGTTCCATCACATTCTGTTTTTCTGCAAGACATTGTGTGAAATCATTGTTAATTCTTTAAATGTTTGGTAAAATTTCCAGTGATAATATTCCATATTTCTTTTCTCCTTTTCTATTGGAGCTTTTATTTAAAATTTCTTTAGTTCAAATGATCTATGACACCTTCTATGACAATCTATGGGCCATTCATAGAAGATGTCATAGATCATTTGAACTAAAGAAATTTAGGGCCATACATAGTTATGTATATTATCTTAAGTTCTGGTAGTTTGGGGTTTCTAAAGAATTGTCCCATTTCTTCTAAATTGTCAGATTATGGGCATAACTGTTGACAGTATTTACTTAATATCCTATTAACAGATGGAGAAATGACATCCAATTTCTTTCTTTTTAAATATATATTTCTTTATTGATTTTAGAGCGGAAGGGAGAATGAGAGAAAGAAACATCAATGATGAGAGAGAATCATTGATCGGCTGCCTCTTGCATGCCCCCTACTGGGGATCCAGCCTGCAACCAAGGCATGTGACCTTGGACAGAATCAAATCCAGGACCCTTCAGTCCGCAGGCTGACGCTCTATCCACTGAGCCAAACCAGCTAGGGTTCTATTTCTTTCTTGATATTGGTGATTTGTCAATATTTGTCAATATTATTTTTGTCAATATTGCCAGAAGTTTATCAACTTTACTGTTTTTCTCCCCAAAGAACCAGATTTTTATTTCATTAGTTTTCTCTATTCTTTTCCTATTTTCAACTTTATTGATTTCTGTTCTTAATTTTTTAATTTTCTTCCTTCTACTTGCTGTGGATTTACTTTACTCTTTTCCAGTTTCTTGAGGTAAAAATTTAATTATGGGTTTGAAACATTTCATCTTATCATTAGTTGCATTTTAGTACTATAAATTTCCCTATTAGAACTGCTTTAGCAGCCTCCCACATATATTAATACTAGGGGCCCAGTGTACGAATTTGTGCGCCTTGAAAGGAACTGTGGGCCGCAAGGCTGCAGTGGGCACAGAGGCAGGTCTTGGCCCCCCCACCACAGCTCCCAGCCTCCTGTCTGCCAACAGCTCTGCTCCTGCCACTGCTGCTCCCACAGGTTAATGGTGCCAGCCCCACTCGCACCCACTGATGGTATGGAGCAATTGGGGCCGGCGCCATCAGAAGGTGAGAGCATTGGCTGCTGCTCTGATGGCCCCTCAGGAACCGGGGAAGGTAGAGAAGCCCTCAGGGGCAATTGGGGCTGGCAGCTGCCACTCACATCCACTGATGGCACCGAGCGATTGGAACCAGCATCAGAAGCCAGCAGCAGGTGTGAGTGGTGGCTCTGGTGCTGGCAGTGGATGCAAGCAGGGCCATCACCAGCAGTGGGTGCAAGAAGCAGCTGCCATCCCTGATCACCTCTCAGGAGCAGGGGGAGGTGGAGAAGCCCTGAGGGGCGATCGGAGACAGTGCCAGGCGCCGGCAGCAGGTGCAAATGCTGGGAGGGACTGAGGCATGTGGGCGCAAAGAATTTTCAGTAACCACCAGAGGCTTGCTCCAATCACAGTGACTAATGCCCCACCTTGGTCTGGTGCCCCTGCTCACCTGCTCCACTACCCACCAGGTCAATGCCTGCCATGTCCCATGCATGCCCCCTAGTGGTCAGCGCACATCATAGAGACCGATTGTTCTGTTCCAGTTGTTCTGCCATTCAGTCTATTTGCATATTAGCCTTTTATTATATAGGATGGTGTGTTCTCATTCAATGATATGCATTTTTAATATTTCTTTTGAGCCCAAACCAGTTTTCTCAGTGGTTAGAGCACCAGCCCTCAGACTAAAGATTCTCAGGTTTGATTCCAGTCAAGGGCACATATCTCAGTTGCAGGCTTGGTCCCGCCCCATTTGGGGTGCATGCAGGAGGCAATCAATCAATGTGTCTCTCTCACATTGATTTCTCTATCTCTCTCTCTCCCTGTCCCTTCTCATTTCCACTCTCTTTAAAAACCAATGGGAGCCGAGACCGGTTTGGCTTAGTGGATAGAGCGTCAGCTTTCGGACTGAAAGGTCCCGGGTTTGATTCCAGTTGGGGGCATGTACCTTGCTTGCGGGCACATCTCCACAGTGGGGCATGCAGGAGGCAGCTGATCGATGTCTCTCTCTCTCATCGATGTTTCTGACTTTCTATCTCCCTTCCTCTCTGTAAAAAAATCAATAAAATATATTTTTAAAAAAATCAATGGGAAAAAATATTCTCAAGTGAGGAGATATACAGAGAGAGAGGAGGGGTGGGGAGGGAGAGAGAGCGCGCCTTTTTCACTGATCCATGCATTATTTATAAATATCTTGTTTAATTTCCAAGTATTTATTTTTCTCTTGCCTTTCTGTTACTGATTCTTAGTTGGATTTCATTATGGTCAGAGAACATAACTTACTCAGCAGAATTTCAATTCTTTTAAATTTATTGAGATTCATGCCGCTAGATGTTTTATCTTTCTGAATGTTCAAGGGCACTTGAAAAGAATGTCTTTCCTGCTTTTGTTGGGCAGTGTTCTATCAATTAAGTTTTGACCTTTTGGGATTTCTAAAGAATTGTCCCATTTCTTCTATTCCTGGTGATCCTGTTCAGTTTTTCTGTGTCTACTGTTGATTTAATATCTAGAAGTTATACTAACGTTTATCCACTTCAAGTGTAATGTAAAACTTTAATTCAACTAAAATCCCTTTTTCTCCTACTTAAAATATAATTGTATTAAGGTCCTCAAATCATATTATAAACTTTGTTCAAATGATTTTGGAAACTCATCTGAAGGAGACTGTCACATATTTCCTACTTTTGCCACTTCCAATGTTCTTTTTTTTCCTGAAATTCCAAGCTTTCTTGTGTTATTTCCTTTCTATTTAGAAAACGTCCTCTAGCCACTTCTTTAAAAAATGAGTGTATGAAAGAATGCCTACTAACAGCAGGAATGTAGGGCAGTGGATGTAAGGTGAGCAACTGAAATTGTTCTGAAAAATATACCATAACTAAAATAAACAGTGTAAAGATGGAAATGGGCAAAAATTAGAGTAAAATTCAAAAAATAAATAAAAAAGAACTTTTTTTTTCTGAGAATAATATTCAGGAATCAGCATTCTCAGTCATTTCCAAGAATTAGGAGCTCTAAAGAGGTATTTTGAAAAAATATTTCCAAGTTGTCAACCTCTGGATTAAACAAAGAAAAATAACAAATCCCTTGATATCCATCTGTACGGTACACACTAACTCACCTGGAAACTTCTGGTTTGAGTATTCTTCCTCCAATATCCATGGCTCCTCTCCTTGCTCCAACCTGAAGATCACCTCTGGTTTGGTAACACAATAGCCTGTCAAAGTGAAATAATTTAGGACTTGGACCAGAAAGCCTAGACTTCGGAGACTCTAAAAGAAGAGGAAGCTTGGGAGCTGATCAATGGAGGTGCCACTGAACATTTTACTGGAGAGATAAACACAAATATCTTCCTGGTGCCCAAAAGTGATCAATCAATATTGATTCCTTAGTTCTAATCTTAACTATCATTAAACTCTATAGATTGTCCCTATGCTTCATGATTGGGAGGATTTTAAAATGCCATTCAGAATTACCTAGTAAACAGACCTTACCCACTGCGACAAGGTTGCTGTAGTTCTCTAGCATCACATCTCTGTACAGGGACCTCTGAGTGTAGTCCAGATGCTGCCACTCCTCCTGGGTGAAGCCCACAGTCACATCTTTAAATGACACTGATGACTGCAATTCCTGATCAATGTGAAATGTTCAGAATTAGATAACATGGAAAAAGATGTATGGAACTGATCCTTAATGTGATTACTGTTCAGAGATGAGCAAAATGGTTTGCATACCTGGGTTTGTTGTATATTTGATCTCAAGTTGAAGCATAGGGAAGGCAACCGACCGATATTTTTCTTTCACATTAATGTTTCTCTCTCTATCTCTTGTTCTCTCTTTCTCTTTCTCAATCTAAGCATGCCCTCAAGTGAGGATTAAAGAAATAATAAAATTATATCCTTTCACCACATCTATTTTAAAGATTCCAGGTGGATTATGGTTTTAAATATTAAAAACAAATTTGGTATTTTAGACAAAATATTGGAAAATTTCATTAGGCCCATGGGCTAAGGAAAATAAGAATGAAAAAAACTCGAAGACACAAAAGGATTTATTACAATATAAAAGTTTCAGAAAGTATGCCATTAAGTTAAAAGAAAAAAATCATACTGAAAAAAAGAATTCTTACAAAACTCAGTAGAAGACCTGAAAAGCCATAAATTTACGAAAGTTTCACAACTACAATGATCAGACACAAGAAAACTAAACAGTGATGTTTTTCTTATATCAGTGTAGAAATAATTTTTTATATCTGGAGAGGAAGGAGGAAAAGTAGTCTTCTAATTAATAGTAATATACCTAGAAAAATTAGAAATCCTCAAACATTGCAATTCAAAAATCTATATTAATAAAAGAGTAAGATGCAAATTGACCATACCTTCGCAATGCTCACCAGCCAATCAGGAGTGGGTATGCAAATTAACCCAACAAAAAAATGGTGGGTTACTTTGCATATGCAGCAGGCTACCTAGCAGCCAGGGGCAGGGCAGGACACAGGCTTTCCACACTGCCCCAGCCACTCTGGGCCTCTGGGCAGCGTGGGAAAGGCAGCTGCAGCCAGAGCAAAGGTGGTGCCGACAGCCAAGGGAAAAAAAAGCCCATTCTTGCACAAATCTTCATGCATCGGGCTTCTAGTGTTAACCATAAGATCCTAGGGCAGTGATACTCAAACTTAGTAGTTGTCAGCATACCATGGATGCCTTATTAAACATGACTGCTGGGCCTCGCCCTAGAATTTCTCTTCCATGAGACTGGGAATGGGACCTAAGAATCTGCATTTCAAGTAAGTTTCCAGATTATGCTGCTGCTTTCTGGTCAAAGTCAAAGAATCTCACTTGAGAAGCACTGCTCTAGAGTCTGGAGATACATTTGCATTTGTGCAGAGAGAATGAAAAAAATGTTCACAGCAACATTATTTATTTTACTGAAAAACAGAAATTACTTAAGTGTTTACCAATAAAATAGAGTATTTAGAATATAGTGTTGTCATACAATGAGTTGGGGGGAAATGTGTATCATATATCCATTAAGATAATTAATATATTTTTAAAGCACCCAAAACAATAAACTGTATTGTTCATCTATCTACATATTTCTTCAATGAGATATAGAGATAAAATAAAAAGACTAATGCACACTTAGAACTAAAGGAGGGACACAGTGAGGAAGACTCCAAAAGGGGGCCATCAGCAGAGCTGTATGAGAAGAAGACAAAGGAGAGTTCCCAGGAGAAAGCAGTCATCAGGATAATGTAGCTGTTGTTCAAGATAGATAACTGCCACTAAGTCACTGGTGACCTTTACCTGGGTAGGTTCTAAAAAGTGGAGGGGAAGAGCCAAGGCAGAATGCTACGGGATAAAATTTAACTGTGAAACCCAGAAACATTTACTAGAGAACTTAACTTTTAACCATTTGCTGCATGTCTTACATACAGCAAAGATAAAATCGTTAAGGAGAGTTTTCACAACAGGCATGCAGGCCATTCATTCCTCTAAACATACTAGGTTTTATGCTAGGAACAAACAAGACAGTCATAAAACTGCCTGACTACCTCTTGGACCCTTTTGCTTCCAGTGAGGAACAGACTGAGACATTCATTGGGTCTTGAACAGAACTTATCTGTATCCAAGTGTCTCCCTTTCTACCATGGTTATCAGAAACATCAGAGACATACTTGCAAGTCAACCTGGAAACTCCAATATATATTAACAATCAGTATAAATCTACAGGCTAGGGGTGGCCTTACTAGGGATCTGTTACTTTACCTTTTCAGCGAAGTTGACTTTTATCTATTACTAATTTCCCATCTTAACATATGAACTCTTCAAAATCACACAAAGTCTATTGTAAAATAAAGTGAACACAAACAAACTTACCTGGGATATTTTCATTTTCTGAAATGTAGGCAACTCTGAAGACATGCTGGTTACAAGAAAAAGAATGGAGTCATGAAAGATCTAGCCTGCCTGACAGATCCTGACTTCTCCTGCCCTGGGAAGCACACACACACACACACACACACACACACACACACACACCAGTAGACAGGTAGAATGTCAATATCCCTTTGACCTGCAGAAGGTACAGGGAAATGGGGAAAGACAACCTATTTGACTCTAATATAATCATACTAGTGACCCAGTGCAAATTGAGAGGAAATTAATTAGAAGGTGATGGGCAGGGCAGGACTGGGAGAGATGGGCCTGACACGCCCTGGAGCCAACCTCCCGCTGTCCCTTTCCAGCATCTGCAGAGTGAATAGGGTCCCTCTGGCAGGTGGAGTCCCTCGGCTTAGCCTTTAGGGATCTGGCCAAAACTGGCTCTCCAACATCTACCAAGGGGTTCCAGGAGTATGAGAGGGCACTCCACAAAGTTGCTGTCTTACAGGGTGTGGAACATAAATGAAGTGTGCAGTAAACCAGATTCGGGCCGGTAGTGCCCCAGCAACAACATAATCCACAGCTGAAGGTAGAATCATGCGGGCCCATGAGGAATTGGGCTGCCTCCTCTCTGGTTTCAGGGTGTGTCACCCAAGAACCACCACTGTCAAGTTACTGCAGCTGGGCAGCTCCTGCATTGAGCATCTGCCCCCTGTTGGTCAGTGCGCATCATAATGACTGCTTGGGTAGTCAGACACTTAGCATATTAGCCTTTCAGATAGATAGATAGATAGATAGATAGATAGATAGATAGATAGATGATAGCTTGGGGTATAAAATGTTTAGTGGGTTAATATAAATATTTTCTTCCTATGGATTTTTAATAGTTTAAGTCTCTCTTGGTAGTTACGAAAAATTTAAGTGACAAACCTGATTAAAACAAATAATACACCTAACTAAGGAACACTGAGGGATAAGCTGTTTATCAGTGTCCCTACTACCATTACTAAATTCTTTAGTTAGTGACTCATAAGAAGGCTATAAAAAGCAGTGCTTTAAGGAAAGGTCTTTGTTTTAATTTATCTTTGTTGTGATTTCTCAAAAGGATCTTATATACAAAACGTCTTTTACTTGTGCGGAAAAGTTGGCAGTAAGTACTAGCTTAGGAGTCAGGAGATCTGGCTTTTAGTCTCCACAGCTAACAAAGCTGTCCTCCTGAATGACTCACTAACCTTCAGAGGAAAAATGAGGCACAAAGAACTAATCCTTGAAACTTCTTCCTGAATGCTAGTGCAAGTCAGGGCAGCGCCCCAGCATCCACTAGGACACAAGGATGGGCAGACTGGTGAGCACTGCAGATCCAGAAAGGGTACCTGTGGACCCAGGAAACTGCAGAGGAATAACGGAGTTAGCGGCGACAGCCCTGGAGCCTTTCACTCCAGACCCCGTTCCCCAAGGAACACGTCACGCACACGCACACCCTCCTCCCGCAGCACCGCGCCCTCCCCATCGACCAGATGCACCCCTCACGCCCTCCCGTGCCCGCAGAACCGTCCTCCCCGCCCCTCTCCCCGCTCCGCGCGGAAGTGGGTCACGTGGCGGGGGGTCCAATTCTGGGTCCGATAGAGACGCCCGCCCCGCCGCCCCAGGGATCGAAGAGCTCCTCCCAGGCGCTGCGCGAGCCCCTCCGTCCTCGCCCAAGCCTCCTGCGCTCACCCGCGGCTCCCTCCTTAGGTGACACTGACCCCAGAGATCGCATAGACTCGGGGACCCCAGTGCCGCCTCCTAAGCGAGGCCAGAGACAAAAAGCAAAAGGAGACAATACAGAGGGAGAAGGCGGTCCTAGGCATGCGCAGAAGACCCGCACGCTGAGCCCTGATGGCCTTTCCCTCTAGTCGGCGCTGCCAGCCTTGCGGGTTTGGTGGAGAGGTGCGACCTCAGCTTGGGAAGTTTGGAGAGGTAGCTCCCTGGTTCCGTCATGGGCTCCCTGAAAAGTTATGGATAACAACTGAGTTCTTTGTGCAGCCAGTGTGCAATTCAGACAGGAGGCTATCAAGGAGAGGCAACCTGCATGTCTATTTCACTTTTTCTAGGTGCTAGATCCCAGCAGTACAGAAGAATCGAATCTAATCCCATCACCGATTGCAGGGCGTGTGTGTGTGTGTGTGTGTGTGTGTGTGTGTGTGTGTGTGTGTGTTTGTTTGTTTTTTGGGGGGAAGGGAGATGCAGCAAAAAAGCTAGTTCATCAAAATCATGCAAGCAATTAAACTAAAATTGAAGGTAAATCAAGAAAGAGACACAGTCCAAAAGAAAATAAATATCTTTATTCACTTATATAAATACTAGAGGCCCCATGCGCGAAATTTGTAAAGGGGCTCACCCCTCCGCCCCTATGTTGGCCTTTGCCTTGGCAGCTGCTCGTTTGTTCCAAAGCTTGTCTAGTGTATGGGAAGGAGGTCCCCTCAGCTCTGCCTATACTCTCTCCAAGCTGAGACCCCTCAGGATCTCTGGCTCTTAACTACTCACCTGCCTGTCAGCCTGTTCACCCTACCTGCTCTCCCCTGCTGGCTTGATCGCCTCTAACCTCCTCTATCTTGGCCCCGCCAACATGGTTTGTCAGGAAGGATATCTTGAAGGACATTCGGAAGGTGGTCCAGAAGATGTTCAGTCTAATTAGCATATTACCTTTTTATTAGTATAGATGCCACCTTGTCCTAAAAATGCAGGTTGTTCCCAGGTTTTCCTATTATGGAAGGGAAGCCCGTAGTAGCTGGGTTCTGACCAGGGCTTATGTGCTTGTGCTTTATCTCAGCAGATGTGATTCCTAGAAGAAGACTCTTGGATGTACCTTGAACATTTCTATCGAATTTGCCAAATCATCCTCCAAAAATGTTGAACCACTTTAAACTCCAACCAGCAACCATGCATTTGCCTTCTGTCCCACTTTGATGCCAATATCATTGATTTCTCCCTGGAAGCTTCCCTCCCATCAGCCAAGACTGCTCGGTACTTGAGCCAACCTCATTGTTCAGCTGGGGACTTGATTTCCCGAGATAGAATTATGGAGGAGGAAAAATAGTTTTCTTCTCCTTTTATAAGTTCTTAGTGGAGGCCCTTGTAATGAAATACATATCACCAAGAGAAAAACAAAAGTTCATTAATGTGTACCTCGTGTATATGTGGGGGATCCCAGGGAAAAATGAGTAACTCCCCAACGTGGCTTAGAATCCAGATGTAAATACCTTCTTCCTAGGGAAAGGGAATAAGAGATGTAGGCCTCTTAGAGGACAGTAAATGATTTTTAGGAAAAGTGAATGGGGGTGAGAGGAAATAGTTTGTAACAAAGTTTAGGTGTTATGTCAACTTCTAATCTTCTGTCCTGTGATAGGAGTCAGTCTTCTCTGCCTGATGGCACCTCTCCCATGAAGGGGACCTATGACATTTAAGCTCCTTTAGGGGGGTTCAATTTTAGGCAGATCAGGAGACTTCAGTGAAAGCCTCTGCATGCATTAGCTATTTTTCAAGCATCTACAGCTCAAGATCATCAATATAACAACACAGCATATGTCGGGGTGGCATGTTCTCTGACCTTCAGAATAAACCCAACAAAAGCTTGTTTCCTCTCCTAGATGATTTGCCACAGTAGCATTATTCCCTAGAGATGGTACTCTGACCAGACCTTCCTGGGAGTGGTCATAACATTACCCTGTGTTTGTAGAAAGGTGTGGGCCACATCACTAAATGTGTGGGCCACATCAGTTTTCTCATCTTGTGGAAAGGGAGATAAAGTTATGATAGTTTATCTCCCTTTCCACAGGTTTCTTGCGAGTTTGTACCTCCGCTGACCCCCAACAGCCCCAGCGCTTCCACCTCCAGCCTTGGGGCTGCTGGGTGCCAGGCCTGCAGGTTTGTGTCTCCAATCCACCCCTACACCCCCAGCCGCAGGTCCGTGGTGTTGCGGATTGGGGCTCCTGGGTGCCAGCCTCCCTGCTGGTTTGTGTCTCCGATCCGCCCCCTGGCAGCCCCAGTGCCACCTGGCCACTATGGGCCTCCTCATCGTGGTTGGATTAATTTGCATACTCACTCCTATTGGCTGATAGCATAGTGAAGGTACAGTCAATTTGCATGTTTCTCTTTTATTAGATAGGATTTTTTTCCTCTGTGACAAAGTTAGTTGACAAATAGAGATATACCCTTTCATAGATCGATATTCTCTGACAAAATTGCAATAATAATCTCAACAAATTTTGGTTTGTACTTTTTTCTCTTTGATTTTTAATATATTATATACTATACAAAAGTATTCTTAACTTCATTTCAAATAAATAAAAATCTAAATTAACAGCCAGGGAATATTTTAAAAAGAAGAAAAATGCCGAAGAAATACCAATATGGATAAATTACTCTATTATTCAAAATAGTTTGGCATCTGCTTAATGGAAACACTATGGCCAAGATTGTTTTTAAAAATTTAGTGTAATAAATGTACCACTTCAAAACAATGAAATAAAGAATGCAGTATTCCAAACAGCAAGTCATTCCCAATAATTTGGAATAAAGGTTATATCCATAAATTATGTGATAGAATTCATGTGGATTCAAAATTTGAAATGTTTAAACCACTAAGTTACAAAAAATAAATGAGATCAAGAAGTTATGACACCAAAGATAGCACCCATAACTGTAATATTTAATACATTTTTATAGAAAAAATAACTCAATTCTAATTTAAAAATGTATTTTTACTATTTGAAAGAAAATATATAGTAATTAAGTAAAATTTAAACCAATAGAAAGAAAAACTTAAAAAGGGCTATAGAACTGACCAGTAATAGCCTTGGCTGGGTGGCCAATCATTTAGAGCTTTGTCCCACACACCAAGAGGTTGTGAATTCCAATCCAATCAGGGCAGTTGTCTAGGCTGTGGGGTTCATTCTTCAATGGGGGCAATCTTAATGATTCTCATATAGATGTTTCTCTCTTCCTTCCTCTCTAAAAGTCAATTTACCAAAAAAAAAAAAGAAAAAAGAAATACTTGAGTGAGAATATTTTTTTAAAAAGAACTGTCCAATAATAAAATTAAAAAGAAAATTAATATTTTTATTTAAAAGTCCATTATGAAAATTAAAAGATTACTTATGCATTTGTGGAGGCATGCAGAAGGCAGCTAATCAATGATTCTCATCATTGTTCTTTTTCTCTCTCTCTCTTCTCCCTTCTTCTCTGAAATCAATAACCAAAAATACTTTAAAAAAAATCACAAAGCCAAAAGATCACTCCATTCTCTCAATGCAGAAAGACCTTCCCCAAGACACAGTTTAATGAAACTGTCAAATATCAAATATAAAGAGAGAATGCAAAAAAGCACCTGGGAAAAAAAAGATTATTATTTCCAGAGGAACCCCCATTAGGCTGTCGGTGGATTTCTGATCAGAACCCTTACACATCCAGAAAAAGTGGAATAATACTGTAGAGGGGCAAGGACCAGACTGCATAAAGAATGAATCAGGGTCAGGGTGCCCTCAGGCCTGGAGGCAGAAGGAACTGGGGGTTTCAGAACACCAGGTGCCTGAAGGCACCCCCAGCCTTGAGAAGCCATGAAGTCTGACAAACAACTCCTGCAAGGACAACCGTTATCTAGACTGCTTACTTGCATAACCAAAAAGCTTAGACAAAGAGTCAGTATATGAAATTTAGTAATGCATAGCCAATTAAAATTTGCCAAGTCCTCCTGCGCTGAGGATAAAAGGCACTTGCTGCAGAGGTTCGGGGCTCTCGTGCTTCCCTGCTGTGTCAGTGGAACCGTGAGCCCGGACTCGAGTTCGACTCGAGTTCGTAATGAAGGCTTCCTAAATTTTCTAATTGACTGTCTGGTGGTCGTCTGTCACGGGTTGCCCCATTACATCTGGAGGCCTCCCAGCGAGATACCCTGGCCGAGTGGACAGGGCTGGACACCCCAGAGAGGACACTCAGTCTCCGTCCCGGGTTCCAAGGGGGACAGAGTGATCTCCTCATAAAACGGCAATCCGATCGATTGAAGCCATCTGGGCCTCAGGTTGAGCCTCTGCTCTGCTTTTGGAGTATGTTGTGAGCCCCAGCATGCTTGGTCTGCAATAAACCCCTTGCTGTTTGCATGAGAACGTCTCTTGGAGTCTTCCATTGAGCGGCGAGCGTTTCGACCCTAACAATACATTCAGAGTTGAAAGAAATAACATGTCAGATAAGAATACTCTATCCAGCCAAAACTGGTTTGGCTCAGTGGATAGAGCTGCAGACTGAAAGATCCCAGGTTCGATTCTGATCAAGGGTATGTACCCTGGTTTCAGGCACATCCCCAGTAGGGGATGTGCAGCTGATCGATGTTTCTCTCTCATCAATATTTCTAACTCTTTATCCCTCTCCCTTCCTCTCTGTAAAAAAAATCAATAAAATATATATTTTTTTAAAAAAGAAGAATACTCTATCCAGCAAAGTTATCCTTCAGATAGGCAGGAGAAATACTCTCCCAGATAAACAAAAGCCAATATTATCACCACTGACATAACTTGCAAAGAAGATTTTTAAGCTGAAAGGAAATGACACAAACTAGCAACATGAAAACATGTAAAAATATACAGCAATCTGGTAAAGAAAAATAAACAATCAGACTTAGAAAACTGAAATTCTGTAGTAGGATGATATGTCAACTTGTTAAATCCTATCTAATAAAAGAGCAATATGCAAATTGACCATACCTACACCACAAGCCATGCCCACCAGCAACACCTACCAGCCAATCAGGAGTGAGTATGCAAATTAACCCCAACTAAGATGGCTGCAAGCAGGGGAGGCTTAGGTTTCCCCAGTGATG
The DNA here is from genome assembly GCA_011751065.1 of Lasiurus cinereus. NCBI lineage: Eukaryota > Metazoa > Chordata > Mammalia > Chiroptera > Vespertilionidae > Lasiurus > Lasiurus cinereus. Next base: position 3,872,736 of record JAAGEH010000021.1, read on the forward strand.
GAAGAAGTCAAGCTTTCCACACACCCTGGCCAGTCCAGGCAGGCCTCCACTCAATGCTACAAAGTTTCAATTATAGAAGATAAATAAATCCCAGATACCAGGGCCTCCACTTGGGTTTCTAGGCAGCATGGCCATCCTGCAAACCACCACAGGCCCCTCACCCAGGCCACCCTATGCCCAAAGGAAACCCCCACCCTGGTCCGGGACACCATGCAAGGCAAACCCACTGGCCCCCACCCATGCACCAGGCCTCTATCCTATCTAATAAAAGAATAATATGCAGATTGACCATCATTCCAACACACAAGATGGCTGCCCCCATGTGGTCAAAGATCCTGCCCCCAGGTGGACACAAGATGGCCATCACAAGATGGCCTGCAAGGGAGAGCAGTTGTGGGTGATCAGGCCAGCAGGGAAAAGCAGTTGGGAGGGACCACGCCTGCAGGGGAGGGCAGTTAGGAGCAAACAGGCTGGCAGTGGAGCAGTTAGGCATCAATCAGACTGGCAAGGGAGCTGTTAGGGAGTGATCAGGCTAGCAGGCAGAAGCTGTTAGGGGCAATCAGGAAGGCAGACAGGCAAGCAGTTGGGAGCCAGCAATCCTGGATTTTGAGAGGTATGTCTGACTGCCCGTTTAGGCCCCATCCTACCCAAATTTTGTGCACCAGGCCTCTAGTATGCAATCTAATAAGAAGTAAAAAGTGGCATCAAAAACATAAAAGGGAACAAATAAAAATGTAAAGCGGATGCTGTTGTAATAACCTGGTAATTAGTTAATGGGAAAGAAGGGAAGGGAAGACTATATATAGGCATGCCATTTGTACAGCTTTGCCAAAAATCTACATGTAAACTCTCCAAGTCTATTCTTCCCTCAATGATGGGGGAAGGGACTAGACAAAAGCAATTTAGACTCATGCCCAGTGAGGTCTGATAATGTGGGAGGCTAACTGCCTGTCAATCACACCTGTAAACAAGTAATTGGCCAGGATGGGCACAGCCACTGCAAGGGTACAAAACCTAATTATTTAAACTTCTAAACAAAGAAATGAGCTCTTTCTTGGGACTTCTGCTGCAGGGGCTCCACTCTCCTGTGCACATGGTGCACTGCCAGGTTGGGCTCCACACATGGACTAGTGGACTTTAATCTGGCCTGAATGCTGAACCACACTGGCTGCAACATGGATAGGGAACTCGGGACAGTGGCCAGTTTCTGGTTCTGCTGAACTCCTAGCTGCCCCTCTTCCAGGACTAGCTTAAGGGGCAGGGGACTCTCGAAGCTGAGAAATGTAACTTTATGCAAATAAAGCCTTGGTCCACATTCCATCCTCCAGTGGGGGCTTCTGAAAATGTTTCATCCACTGGCAGCAAAGCCTTTATAGGCAATCAAAATTACTATCTTTAAATGGGCTTTATTGTCTGTGAGATGGCTTATACAAGTCTTGTGTTACCCAAGATGTAAAAACCTAGAATAAATTTTCAAAAGATAAAGAGGAAACAGAGTATACCATCACAGAAAATTACCAAGAGAACAGAGGTCATAAAATGGAAATACAAAACAACCAGAAAGTAGTTAATATGATGGTTTCACTAAGTCCTTACATACCAATAATAACTCCAAGTGTAAATGGATTTAATTCACCAATCAAAATGCAGAGAGCAGTTGGATAAATAAATAACAAAAACCAATTATATGCTGCCTACAAGAGACTCACATCAGCTTTAAGGACAAACAGGCAGTAGTTTCAAGGGATGGAAAAAGAGATTCCATGCAAGTGGACATCAAAAGAAAACAGAAATTTCTATTTATATTAAACAGAATAGACATTAAACCAAAAATGTTAACAAACACAAAAGATTATATAATAGTAAAGGATCGTTTCATCAAGAAGATATAATAATTCCAAATGTATATGGACCCAAAATCAGAGTCTCTAAACACATTACGCCACTAAAAAATCTGAAGGAAGAATAGACAACACAGTAATAGTAGGGAAGTTCAGTACTCTACTTTCAGCAAGGATAGACCATCAGACAGAAAATCAAGAAGGAAAAGTTGGACTTGAAACATACATTTGGCCAAAAGGACTTACAGAACATTCCATTCACCAGCCGTAGAACACACATTCTTCTCAAATGCTCACAGAACTTTCCCCAGAAGAGAGCATGTGAGAGGACACAAAGCAAGTCAGCAAATTTGAGAAGACTGAAATCATGCAGAGTGTCTTTTCTGAACACAAAGGTATAAAAATAGAAATTAACAAGAAAGCTGCAAAATCTAAAAATGTGTTGAAAGTAAGCAATACATTTATTTTTTGTAGTTGAATTTATTGGGGTTACATTTTTATTTGTTGGTTTATTTTGTACCACATCTCATCCACCCATGGGGTCCTCTGAAAATTCTTATTCCAGTGGTGCCCAAGGACCCAACTCCCACTAACAGTTCTCCGATGAAACCTTCATTGTCATTTTGTTCCCTGAATGCCATCTTTATGTGCTGGTAAATGTTAACTATCCTATACACACCATGTAAAAGGAGTGTGTGTCTCTGTATTTTACTCTTTATTCCGTCTCAGAGATTTCCCTGCCTTGCTTTCTCTTGCCTCCCTCATCTACCACCAATGGGTTTCATGCAATTCTCCTTAGATCTCTTCCTTTGATTTTAATGTTTAAGATCCGCTGTAAAACTGCCATTCTCCAGAACATTTTCTCAACCCATTACAATTTTGCTTCCTGGCAATTATCAGCTTGATTCATATAAACTCATAAAAATTCTCTACAGGTCTGGACATTTCTTACAGCAACAACTGAATGTTATATATTATCTCCATTGTTTGAAATGACAATTTTAACATATATTAAATTCTTATATATATTTAGATCTGTTTCTGTTCTTTTTGGAAGCCAGTACCACACTTTTGAGTTATTTTCATAATAATACACACTTGTGTGTTATTATAAAATAATTTGGAACTAATGTACCTGGTTTTAAGTTCTTTATTTAATGTTCTCAAAAGAATATGCATTATTCTTTAAGGTTAAACATTTCCTGATAAGGTTAAAATTATTTGTCAAGGAGAATAAAACTAAACTCTTCATCAAAACTTTTTATTGTGATTTTGATTGAAATTAAATTTTATAGAATTTTCTGCAAAGGTAAATACAAATATAAAACAATAGAATTTCCCCTGGTGCAAAAGAGGAAAAGACCTTGGCTCCTCTCTTCTCTTAGAGCATTTCCCTGAGAAAATAGTAAATTTTTTCTTTGTCCTTTTCATATGTATTAAATCTTTTAAAAAGTAAATAAGCCTGATTGTTTTTACAACCCAGGAAACCTCCTTTTAAAGGCCTTGAAGTTATGTCTTTGAAATGTGCCTAGTACAGATAATCACTCTACCAGGTAGATTTAAAATGAACTATGTATAGCAAATGGAACATCCCCTTGAATGGCCCAGTGCACAACATTCGTGCTGGGAAGTGGGGGAGGGGGTCCTTCAGTCCAGCCTGCACCCTCTCACAATCTGGGACCCTTTGGGGAATGTCTGACTGCCAGTTCAGGCCCGATCCCTGTGACAGTTGGACATCCTTCTCAAAATCCAGGATAGCTGGCTTCTAACCATTCACCAGCCTGCCTGCCTCATCACCCCTAACTGCCTCTGCCTGCCTGCCTCATCAACCCTAACCATCTGCCTGCCTGCCTGTCTGATCATCCCTAACTGCTTATCTGCCTGCCTGACCACCCCTAACTACTTTGCCAGTCTGCCTGATCACCCCTAACAGCCTCTGCCTTGCCCTGGCTGCTGTGGCTTCATCTGGAAGGATATCCAGAATGATGTCCTGAATGTCATTCGGCTGTCCAGTCTAATTAGCATATTACGCTTTTATTATTATAAATATATACCTGACTATATAAAAGTGTGATTTCTGTTTTTGCAAACTCATTAGCAGATGACCTGGGATGCCCATCACAGTTTCTTTTAATGCTTATTCAATAATAAAATCTTTTCTTCTTTTCTTCATCTGTGAAGAGGATATTATGGGTTGACAAGAGACATTTAATTATTTCCCCAACACCTCTCATCTAGAAAACTGGGGGGGGGGGGAGGGTGAGTGTACATATACAGGGTGGGGCAAAAGTAGTAGTTTGTATGGAAAATAATGCAATAATTTATAAATAATAATACAATAAACTGTTTCCCATAGTTACAATTCTAAGCCTACTTTTGCCCCACCCTGTACATATATAAACACATATGTACATATTTCCTCTATATAAATTGTTTTAAAATTCATTTTATTTTGAAAACTTAATGTTTTTGTAACTACTTTGAATCGAACTCATGTCTACTGCTCACACAAGAGTCAATTGATGTCATAAAGTTACTGACCAGGAAATTAGCATATAATTCTTAGTGAAATGACAGTCGAAATATTTTATACCATTGGGATAAAGCTAGATAAGAGTGTGCACCAAATTAAGCGGTTTTTTTCTCTCTTTGTAAGTGGTTTGTGTTTTTTTAGCTTATCCAAAAGTTTTATGTGTTACAAGTTTCCTGTATCATTTGAATAATTTTGAAAGCCAGCAGTCCTAAAATAAAGCCAGCTGCTGCAAGGTATTATTCTTGGAATGCGATGTACTTGGTTTCAAGTTCTTTGTTTGACTATGAATATTCACTGTAGTTCTAACAGTCACCACATAGCCACGGGCAGTTCTAACACTGACTGTTAGACTGTGGGCAGTGCTAATGGTCAGCCCCGCCTGCGGCTGCGGTTGTCAGCAGCTGTCAGCGAGTACAGGAAGGAGGCCCCTAGAAATCCATCGCAGATGCAAACGCTCAGGCCGCTGCAAGCCAGGCCTCCTGACGTCACATGAAAGGGAGTCGCCAGAGGCTTGGAGGCCGCGGGTCCCGAGTGGGCGCGGGCGTGGGCAGCTCCTGCGCACTCGGACCCTGGGCTCAGCGTCGCCATCTTCTGTGGCGCCCGCGAGGGACTCCAGCTCCGGCGTGGCTGTCAGCAGGCATCTTCGCGGCGGAGGGAGCGCCCAGGTGCGTCTCCGGACTGTCTGGAGGTCAAGGCCGGGCGGGCCCGCAGGACGCCTCTCCGCAGGACGTGCGGGGCGCAGAACCGGAGCCGCTTCCCTCCCCCCGTCCCAGCTGCGCACTGACCTCCGAGGGGCCACTGGGGGAGCCGGCGGGCTGGCGGGGAGGCCGGGTGTCCCTTCATCCGGCCCCCGGAGGGGCAGGACGCGGGGAGGCCGGGGTCTCAGAGGAGCGGTGTGCGTGAGGGGGATGCAGAGCCATCGCGGCCCGGGCCGCGGCACCGCGCAGGGAACCGAGCCCCAGCCCCGCGCCCGCCGTCCACGCGCAAGTCCATCTTTGGACGATTGAGATGTGAATGGATGGTGCCTGCCTTTCGGGCTGTTTTCTGTGTTAAATAGGGTACAATGTCAAATAGGGTATAGTCTTAGAGTGTGATGACTCCGTAACGACGGGCTGCTTTTGTTATCATGGGGTGTGCTGTTCTTTTCATTGTTGACTCATTTAATCACCTCAATCCTCATAACCATCCTTTCCATCGGTATCAATCCTCCCCCATTTCAATAAATCCAAGTGGTAACGGTTCAGAGAGCCATTGTTTACCCAGCATTGGTTGATGGGCTTTACATTCTTTTGTTTTATTGTGGTTCATGCTGTTTCCCACACTAATATTTGCATTGAGCACAGCAGTTGTCCCAGAACACAATTAGGCAGTAGTGGATTAGGACAACCTAACCTTACCTTGTAGTGTTCTATTTCCAGCGCTTGTGGAGGCTAACTCAGAATTCTTGTGCCAAAAGGTTGTAGCTGCTTTCTCCTACCTGTCCCTATTCTCACAAAACTGTTCAACATGTACGTTGAAACCATAACTGAAACTCTGACTTTTAAATTTGTGGGAGAAGCTTCAAATCCTACCCCGTCAGGAGGGGAAGTGAGGCAGACATTGTTAAAAGATGAAAATGCAGTTTCATCCATGCTCCCTGTTATGAAAGCGTCGTCATCTGCCTGCGATTGGCTGGTGCATCTGGCTCATGACGCATCCTCCACGCACCAGGCCCACGGGAAAGAGCTCAGCGTTGTGGCGTCTGGTTACCTTTTGCTGCTACACAAAGTGCCTCTTCGGGGATGATGGTACCAAATTGTTATTTTGTAAGTTAGATGCGTATCGTTGTCAACACATTAGATGGCCAGGTCAGGATTCATTACAACCTAATTAAACTTTACCCCAGGCCCAGCCCAAGTTTGGAGGGGACAGTGAATTCCATGGTACTGTCTGGATTTGTGGCACTGGGTCAAGACTTATAGAATCAGAACAGTACATGAAGGGTTGTTCAAAATTATCTAATTCTCCTTCAAGTTAAAGATAATAGCGTTGAAAATAAGGCAGTCACTAGGTTTGTTAATAGCAGAGGCTAGTGTGGACCAGAAGCCTCCAGGTCCATTGTAGTTAAGTCAGCACAAGGTTCTTGGAGAAGTGATTTTTGAGAATCTGCAATTTAGGGAGAAGAAACAGCTTATTTTTGAGATGTTTTGAAGACTTTCTAAACTTGTGGGGTTTATAGTAGTAATCAAAAAAATTGTTATGACCTGTAATTTAAACACTTTTCCATATCAAATATTTTCATCATCATTTGTAATACCAACACAGGGGTCCATACTTTGTGTGTATATATATATATCTATATATATATAGAGATATATATATATATATAATGCACCTTGCATAAAATGTTTAATATAAAACATTATTGGATGTTTATGTTTTCAATTCTTTTGTCGTATTTAGTAAATAAATACATAATTTTCAAAACAGTCAATAGGAAAGAAATGTTTAAATTCACTCAAAAATGTCCCAAGGTTATCGATATTTTTTCAGAGTCATCAGTGGTCAGATGGGTACACCTTTATTATGACCCTTCCTATTTTTTCTCATGGTTCCAAGGAATGTTTTCCAGAGGTTTACTTTTTACTAATCTGTTGTCTGGAAACTTCTGACAGGTGATTCCTGAAGCTGCAACTACAAGTCTCATGACTTCTGTCGTACAGTGTTCCTTGTTCTGGCTGCATAGTTTCTATCCTTTCCCCACAGCAGCCAAAAATGAACAAATTCCAGGTGAGTCATTTACTTAACCCTTACTTTGTTTCACTGTGTGTATGTTCAATGAGTTTTATGAAATAGGATCCTTTTATTAAATTTAAAAGTAAATAGTTAAAAAATCACCTTTAGGGAAAATACTGTTTGACCAGCACAGCAGTTCTCAGTCTGCAGACCCTTGGGAGCCCCAAGACCTTTTCAAGGGATTTGTAAGGTCAGCATGTATTATGAAGATGCAAAATCCAATTTACACTGTTGACATTTGCACCTGTGGTGAAGAGATTGCTACCTGGTTGGCATGAATTAAGACAGTGACACCAATGCCACTGCATTCTTCTGCAGTGTGCTCACCTTTACTTAGAGATATCTTTGATGAAGTTGTAAAAATTAGTTTTATCAAATTTTGACCCTTGGATATACATTTCTTTTAACATTCAGTCTGACGAAATAGGAAGTTCACATAAAATACTTTTGCTGCACCTGAATTATGATGGTTGGGTTATCTTGAAGGGAGAAAAAGCACTGTTTGATTTGTCAACTCATCTAGCCACTTTTTTCATGAAATGCTCTTTTTCCTTGGAAGAGCAAATGGCAGGCAGACTGACTATTTAGACAGGTACTTAACAAACATTTTCTCAAAAGTGAGTGACGTTAGTCTGTCGCTGAAAATAACTGTCTCTATTTGTTCCCAATGTTAAATTTAAGCTTTAAGTGAAAATGAGAATTTTATAATACTTGTATCCTTCAGTATGAACTTGACAACTTCTAATACTTAGAGACTTTTCTGATGAGATTGAAGATACTAACAAATGTGGTATTATACACTTCTATACAGGATATAATATTAAAAAGATATCACATTATCTCTCTATATAAAAGCCTGATATGCAAATTGTCCCATCAGGCAGGCACTTGACCAGGAGTTTGACTGCTTGCTATGACATGCGCTGACCACTAGGGGGAATGCGCAGAACATGGCAGGTGTTGGCCCCACGTGCTGTGGTCCCACCCAGTGGTCACACCTGCTGCAGGTGCCAGCCCAGCCCCGATCACCCTAAAGACAGCGACTGGCAGCAGCTGCAGCAAGGGTAGGGCTGCCACTCACAGGTACTTACGGTACAGGGTGGGGGCTGCCAGCAGGCCTCGATCACCCCTGAGGGCTTCTCCATCTCCCCCTGCTCACACCCACTGCCTGCAGACAGGATACTGGGGGCCGCAGAGGGAGGGGCCAGGCAGGGGCACAGAGGATGGGCCAAGACCCACACCTGTGCCCACCATAGCCGCATGGCTCACGTTTCCTTTCAATATGCACAATTCATACACTGGGCCCCTAGTATAATATAGTAATGTATATTATATAATGATTGATTGTATCAATCAACATTTGATTGGTATTTCTGACTTTTGTGCTCAGAGGCAAACTCAAGCAGTTTAAGAGGACAGAGGGATACAGTGAAGCGAGGAACAGGGAGTAAGTTGGTTAGAGAATGCCCACTCTAAAAGTTAATATTCAAGGAACATTCTGAATTAAATGAGACAGGGAGCCAAGAAGAAATATGGCAGAAGAGCATTCTGGATAGGAGCAACAGCAAGTACAAACACCCCAAGGCATGTTTCAGAAACAGTATTTGGGACATCAAAGCTAAAGAGAAGTGACTTAAGGGAAGCAAGATCAGAGGTAAAATCAAAAAGTTCAAAGGAGCTAGAATATGTAGGAAGTTATAAGTTTGTAGAAAACATTGAGTTTTGATTTTATTTGTCATTGATGTTTCTATATTTCTTATTCCTTTCCTCTCTGAAATCAATTAAAATATTATTTTTAAATATTACATTTCAGATACTATGGAATATAAATAATTATCAGAGGAATTTGTACAGCCTTAAATAGTTCTATCAATAAAAACTGAAGAATGAAAATAATTAGCATTATGGCTCTAGCCATTACCAAACCATATAGACACTCTAAGTATATGAGTTGCCCTCCCCCTCTCTCCCAGTAGTTATTAATTTCCAATTAATTACAAAGATGCATTATGCTTCTTTCCCCCAGTGCTGCTACTTGAATGTAAATGTTTATTGCTTACATGTGTCTCTAAATTTTCTAACATTCCATCTTTCTGATGTGCCATTTGCTTCTTCTATTTTAGTTTTATTCTAAACTACTAATCTCACATAACTCTAGAGCAGTGGTTCTCAACCTTCCTGATGCCGTGACCCTTTAATACAGTTCCTCATGTTGTGGTGACCCCAACCGTAAAATTTTCGGTGCTCCTTCATCACTGTCGTTTTGCTCCTGTTATGAATCATAATGTAAACATCTGACATGCAGGATGTCTTAGGCGACCCCGGTGAAAGGGACGTTCAACCTCTAGTGGGGCTGCGACCCCCAGGTTGAGAACCACTGCTCTAGAGGTTACATCTATCTCTTCGGTGGTTCCCCATTATCTGTATTTGCATCTACAAAGCAAAAGAGTATGAGACAGTCCACATAGTGTGAAATAGCAAAATATTGATTCATATTTTTATTTTTTAATTGCACATGCTTTAATTTTTTTATTTTTTAGGTATGTTTTTATTGATCTCAGAGGGGAGAGGGAGAGTTAGGAACATCAATGATAAGAAAGAATCATTGATCAGCTGCCTCTTGCACGACCCCTACTGGGGATGAAGCCCACAATCCAGGCATGTGCCCTTCACCAGAATCAAATCTGAGACCCTTCAGTCCACAGGCCGAGGCTCTATCCACTAAGCCAAATCCAGTACAGTACTACTTTTATTTCCTATAAATACAAAAAAGAAAACTTGTTAACTTTAGTAAACAAACTAATAGATTTAAATATGTGATATATAAGATATCAAGTGGGTATGCAAAATATATTTTAATGTCCCAAAAGACAAATTCAGAATTACTCCATGTTTTGTAACCTCACTACATAACTAATTTTGTTCCTACACTATGTTCTCATATTATACTTTCTAATTCATTATTTCCTAAATTTGCCATTCTTTATGCATCTGTGCCTTTGCCAGTTGTTTTCTTCTTTTATTAAATCTTTACTATTCAGATTATTACATTTGTTTCTCTTGTTTTCCCTCCATAGCTCTCCTCCACCCAGCTCCCACCCCTCCCTCCACCTTACCTCTCTCCCACTGACCTCATCCATAGGTGTATGATTTTTGTCCAGTCTCTCCCTGCACACCCCTCAACCCCTTTCCCCCTGAGAATTATCAGTCCACTCCCTTCCTGTGCTCCTGATTCTATTATATTCACCAGTTTATTCTGTTGATCAAATTTTTAATTCACTTAATTTTTAGATTCACTTGTTGATAGATAATGTATTTGTTGTGCATAATTTTTTATCTTTTACCTTTTTCTTCTTCCTCTTCTTAAACAGTGCCTTTCAGCATTTCATATAATACTGATTTGAAGTTGATGAACTCCTTTAGCTTTTTATTATCTGTGAAGCTCTTTATCTGCCCTTCAATTCTGAATGATAGCTTTGCTAGATAGAGTATTCTTGGTTGTAGGTTCTTGCTATTCATCACGTTGAATATTTCTTGCCACTCATGTCCAGCCTGCATCGTTTCTGTTGAGAAATCAGCTGACAATTGTATGGGTGCTCCCTTGTAGGTAATGAATTGTTTTTCTCTTGCTGCTTTTAATATTCTCTCTTTGTCTTTTGCTCTTGGTATTTTAATTATGATGTGTCTTGGTGTAGTCCTCTTTGGATTCCTTTTATATGGGGTTCTGTGTGCTTCCTGGACTCGTAAGTCTATTTCTTTTACCAGATGTGGGAAGTTTTCAGTCATTGTTTCTTTAAATAGGTTTTCAGTATCTTGGTCTCTCTTCTTCTTCTGGCACCCCCACAATTCTGATGTTGATATGCTTGAAGCTGTCCCAGAGGCTCCTTACATTATCTTCACATTTTAGGATTCTTTTTTCTTCTTGCTTTTCCAATTGAGTGTTTTCTGATTCTTTATATTTCAAATTTTTGACTTGATTCTTGCCTTCTTCTAGTCTGCTGTTAGGTCTCTGTATTATATTTTTTATTTTAGTTAGTGTATGTTTAATTTCTAGTTGGTCCTTTTTCATCTCTAGTTGGTTCTTTTTCATCTTCAGTTGGTTCTTTTTCATTGCCTCTTGGGTTTCGCTAACTTTATCCATCTTTTCTAGGATATTCTTGAAAAATTTTATAACTGTGGTTTTGAACTCTATATCTAGTCGTTTGTTTTCCTTCATTTCTTTTGTTTGTGATCTCTTCCTTTGTCTTGTCATTTTCACTATGCCAGGAGAACTTCTGTTTTGGATTCAGCCTTATGATACAAGACTTGCAAAACTGGAAAAGCCTCTCTGTTGAGCTTGGGAGGGGTGGAGTCTCAGGGCTTAATAGACCGTCTTGCCTTCCAGTCGGTCCCGCCCTCCATGGCCCCTGAGTCTCATATGACTGGATAATCACTGGAGCTGTCCCTGTGTGTGCGTGGGCTCGCGCGTGCTCTCTCGCAGTGCCTCTAGACTGCTGCCTTTCTGGCTCCCCTGCACTCCAGGACCATATGGATCTGGGTCCCCAGGGTTTCGCCCGAAACTGGGATTTAGTGGAGTTAGAAGTGGCACAGTTAGAAGTGGCCCACTTGTGAAAGCCAGCGGCACAATCAGCAGTCGGTCTTCTGCGCACAGTGCTCGACTTCTGCTCTTTTGCAACTCCCCTAAATTTCCGTGTACTTCTCCCTTTTCACAGTCCAAACTCCCTCCCGCCAGAGAAAGCCAGCCACTCTGGCACCCGCTCTCTCCAGCTCTCTCCATGTTCGTGTCTCTGTACCTCAGCTTTTTGCAGCTCCTCTGGGTCTCTGTAAGGCCCTCTCTTTCCTTCTAGTTGTAGAATTTCCACTCAGCCAGCTTTCCTGTGGTTCTGGATGATGTCCGTTCTGTCCTTTAGTTGTAGTTTAGAAATTGTTGTGCGAGGCAACAGTGTAGGTGTTTACCTATGCTGCCATTTGGATTCTCCCAGTTCTGTTTTCTTAAATCCTAAAGTTAGCATAGTCAGTTGGACCACCTAATAAAGTCTAACTTGATAATACAAAATACAAAACAAATATCCCTATTTATGACCATATTACATCTTGTATACACTTCTGTCATAGCATCTACTGTGCATATTGCATGTTAAGAATTTACATCTTGCCCTAGCCAGTTGGCTCAGGGGACAGAAAGTGTCAGCCTGTGGATCAAAGAGTCCTGGGTTCAATTCTGGTCAAGGGCATATATGTCTTGGTTGTGGGCTCCTCCCTGGTCCAGGCCCTAGTTAGGACTCATGCAGGAGGCAACCAATCGATGTGTCTCTCTCATATTGTTGTTTCTCTCAGTCTTTCCCTCTCTCTTCCACTCTCTCTGAATATCAATCAAAAATTATCCTCAGGTGAGGATTAAAAAAAAAAAGAATTTATATATGTTCCTCCCTGTCAGAATGTAAGTTCCTTGATAACAGAAATGGTTATTTTCATTCATCGTTGTATCCCCAGCAGAGACCCAGACTTCCAATGATATCTCAGTAAATATATATTGAACAAATACTTTGTCCATGTGTAAAGCAGGGTACAGAGTAGCAGTGTACCTTAAATTTCCAGGGTAAATTCTATAGTTAGCACATTAAGAGCTACTTTACATGCCTTTTCAATGCCACTCTATTCTGATCACTTCAGAATAGAGCTGAAATATGTTGTTATAGGGCTCAGTAACATTCAAAGATGTCATTGTGGAATTCACCAAGGAGGAGTGGCAATTACTGGACGAAGGTCAGAGGACCCTGTACAAGGAAGTGATGCGGGAGAACTACCGTCACCTCGTCGCAGTGGGTGAGAACAACTTCCCCCTCTGTGACTCCTAGTAGTTTGCATTTTCTTTCCCAGTTGTGGAACATAGAAGATATCTGTAGGTTTGAATAATGCTAATTTTTTCAGGGGTCAAAGTTGATGAGTCCATTTTGGGTACCAGAAATAATATTTGTGTCTCCACCCTCCCAATTGAAAAAAAAATCTAACCTTACCAAGCCTAGGAGGACCTTCATTGTTCTGCTCCAAAACTACTTTTGGTTCTTCAGAGTCCCTAAATTCCAAGAAAGTTCTATTTTCTTTATCTTTTCCATTCATAGGTTATTTCATTAATAAGTCAAGTGCAGTTTTGAAGTTGAAGCAAGGAAAGGAGCCATGGATATTAGAAGTAGAGTTTCCACATCAGAATTACACTGGTGAGTGAGAAGTCAGAGCCCTGGTGATTAGTATTGAGGTTGTTGGTGCCTTTTGCCTTTTGAAATACTTTTTAGGAATCTTTTTTTAAGTGCCCTAGATGTCTAGAAATGAATGAGGACGCTTGATCAGCATATGTAAGCAACATAAATCACACCTCCAATTTTCATTCTCTCCAATGAAATTCCCTCCTGGGTCCAACATTTTAATACATTTACCTATCTTTCCTGTACACTAACCTTGACTTAAACTTTTTTTTCCTAGAATTCAGTTACTCTCTGCCACTGAAGTATGCAGCTATAATCAATCCTAAAATGTTTATGACTCTGGCTTATACATTTTTTCAAATACCATTTCCCTCCTTTTATTAACAACAAATGCCTTCGTTAGTTTCTGCACCAGTTTTAACTTCCTATTCTCTCTTTAAACCTGAAACTAGATTATAAATCATTATACCTTTCATCCATTTTATTATGTCAAAGATGATACTTCCATGTAGATGGTATTTGTCTTTTATCCAAAGTACTGATTATGCTTCCTAAAATAACACTGATAAAAAAATAAACAAATAATCTCACTTTGCTTCCTTAAATATTTTTAATGTATTTTCTGACTTGTGCACTCATGTACAGAAGTCATGCCTGATGTATGTAGGTGTTCACTAGATATTTTTTGAAAGATTCAGTTTCATTTAACATGAGACACACTCAGTCTTCTGTAATAACTTCTGTGAGGGCTTTGCTTTTCTAGACCAAAGCTTTGTTTCTTAGGCTGAGAACTCCTAAAATTGATGTCTCTAGCAGCTTTATTTTATTTGTATTTTGGTACAATATTTTACCATCCTATAGGATAGATCCACTGATCTAAATTCCTTATTAGTGTTAAAAGCAAATTTTTAATTTAAACTCTCATAGTAGTTGTGAAATGCTGCAAATTTATATTGCTGCTAGTCTATCATGGTAAACTTACACTGACTCACGATTACAAAACACATTTAAATTAATATTCTGTCAGTAACTAGTCTAGCCCTTTCTAGCCTACTACATCTTATTTCTCCTTGTGATTCCCCAAACACATGCTAATCATTACTTCATTTACTCTATGAAGTATCTTTCACAAATAGAATCTTATTTTATGTGTATCCAAGTTAATCTTGCAAAGTCTCTGTCAAAAAACTTTTATGCTTGCCCTACAAATGCCATGAACTCCCAACCTCAAGCCTCTGCTCATAATTTTTGACTTTCTGTTAAGTATTAAAACATGAATAAATATTAAGATCAGTAAGTATTCTAGAATGATGTTGAACAATTGGTCTAAAAACAATGTAGTAAATTGGAGCAGAGATGTAAGAGCTAAGATATAAAATCAGAATAAGACCGTTGTTGAGTCATGGGTAATATTGCTTGAAGATGTAGTATTTAGTGGTCAGGGTTGAACACTTCTGGTGTTATAACTGGGAATTGTCCCACTACATAGGTGGCATATGTTCTGCTTTTAAAAAATCTTTCCTTTTGGACATATACCTTCCCGGGTCCTCTGTCCTAGTGAAAATTAAGTCTTAGCTATGGGACTATTCCTCTGAACACGAGGAAATTGATGTTCTGAACAAATCACTTTAGTGTTGACATCTAGATTGTTGTGTATGGGTAAAGAGGAAATAAAGTAGAAGTTTATAGTCTGCTAACTACTAGGAATCCTAACACAATAGAGTAGGTGTGAACAGATAAAATAATCTATGTACTTTAGCTCCTTCATCCAATTTAATCTTTGCCCTGATATTTCCAGTGAACACAGTTGTGTACTGATTTTTAGCATCCTACTTACTGTTACTTGTCCTTAATGGGCTCACAGCATTCTCTACGAATCTAACATTCCTGCTCAATAATACTTTAAATATTTTTTGTTCTTTTCCCATGTTCTTTCTTTTTTCTCTTTTTTTGGTCTTAATTTTCTCCTCCATGTTGTTGGGTTGTTGTTTTTTTTTAATCCTCACTCAAGGATATTTTTACATTGATTTTTAGAGAGAGTGGAAGAGGAGTGAAAGACAAAAGAAATATTGATGTGAGAGAAATAACATTGATTGCTTGCCTCCTGCATGAGCCCTGACTAGGCGAGGAAGAGCCTGCAACTGAGATATGTGCCCTTGAACAGAATCAAACTGGGGACCCTTTGGTCTGTAGACAGACACTCTATCCACTGAGTCAAAATGGCTAGGGCATCCTCCAAGTTTTTAAGGGGATTATTTGTAAAGTGTCAGTGGTACTTGGGTTTATAACCACATTCCTTCCCCTTTCTGCTATAGCAGTTTTTAGTGTTTATTATTTTTTCTAAACCAATGAAATAGAGGAAGTTTGCATTTGAGAGTTCCTTCATTTGCAGAGATTGACTTGAAGCCTAAGACTCAACCCAACCCTAAGACCATACTATTGTTTAAGATTTATATAGTATTAAATACTGGATTTCTTTGTAGACCTATGGAAGATTCATGATTCAGAAGCAAGACACCAGGAAAACCAAGCTGAAAAGTCAAGGCAAGTTCAAGAATTCAGTTTTAAAATTAGAAGTTTTGTAAGAAAGGGTCTAGATGAAGGTACTGGAAGTGGAAGCGTACTAGTTAATACTACATGGGAGAAAACTTACATTGGAGCAAATTGCAAAGAACATAATGCAAATGAGAAAGCCCTTTTTCATAATGGAGACCTTATTCAAGATAAGGGAGCTCAATTATTGAGGCAGTCTTCTGACTCTTCGGAGTTGAGTTATACAATCAGGGAGGCTTTATTATACAAGATAGAGTTAAGTAGAGAGATGCTATGAATATAATGCAAGTGAAGGTTCTTCTACCAAACAGTAAACCACAGTGTATGTCAGAGAGCATACACAGTGGAGAAACCCTATGAATCTAATTAATATGGGGAATTTTGTAGAAATTCGTTCTTACATTGGTGGCGAGAATGGCTTCAGGTGTTAGACTGCTGAAGTCAGACCAGGCCTTGGTTTGGCAACCTTGGTACTTGAGTTCTGGCTAAAAAAGAATTCAGATCCAAGACTCAAACTGTAAGACAAAATATATCTAGAAAGTCACAGAGGTATAAGTGAACTGAGCAATAAATGGGCACAGGAGCAAAACAAAGGCCTTTGGGGGTTAGGCGAGAGAAAGGTAAAAATAATGCACCTGGTGGGAAAAAGAGGGCAAGGTGAAAGGCTCAGATGTGCTCCCAGGAGGGGGAGCCACCCTGGGTCATCCATCTTGAGGGTATTTATCTGGAGGTCTCCGGGGAGGATCCCAATGGAATATTAATCAGCTTTCCCAGTGTGTCATTTGAGGGTCATGGTCTCTACTGATTGGTTGGCACCAAGGCAGGGGGTCATTAGTCATTGCAGGTCCTGAGGTCAGCCATGGCATCATTTGTCTGGTTTTGCTGCTTTTCTGGGCCTCAGGCTAAAGCATAACTGAGGCTAGATGTTATCCCTAGGGATTGATGCTTAAAGGAGTGATCATGCAAGGGCCCACATGGGAGTTGCATGAGGCCCCTTGGAACAAAGGCATCTTCTAAGGGAGTCCATCCAAAGACTAGCAACATGCTAAGAGAGGAAAGTCCAGGGGAGGGTCCAAATCACATGACAAGCAATATGAAAGGTCTGGAGAACATCCAGACTGTACAACCAGAAATGAAAGGTCAAGAGGTTTAAATCACATGAGTAGGGAGTGATATGCTAGGGAAGGAAAGGTTATATTGTCGGTGAGATACTTCTTTTCCCAGTTTTTCTCATTGCTGGGAACCTGAGGCATTCTGCCCTGGTAACCTTCTGTCCCTGGCCCATTGTCCTTGCTCTGTTCATGGCTATCTAACTGCCTACCATACAGCTATAAAATACACACAGCAGACAAATAAAAAAGCCTTATACATTAATGATTTTGAAATTTTTTCTCTAGGACTGGAGAATCCAAAAATCAGAAGACTCATACCAAAGAGAAAACCTATACATGCAATGAATGTGGGAAGTCCTTCTACCAGAAGTCTATCCTTACAGTACATCAAAATACTCATTCAAAGGACAAACCCAGTGAAGATGGGGAATCTGTCCCTAGGAATGGAGACCTCACAAGACATGAGAAGACTAACACCAGAGAGAAAGCTTATGAATGTCAAGAATGTAAGAAAACTTTCTACCACCTGTCATCTCTTAGTAGACATTTGAGAACTCATGCAGGGGAGAAACCCTACGAATGTGATCAGTGTGGGAAGTCCTTCTACCAGAAACCACACCTCACAGAACATAAGAAAACACACACAGGAGAGAAACCCTATAAATGTACTGAATGTGGGAAGTTCTTCTATGTTAAGGCATACCTAATGGTACACCAGAAAACACACACGGGGGAGAAACCATTTGAATGTAAGGAATGCGGAAAATACTTTTCCCAGAAATCACACCTTACAGTGCATCAAAGAACACACACAGGGGAAAAACCTTATAAATGTAAGGAATGTGGGAAATTCTTCTCTAGAAACTCACACCTCAAAACTCATCAGAGAACTCACACTGGGGAGAAACCCTATAAATGTACTGAATGTGGGAAATGCTTCTACCAGAAGTCAGCCCTCACAGTACATCAGCGAACTCACACAGGAGAGAAACCCTTTGAGTGTAATAAATGCGGAAAACACTTTTACTATAAATCTGACCTTACTAAACATCAAAGAAAACACACAGGGGAGAAGCCCTACAAATGTCATGAATGTGGTAAATCTTTCTCTGTGAATTCAGTTCTGCGGTTACATCAAAGAACTCACACTGGAGAGAAACCTTATGAATGTAAGGAATGTGGGAAATTATTCTCTCAAAAGTCACATTTTATCATACACCAGAGAAAACACACAGGGGAGAAACCCTATGAATGTCAAGATTGTAAGAAATCTTTTATCCAGAAATCAGAACTCACTGCACATCAAAAAATACACAGGGCGAGAAAGAGTTAATAAATAGTATGAGGGAACTTCTGTCTGAATGCAACATTCAGAATAATGAGATAATTTACACAAGACAAAAACTTTAGGCATACAATCAATATGGGGAACTTTAGCCACAATCCTTCACAGACAGGAAATACAGAGAGAAATTCTAAGAGTGAAATGTTTGCCATATGTCAGACTTGACTAAATATTAGACAACATAGATGGCAGAAACACTGCAAATCATGAAACACGAGGAAACCTTTGAGAAGTGAGACTCTATTGTACAACATAGGAATCACACAGGAGAGAAGTCCTGTAAGTAAAATGAATGTCAGGAAATTTTCTGTCAGGGCAGCCATCACTAGACATTCAAAAGCTCACATGAGAGACTCCTGTCAGTATCCTGATCATTCAGAAGTCTTTTTACCCCAGACTCAGAACACAGAGGGAATGGCTGCAAAGATGGGAACAGATACAGAAACTTCTATCAGAAGTGATGTTTTAGCAAATGTCAGATTATTGATACTGGGATAGAACCTTTAAACATATGAAAGCTTTACAAGAAAATTCAAAGAGAATCTATATGGAGGGAAATAGTGATACCAGAAGTCATGTCACAGAGATTTGACTATAAGGTGTGTAGGTGTGTGTGTGTGTGTGTGTGTGTGTGTGTGTGTGTGTGTGTGGTTTTGGTTTTTGTTTTTAGAAAACTACAACTGTCTCAATATATTAAGGTTTTGAAAAGTACAAATAATTTGAATAATCAGGCAACATCATTAAACACATGTGGAGTCCTGTAGTATGTGGGACTTACGTATGTGAGTGGGCTACAAACACAGCCTGAAGGTGTTTGATGTTCATGTGGAATCCATACTTGTACATAGGGAAATATGGTCACTTTAGTTCAGTAGCTTTTATGTACACGAAGATACTCCACATTAAGCTTCAGCGGTGACTCCTGTCAATGTGTATTTAACTATATTTTTTAAATTATAATGCATCTTGTTTTCTGTCATTTTTAAGTGAATATGTATGTTGTTACTAATCCTTTAGAAAGAAGTTAAAAATGTTTTTGTAAAATTTTCAACTGTCAGGTAGATTTTACATTAGGGACACATTTATAGTAAAAGCCGGAGTTTATTTTTTTAAACAGCTGATAAACCTCTACACAGTAACCAGAAATAAGTCTATGTAAGAAATTGTTATCTACCTTACTGTTGAAGTTTTAGCAGGTGCAGCGCTGTTTTGTATTTTGTAGGGTCCTAAATATGCTGTGCTGCCTGTTTATTTCTGGTAGAAGCGACATGGCATAGGCTCAAATTCCAGAATGGGGCAGGCCACACAACCTCTCAATGCCTCAGTTTACCTTTATAGGAAAAATGATAATACATTAGGATTGCTTTAGGGATGAGTTATTTTAATGCACTTAGACTAGTTTCTGAGATAGAAACATAGCTATATGTTAGATATTATCATCATTATAATTTTTCTTTTCTGAATTATGTTGAAGAAAAAGAGTGGCTACCAACATTCATCCCAAACTTGATTGCTGTAGTGCCATTTGGTTTGTTTGTATATTTTCCGAGAAGTGACTTAGAGCTGGCCCACACCCATTTTTGCAGCTGGAAAATTAAGAATGGCTTTACATTTTTAAATAGCTGAAAAAATAATATTTTGTGATGTGAAAGTTATGAGATATTCAAATTTCAGTATCCTTCTAATGAAGTGTTATTAGAACACCAATACAAAAAACATTCATTTCTGCTCTATCTGTGGCTTCTTTCATGTTCCAAGAGCAGAACTGAGTAGTCCCAGCATAGACCTTATGGCCCATAGAGCCTAAGATAGTTCCTAACTGGCACTTTACAAAGTTACCTTTTTCTGTTCCTTAGAGCTAAAAACACTGCAACCAATGTAAAGGCACTTTTATGTTTGGTATGTTTCAGAAATGGTGCATACAGCAATTAGTGGTGGGGTAGTTTTGTGCTGTATATTTTGTGTAGTATGCTAGTATTTACATGTGAAAAGACTAAACATTAGAATTTTTTTCAAATAAATGTATTTTACTTTATGATTTTTGATAACATCAAGAATTTCCTGATGAAATGTAGCTGTAAATATATAAAATAAACAGTGTTTAAATAAAATTGAATTGTTAATGGATCCTTGTCCACATTATTAATTCCTTGTCCAAGTCAATAGTAAGTTTTCCCTGTACCATTTTATAGGTTTTCACTATCTCATGATAAAATACCATCTTTTTTTAAATTAAATCTTTACTATTCAGATTATTACATTTGTTTCTCTTTTTTCTCCTCCATAACACCCCTCCATCCAGCTCCCACCCTTCCCTCTGCCTTTACCTCCCTCCCATTGATCTCATCCATAGGTGTATGATTTTTGTCCAGTCTCTCCCTGTATACCCCTCAACCCTTTCCCCCTGGGAATTATCAGTCCACTCCCTTTCAATGCTCCTGATTCTAGTATATTCACCAGTTTATTCTGTTGATCAAATTTTTAATTCATTTAATTTTTAGATTCACTTGTTGATAGATACGTATTAGTTGTTCATAATTTTTTGACTTTAATCTTTTTCTTCTTCCTCTTCTTAAAGAGTACCTTTCAGAATTTCATAAAATACTGGTTTGGAGTTGATGAACTCCTTTAGCTTTTTCTTATCTGTGAAGCTCTTTATCTGCCCTTCAATTCTGAATGATAGCTTTGCTGGATAGATTATTCTTGGTTGTAGGTTCTTGCTATTCATCACGTTGAATATTTCTTGCCACTCCCATTTGGCCTGCATCGTTTCTGTTGAGAAATCAGCTGACAGTTGTATGGGTGCTCCCTTGTAGGTAATGAACTGTTTTTCTCTTGCTGCTTTTAATATTCTCTCTTTGTCTTTTGCTCTTGGTATTTTAATTATGATGTGTCTTGGTGTGGTCCTCTTTGGATTCCTTTTATATGGGGTTCTGTGTGCTTCCTGGACGTGTAAGTCTATTTCTTTCACCAGATATGGGAAGTTTTCAGTCATTATTTCTTTAAATAGGTTTTCAGTATCTTGCTCTCTCTCTTCTGGCACTCCCACAATTCTGATGTTGGTACGTTTGAAGCTGTCCCAGAGTCTCCTTACATTATCTTCACATTTTTGGATTCTTTTCTCTTCTTGCTTTTCCAGTTGAGTGTTTTCTGCTTCTTTATATTTCAAATTTTTGACTTGATTCTTGCCTTTCTCTAGTCTGCTGTTAGGACTCTGTATAATATTTTTTATTTCAGTCAGTGAATGTTTAATTTTTAGTTGGTCCTTTTTCATCTTTAGTTGGACCTTTACCATCTCTAGTTGGCTCTTTTGAATCTCTAGTATGTTCTTTTTCAACTCCTCTTGGGACTTGATAAATTTATCCATCTTTTCTAGCATATTCTTGAAAAACCTTATAAGCGTGGTTTTGAACTCTATATCCAGTTGTTTTTTTCCTCCATTTCTTTTGTTTGTACTCCCTTCCCTTGTCTCGGCATTTTCCCTATGTCAGGGAAACTTCTGTGTTGAATTCAGCCTTCTGAAACCAGCCGAGCAAAGCCGCAGAAGCCTCTGTTGAGCTTGGGAGGGGTGGAGTCTCAGGGCTTAAGGGACCGCCTTGCCTTTAGCGGTCCTTGTGCTCGTGCACCAAGTGCCTCTAACCGCTGCCTTTCCAGCTCCCCTGCGCAACAGGACCACAGGAGTCTAGGTCCCCAGGGTTTCACCCGAAACTGGGGCTTAGTAGAGTCAGAAGTGGCACAGTTGGGAGGGTCTGTCTCCCGCCCAGTCGAGAAAGTCAGCGGCACAATCAGCAATCTGTCCTGCGCACAGTGCCGTGCGCGCAGCCACCAGCCCTCTGATCTTTTGCGACTCCCCTAAATTTCTGGCACTTCTCCCTTTTCACAGTCCAAACTCACCCTGTATGAGTTTCGGCTGGATCTGGGGTTTAGTGTCGTAAGAGAAGGGGTTTAATGCCATTGGGAGTCTCCATTTCCCTCCCGCCAGAGAAAGCCAGCCAGGTACTCTGGCACCCGCTCTCTCAGCGCGCGTCTCCATACCTCGGCTTTTACAGCTCCTCTGGGTCTCCGTGAGCCCCTCTCTTTCCTTCTAGCTGTAGAACTTCCACTCAGCCAGCTTTCCTGTGGATCTGGATGATGTCCGTTCTGTCTTTTAGTTGTAGTTTTGAAATTGTTGTGCGAGGCAGCAGTGTAGGTGTTTACCTATGCCGCCATCTTTCTCAGATTTTCTAAAATACCATCTTTATGTTATACTTAACTAATGTAATCTATAACACACACAAAAAAATCAAAATATCCAACTCCACCAGCTACATTACTGGTAATTTACTAGTACTATATTACTAATAAAACTAATTTATTGCCCATACTTCATATAATTTCAAATGCTGCTCTAATCTAAATCCTGCCAACTTCCCCTTTTTAGTGATAACTTTCAATGAGGTTCAACTTTTTAAGCATGCTTCATTCTGATTTGTCTGTTTAACACTAATGATCACCTAGTGTGATGATATTTAGTGATTGCTTGTATCTTAAGAATAAAGTATATGTAACTTTGATATTCCATGGTAAAATAGTTACCAAGATTTTACTCAGCTCTGAAGAGCATTCCATCTTGATAGAGTTTTAAGAGGAACCTTAATGCCTTAAGAATTGTTCTTTATTTCAACTTGCTGTGAGAGCAAACACATTTCTAACTTTCTCAGGCTTCTTAATCAACAACTAAATAAAAATTAGTACTGCCCAAGCCAGTTTAGCTCAGTGGATAGAGCACTGGCCTGTGGACTGAAGGGTCCCGAGTTCAATTCTGCTCAAGGGCACAGGCCAGGATTGCGGGCTCGATCCCCAGTGTGGGGCACGCTTGATACGCAGCTCTGGTCGGGCCTCCTGTGGGAGGCAACCGATTGATATGTCTCTTTCATATTGATGTTTCTCTCTGTGTGTCTTTTCCCCTCCCATCCAATCTCTCTAAAAATCAATAGAAAATAGCCTCAAGTGAGGATTAACAACGAATAATCCAAGTACTTTCCAAGGACAATCCAATGACTAAAAAACCTATTAAGAATAAAGCCTGGGGAGAAACCAAGATGGTGACATAGGTGAACACTAAGCTGCGGCCTCGCACAACAATTTCAAAATTACAACTAAAAGAACAGCCACCATCACAACCACAGGAAAGCTGACTGAGTGAGAATTCTACAAGTAGAAGTAAAGAGAGGGACTCACAAAGACTCAGAGGTGCTGTAAAAAGCTGAGGTGAGACACGCTCCTGGAGAAGACAGGTGGAGCAGGTTCTGGCTGGCTTCTTCTAGCGCAGTGGTTCTCAACCTTCCTAAGGCCGCGATCCTTGCATACAGTTCCTCATGTGGTGGTGACCCCCAACCATGAAATTTTGCTACTGTTATGCATCGTGATGTAAATATCTGCATTTTCCAATGGTCTTAGGCAACCCCTGTGAAAGGGTTGTTCGGCACCCAAAGGGGTTGCGACCCACAGGTTGAGAACCACTGCTCTAGAGGGAGGGAGACAGAAAATTTCAACTGCACTGAATCCCAGCTCCAGGAAACACTCATACAGGGGGAGTCTGTACTGTTGTGAAAAGGAAGGATGGCACAGAAACTTAGGGGAGCCGCAAAAGACAGAGGTCTGGGGGCATGCGGAAGTGCATGCAAAAGTATGCACACTGAGCGCTGACTGCTGATTGTGACGCTGGCTTTCTCTAGCAGGAGGAAAACAGAACCTCACAACAGCACTGAAATCCAGGTCCAACTGCACTGAACCCCGGTTTCGGGTGAGACCCTGGGGACCCAGACTCATATGGGTCTCTAGAGCACATGGAAACTCAGGGGAACCAGAATGGCAGAGATCCAGAAGCTCACACGCATGTGAAAGGCAGAGGTCTGGAGGCAAACGAACATGTGCAGACACAGCTGATCCTCACAACCAATTGGCTTAGAGGTCAAGTCCCCCCAGTGATACCAACAACAATCAAGAATTAACTACAAGACTGCACACACAGTTCACAAAGGGGTACACCAAGAGTGTTCACCTCAGGTAACTGGGATGCAGAGCTACTGGGCCACATAGGACAGCTAGCAAACAAAGCTACTCTACCAACCCAGGGAAGCAGCGAAATATACAGAGACAAAATAACAGATTACAAATGAAAGAAATGGAGGAAAACAAATGACTCGATATAGAGTTCAAAACCACGGTTATAAGGTTTTTTTAAGAATTTCCTAGAAAAAAAATGGATAAATTTAGTGAGACCCAAGAGGAGATGAAAAAGGACCAACTAGAAATTAAGTATACACTGACTAAAATAAAAAATATTATACAGAAACCTAACAACAGACTAAAGGATTGCAAGAATTAAGTCAAAGATTTGAAATACAAAGAAGCAAAAAACACTCCACTGGAAAAGAAAGAATAAAAAAATGTGAAGATAGTGTAAGGAGCCTCTGGGACAACTTCAAGCGTACCAACATCAGAATTATGGGGGTGCCAAAAGAAGAGAGAGAGCAAGATACTGAAAATCTATTTGAAGAAATAATGACTGAAAACTTCCCCTACCTGGTGAAAGAAATAGACTTACAAGTCCAGGAAGCACACAGAACCCCAAACAGAAGGAATCCAAAGAGGACCACACCAAGACACATCATAATTAAAATACCAAGAGCAAAAGACAAAAAGAGAATATTAAAAGCAGCAAGAGAAAAACAGTTAATTACCTACAGGGCAGCTCCCATACAACTGTCAGCTGATTTCTCAACAGAAACGATGCAGGCCAGATGGGAGTGGCAAGAAATATTCAAAGTGATGAATAGCAAGAACCTACAATCAAGATTATTCTACCCAGCAAAGCTATCATTCAGAACTGAAGGGCAGATAAAGAGCTTCATAGATAAGAAAACACTAAAGGAGTTCATGAATACCAAACCAGTATTATATGAAATGTTGAAAGATATTCTTTAAGAAGAGGAAGAAGAAAATGGTAAAGGTAAAAATTATGAACAATAAATACATATCTATGAACAAGTGAATCTAAAAATCAAGTGAACTGAAAATCTGATGAACAGAATAAACTGGTGAATATAATAGAATTAGGGGCAGAGAAAGTGAGTGGACTGATGATAATTCTCAGGAGGAAAGAGGTGAGGGGGAGTGCAGGGAGAGACTGGACAAAAATCATACACTTATGGATGAGGACAATGGGGGGAAGGCAAAGGCAGAGGGAAGAGTGGGAGCCAGGTGGAGGGAAGATATGGGGGAGAGGAACAATTGTAATAATCTGAACAAGAAAGATTTATTTATTTAAATAAATAAATAAATAAATAAATAAATAAACAAACAAACAAACAAACAAACAAACATGGCAAGGCCAATTCTTTGGCCCCCTAATCATCTGGCTCCCATCATCAGACCCCAATCAATTCTCCAGGCTCAAGGGCCTCTTCTCTTTCCATTAATAAACCCCATGCACCAATGAAAAAAAAAAAAGAATAAAGCCTGGTTCACCCTAACTGGTTTGGCTCAGTGAATAGAGCATTGACCGGAGGACTGAATGATCAAGAGTTCAATTCCTGTCAAGATCATGCACCTCTATTTCAAGCTCCATGTCCAGCCCCTCCAGCCATACCTTTTATTCCCAGTTGGAACTGGTGTGTGAGGCAACCAATCTCTTTCAGATAAATGTTTCTCTCTGTTTCTCCCTCTCCCTGCCACTCTCCCTAAAAAATAAATGGAAAAATATGCTTGGATGAGGATTAACAACAACAACAACAACAACAACAAAATAAAGACTGACCCAGCCAGTGTAGCTCAGTGGTTCAGTGTAGACCTATGAACCAGGAGGTCATGATTCAATTCTCTGTCATGGCACATGCCTGAGTTAGGGGCTTGGTCCCCACAAGGGGATGTGCAGAAAGCAGCCAATCACTGATTTTCATCATTGATGTTTTTCTCTCTCCCTCTCCCTTTCTCTCTGAAATCAATAAAAATGTATTAGCAGAGAACACAGCAAAGTATTATGCCAATGATACATTTGCTTGCCTTACTTTTTTAATAAACTTGCATGCTTTAATTTTTTTAATAAATTGGCTTTATCACAATGCATGTTATTTGGGCAACTTAGCCAGGAAGCTGCAGTTTCATACTCCCCAGGAATCCAACAAAGAGGAGACAGATGCATGCCCAGTAAAATTAGAGAAAATAGGGAAGATGCTGTCAGTCACACCTGAAAACAGAGGTCACTAGCCAGAATGGGTGTGGCCACTGCAAGCACATGGAAATTTGGGAATGCATAATCCCCTAAACCAGTGGTTCTCAACCTTCCTAATGCCACATCCCTTTAATGCAGTTCCTCATGTTGTGGTGACCGCCAACCATAAAATTATTTTCATTTGCTCTCTTGTGCTCTTGGGACTCTTATTGTTCATGTGCTCCTGGCTTGCTCTTGGCCTGCTGGTATTTACCTATATGGCCCACAGTCATAGGCACCCCTCTATGCAATTGACTAATGAACTGTAACTAGCCTGATGCCAGACTAGTCCTGGCTCCAACATGGAAAGGAAACTCTGGACTCTGACTCTGATTTTAGCCCTACTGAAACCCCATCTACACTTCTATGACTGGATTAAAGGAAGTGGGGCTCTGGAACACAGGGGTGTAATTCCATGAAAATAAACTTTCAACCATATTGCATCCTCCCATGAGAATCTCAGAAAATTCCTTTTCTCAGGATATCTCAAGAATTCCACTCCCAGCAACTGCAGATGAGGCACGCTCCCCTCCCATAACACCTAGGCTTGAACCTCTGTCCTTTTGCCCTCCTCTTGTTGTCACACTTCGGGAATAGAAGGGGCAATCCTTCCAAGGTTGTGGCCTTCTCATCTTTCTTGGTCTCACTTACTTTTAAAACAATGGAGAACCTAATCTAAAACAATTACTGATATTTATATTTATTTAAATGTAAATAACTAAAGAGTTAGGTATTATTGCACGTTTTAAAAATTCTTGCAGCACACGGGTTGAAAATCACTGTTTCATAGCAGCTACGTGGGCCTAGCAGCTACCTGGGGCCCATGTCAGACCATGCAGGTTACAAAGTACTAAGGTTTAATATGGCATAGCATTTCTGAACACGGATCTTTGTTCTGGGCTTGATGAAGAAAAGGATGGACTTTTGCCACAGGGAACAGATGGAGATGAGACACTGGGAACCTGGCGACAGCATTCTATTTCCCCCCAAAATAAACCTTACCATGCCACAAGCTCCTGTACATGGGTCCCTGGAATGTCTTCCTTGGGATCTGGTAAAAGAACCCCACTTCCATCAGCAAAATAGGAAAGTGCAAATTAAAAACACTACAAGGTCTTTCCACTCCTATTAAAATAAAAAAAATAAAACAAACACTGAATATACAAACTGCTGTGGATGTTGAGAAACAAGATCTCTCTTTCATTGCTGGTGGGAAGGCAAAATAATACACTTTGGAAAACAGTATTACAATATCTTATAAATGTAAACATACACTTACCCACTCCAATGTATCAACTCAAGCAAACTAAAAACCTATGTTCACACAAAAGCTTTAACATAAATGTTTATAGTATCTTTATCCATAACCACCAAATCAGGTAACTGAATAAACAAATTGTGGAGCACCTAAAAATGTAATACTAGCTATAATAATAAAAGTGTAATATGCAAATCAACCAAACAACTCAACAGCAGAATGACCTTGCCCCACAGAGAGAAGCCAGGCCACCCATGCCTGTCACCAACAGAGGAGGTGACTGGTGGCAGGGGAGGGGCAGGATAGCACTGCGCAGATGACAAGCAGTGGCAGCATTGGGGGGAGGGCCAGCTGCTGGCAGCTGGGGGAAGGAAAGCCCTGATAGGCCCTGATCACCGGCCAGGCCTAGGGACTCTACCCAAGGGGTCCTGGATTGTGAGAGGGTGCAGGCTGGGCTGAGGGACAACCCCCACTTCCGCCCCCCCCACCCCATGCACTAATTTTATGCACCAGGCCTCTAGTTCAGTAATAAGAAGAAATGAACTAATGACTCATACTACAATATGAATAAATCTTAAATGGCTTTTGCTAAGTGAAAGAATTCAAACCTAGAAGCTGCATGTTATATCATTCCATCTATTTGACACTCTGTAACAGTTAAATTATATAAAAGACATAGATCACTGATGCCTGGGGCTTGGTGAGTAAGTAGAGACTCAGTAACAACAGGTCACTCAGGCAATATTTATGACAATAGAAGTATTTTGTTTGATATTTTGGTGATGCATTCATCAAAACCCACAAAGCTAAACACCACAAAAAGAGAAACTAACTTTATTCCAATAAAAAGAAAATCAAACAGGGTAAGAATTGAATGCAGATTGTGACAAGTCACTCTATTTTTTACAAATAAATAAATGTGTAACATAACTTGAATGAAAAAGAAGGGAGGAAAAAGCTATTCTAAATAACTTTCTTAAACATTTTTACTAGATACAATGCGACTGAAAACAAAAAGAACTGTACATAAACACTGTAGTCTCGTTGGTAAATTCTCACTGGGTTAGCAATTCTGAAAGTACTTTACCTGTATAGTAGTGTTAGAGTAGGTAATCAGATATTAATAATAAAACGAAGCAAAGGGAGCCAGACATTATTAAGTATAATAATCTAGGAACCTGAGTTGGATAATAAGCCTGCTTCACTAGGAAGCTACAGACTTCACACATTCTCCAGGGCAAGCATGTCAAACTCAAAGGCTAACATGGGCCAAATAAACAAGGTTTAAGTTTATGTGAGCTGCAAAAAACAAAAGTTTCAATTTTCATTTCAATAGAGACATGCTAAATTTAAAGAAATGAGTAATAATTAATATAAAATATTTTAACATTTAAATAAAAATAAATTTTTTCTTGAACATTAACTTACCAGACAGTGAATAACTGCACAAATTAATAAATGTAATGCAAATAAATCTATTTTTCTTGTTCTCCAAAAGCAAAATATTTCCTGTTGCGCACACCAAACAAGTCAGTCCAAGACTAATGACATGGCAATGGGCTGCTAAAATATTTGCTGCTAGTATTAGTGGAGAGAAATGGTGTACCTTTGTGTAAGGCACATAAGGGAAATGAATGCAATACGATTATAGTAATCAGTCATTAGCGAATGTTGTAGTTCATTATTCATAATTATGTATAACAGGATATTGTAAAAATTAAGTTATGAAATTTGTATTAAAACATTTCTTTCATACTGTTATCTTGTCTAGGCCACAAAAATATTCGTTGTGCGCCACATGCGGCCTGTGGAGTGCAAGTTTGACATGCTTGCCCCAGGACATCCTCCATCCTACAGACCTAATCCCCTCAGCAGGCAGGAAGGATTGTTACTATCCATTATCAGGGAAGCAATAAAAACAGCAGAAATTTCTCTGCTGGGGCACAAGGGAGGTACTTGTACTATGAGGTCTGTGCAGTAGGAGCCAAGTTAGGAACCACAGAGACCTGTCAGTCTAGCCTGAGAAAAGGATTGGGTTGGATAAGGGACATAGAAGCCTGGAAAATCGAGGAAATGGATTGGTTAGGAGGAGAACCCAATACTAGAACAATTGAGAAGTTGGTTGGTTTGAAAGGGCTCCTAGTTTTTCCCAAGCCTGTGATAATATCAACAACAAAGCTTTCTCTCACTCTCACTCAGTAACATGCAGTCACCAGTTTGTTCCTGCATTTCTCTCCTAACACCCATGCAACAGACGCCAAGTGCAGGTCCAAGCCTGAGCCTCAGTATGGCAATACAGCACCAGCTGGGATCAGACTAAGCTAGCTGGACAAGGACAGGAACTGAACTGTACTGGCCCAATGGCACAGAATTCTAGAAGTTGGATAAAGAATATATGGGAACAGCTGACTTATACAACTTAATAAAAGGAAGATAAATGATCCAATAAAAAAATGGGCAACAGACCTAAATAGAACCTTTTCAAAAGACGACAGAAGGAAGGTCAAGAGACACATGAAAATATGTTCAAAGTCACTAATCATCTGAGAGATGCAAATCAAAACGACAATATGATACCATCTTACACCGGTCAGAATGGCTATCATCAACAAATCAACAAATGACAAGTGTTGGCGAGGATGCAGAGAAAAAGGAACCCTTGTGCACTGTTGGTGGGAATGCAGATTGGTGCAGCCACTGTGAAGAACAGTATGGAGTTTCCTCAAAAAACTAAAAATGGATCTCCCATTTGACCCTGTAATCCCACTCTTAGGAATTTATCCTAAGAAATCACAAACACCAATCAGAAAGGATTTATGCACCCCTATGTTCATAGCAGCACAATTTACAATAGCTACAATTTGGAAACAGCCTAGGTGCCCGTCAGCAGATGAGTGGATCAGAAAACTATGATACATCTACACAATGGAATTCTATGCTGCCATTAAAAAGAAGGAATTCTTACCATTTGCAGCAACCTGGTTGGAACTGGAGAGCCTTATGTTTAGTGAAATAAGCCAGTCAATGAAGGAGAAGCATCACATGATCTCACTCATTTGTGGATAATAAAGAACATTATAAACTGATGAACAAAAGGATAGATACAGAGGCAGTAAAGCATTAAACAGACTGTGAAATTACAGCAGGAAGATTAAGGTTAGATGAGGTAGATAAGAGATCAGTCAAAGGACTTGTATGCATGCATATAAGCATAACCAATGAACATAGACACTGGGAGGTTGGGGTATGCCGGGAGGGAGAGGGGCCAATAAGGAGATATGTATAAAAAAATTAATAATATAAAAAAGAATATATGGGAAATATCTTTTTAACTTACTCTTCTATAAATGTGAAGTTGTTAAAAAAAAAACATAAAGTATAAAAATGACCTTGACCAAAAAGAGCTCACTATATATTGTTTCATAAGAAGCTCATCATAAAATAACATGCCCAGGAAAATGGGAGGTATCCATAATACTATTAACAATAAAAAACATTTAAAAAATAAATAATATGCCCACCCACCCATTCCAAAAAATTCAAGAAGAAGGAACACTTCCAAGCACCTTTTATGAAGCCAGCATCACCCTAGTACCAAAACCAGATAAAGATAACACAATGAAAGAGAATTACAGACTAATATCCCCAATGAACATAGATGCCAAAATCCTCAACAAAATTCTAGCAAATCAAATTCAGCAGTACATCAGAAAGATCATACAGTGTGACCAAGTAGGATTTATACCAGGGATCCAAGGATGGTACAATATCCGCAAATCAATAAACATGATACATTACATAAACAAATTGAGAGATAAAAATCACATAGTCATATCAATTGATGCAGAAAAACCATTTGACAAAATCCAACACCCTTTATTTTTTCCACTATCATTGTTTATTTTATTTATTATCTATAGTTTAAAGAGTTTGTTTTATTTCCACAACCCATTATTTTTGTTTATTAATTTTTATTAATTTTTTATACATATCTCCCCATTGCTCCCCCTCCCTCCCAGGCATACCCCAAACCCCCAGTGTCTGTGATCATTGGTTATGCTTATATGCATGCATACAAGTCCTTTGATTGATCACTTATCTACCTCACCTAACTTTAATCTTTCTGCTGTAATGTCACAGACTGTTTGATGTTTATGATTTTTGTCCTCCTGAGAATTATCAGTCTACTCCCTTCCTGTGCTCCTGATTCTATTATATTCACCAGTTTATTCTGTTGATCAAATTTTTAATTCACTTAATTTTTAGATTCACTTGTTGATAGATATGTATTTGTTGTTCATAATTTTTTGGCTTTTACCTTTTTCTTCTTCCTCTTCTAAAAGAGTACCTCTCAGCATTTCATATAATACTGGTTTCGAGTTGATGAACTCCTTTAGCTTTCTCTTCTCTGTGAAGCTCTTTATCTGCCCTTCAATTCTG
Organism: Lasiurus cinereus; assembly: GCA_011751065.1. NCBI lineage: Eukaryota > Metazoa > Chordata > Mammalia > Chiroptera > Vespertilionidae > Lasiurus > Lasiurus cinereus. The sequence goes on from JAAGEH010000021.1 coordinate 3,905,050, forward strand.
AATGATAGCTTTGCTGGATAGATTATTCTTGGTTGTAAGTTCTTGCTATTCATCACGTTGAATATTTCTTGCCACTCCCGTCTGGCCTGCATCATTTCTGTTGAGAAATCAGCTGACAGTTGTATGGGTGCTCCCTTGTAGGTAATGAACTGTTTTTCTCTTGCTGCTTTTAATATTCTCTTTTTGTCTTTTGCTCTTGGTATTTTAATTATGATGTGTCTTGGTGTGGTCCTCTTTGGATTCCTTTTATTTGGGGTTCTGTGTGCTTCCTGGACTTGTAAGTTTATTTCTTTTATCAGATGTGGGAAGTTTTCAGTCATTATTTCTTTAAATAGGTTTTCAGTATCTTGCTCTCTCTCTTCTTCTGGCACCCCCATAATTCTGATGTTGGTACGCTTGAAACTGTCCCAGAGGCTCCTTACATTATCTTCACATTTTTGGATTCTTTTCTCTTCTTGCTTTTCCAGTTGAATGTTTTCTGCTTCTTTATATTTCAAATTTTTGACTTGATTCTTGCCTTTCTCTAGTCTGCTGTTAGGACTCTGTATAATAGTTTTTATTTCAGACAGTGTATGTTTAATTTCTAGTTGGTCCTTTTTCATCTTTAGTTGGACCTTTTTCATCTCCTCTTGGGTCTCACTAAATTTATCCATCTTTTCTAGCATATTCTTGAAAAACCTTATAAGCATGGTTTTGAACTCTATATCCAGTCGTTTTTTTTCCTCCATTTCTTTTGTTTGTAATCCCTTCCCTTGTCTCAGCATTTTCACTATGCCGGGGAAACTTCTGTGTTGAATTCAGCTTTATGATACCAGATGTGCACAGCCGCAGAAGCCTCTGTTGAGCTTGGGAGGGGTGGAATCTCAGGGCTTAAGGGACCGCCTTGTTTTCCAGTCGGCCCCGCCCTCCACGGCCCCTGAGTCTCACGTGGCTGGGTAATCGCTGGAGCCGTCCTTGTGCGCTCTGCACCTGCAGTGCCTCTAACTGCTGCCTTTCCGGCTCCCCTCTGCACCAGGACCACACGAGTCTAGGTCCCCAGGGTTTCACCCGAAACGGGCTTAGTGGAGTCAGAAGTGGCACAGTTGGGAGGGTCTGTCTCCTGCCCACTCGCGAAAGCCAGCGATACAATCAGCAATCTGTCCTGCGCGCAGTGCTTTGTGCTCCACCAGGCTTTTGATCTTTCGTGACTCCCCTAAATTTCCATGCACTTCTCCCTTTTCACAGTCCAACCCCCCCCCCCTGTATGAGTTTCGGCTGGATCTGGGGTTTAATGTCGTAGGATAAGGGGTTTAATGCCTTTGAGAGTCTCGTTTCCCTCCCACCAGAGAAAGCCAGCCAGGTTCTCCGGCACCCGCTCTCTCCTCATGCGTGTCTCCGTACCTCAGCTTTTTGCAGCTCCTCTGGGTCTCCGTGAGCCCCTCTCTTTCCCTCTAGTTGTGGAACTTCCACTCAGCCAGCTTTCCTGTGGTTCTGGATGATGTCCGTTCTGTCTTTTAGTTGTAGTTTTGAAATTGTTGTGCGAGGCAGCAATGTAGGTGTTTACCTATGCCGCCATCTTGGATTCTCTCTCCCAACACCCTTTCTTGATAAAAACTCTCAGCAAGGTGGGAATAGAAGAATTATACCTCAACATAATAAAAGCCATATATGACAAACCCACAGGCAATATCATACTCAATGGGCAAAAACTAAAACCATTTCCCCTAAAAACAGGAACAAGACAGGGATGCTCACTCTCACCACTCCTATTTAACATAGTGCTGGAAGTACTAGCCATTGCGATCAGACAAGAAAAAGAAATAAAAAGCATCCAAATAGGAAAAGAAGAAGTAAAACTGTCCTTATTTGCAGATGACATAATACTGTACATAGAAAACCCTAAAGACTCCATCAAAAAATTATTAGATGGAATAAATGAATTCAGCAATGTAGCAGGATACAAAATTAACACCAAGAAATCCATGGCATTTCTATATATTAATAATGAACTTACAAAAAGAGAGACTAAAACAGCAATTCTATCCACCATCGCACCAAAAAAATTAAAATGCCTAGGAATAAACTTAACTAAGGAGGTAAAAGACCTATATGTAGAAAACTACACAACACTAAAAAAAGAGATAGAGGAAGACATAAACAGATGAAAGAACATACCATGTTCGTGGATTGGGGGAATCAATATCATCAAAATGTCCATTGTAACCAAAGCAATCTATAAATTCAATGCAATCCCCATGAAAATACCAAAGGCATACTTCACAAGTCTAGAACAAACTTTCCAAAAACTTATCTGGAATAAAAAAGACCCCAAATAGCTGCAGCAATCCTTAGAAAGAAGAACAAAGTAGGTGGGATCTCAATACCAGATTTCAAGCTGTATTACAAAGCCACTATTCTCAAAACTGCCTGGTATTGGCACAAGAACAGACACATAGATCAATGGAATAGGATAGAGAATCCAGATATCCATCCAAACCACTATGTTCAATTAATATTTGACAAAGGAGGCATAAACATACAATGGAGTCAAGACAGTCTCTTCAACAAATGGTGTTGGGAAAATTGGACAGAAACATGCAAAAAAAATGAAACTAGACTACCAACTTACACCATACACAAAAATAAACTCAAAATGGATAAAAGACTTAAACATAAGATGGGAAACCATAAAAATATTGGAGGAATCCACAGGCAGAAAAATCTCCGACATATGCTGAAAGAACTTCTTCACCTACACAGCTCCTCGGGCAATGGAAACTAAAGAAAAAATAAACAAATGGGACTACTTCAAAAAGCTTTTGCACAGCAAAGGAACCCATCAACAAAACAACAAGAAAGCCCATTGCATGGGAGCACATATTTGCCAATGATATCAACGATAAGGGTTTAATCTCCAAATTTTACAGAGAACTCATACAACTTCTCAAAAAAAAGATAAACAGCCAAAACCGGTTTGGCTCAGTGGATAGAGCGTAGGCCTGCGGACTGAAAGGTCCCAGGTTCGATTCTGGTCAAGGACATGTATCCTGGTTGCGTGCACATCCCCGGTAGGGGGCATGCAGGAGGCGGCTAATCGATGTCTCTCTCATCGATGTTTCTGACTCTCTATTCCTCTCCCTTTCTCTCTGCAAAAAATCAATAAAATATTTTTTTTAAGATTTAAAAAAAGATAAACAACCCAATCAAAAAATGGGTAACTGATCTAAGTAGGCACTTCTCAAAAGAAGACAGAAGACCAAGAGACATATGAAAACCTGCTCAAAGTCACTAATCATCAGAGAGATGCAAATCAAAACAACAATGCAGTACCATCTCACACCTGTCAGAATGGCTATCATCAACAAATCAACAAACGACAAGTGTTGGTGAGGATACGGAGAAAAAGGTTCCCTTGTGCACTGCTGGTGGGAATGCAGACTGGTGCAGCCATTGTGGAGAACAGTATGGAGTCTCCTCAAAAAACTAAAAATGGAACTCCCATTTGACCCAGTGATCCCACTTCTAGGAATATATCCTAAGAAACTAGAAACTCCAGTCAGAAAGGATATATGCACCCCTATGTTCATAGCAGCACAATTCACCATAATTAAGATTTGGAAACAGCCTAAGTGCCCATCAGCAGATGACTGGATTAAAAAACTGTGGTACATCTACACAATGGAATACTATGCTATGGTAAAAAAGAAGGAGCTCCTACCATTTGCAACAACATGGATGGAGATGGAAAGCATTCCTTATGCTTAGTGAAATAAGCCAGGCAGAGAAAGATATATATCACATGATCTCACTCATCTGTGGAATATAATGAATGACATAGACTGATGATCAAGATCAGATTTAGAGAATGAGAAACATTAATCAAAACATCAAACCTCGGGGAAGGGGGGGTTAGTGGGAATAAAGGGGAGAGATCAACAGAGGGACTTTCATACATGCATATGAGCATAATCATTGGGCATAGACAACGGGGAGGATGGGGCATGAGAGGGAAAGGGGGGTGGGTAATGGGAGAAGAAGGACACAAGTAAAAAATTAATTAAATTAAAAAAATATTATTATAATAAAACATTAAATCTAATCCATACAGTGGTCACCATAACCTTAAAAGAAATTGTTTCATGACAAAGATTTTTAAATGAAACTCTGTAACATGAAAATCATTTTGGAAGGAAATAAAGAGAAGTTTCCTTTAAATGTTGTAAGGATTGTAATTGAAACTCAATATATTTGGTCTCTTGAGCTAAGGTAAGTAATCTGTGTTTTTACCTCCCTGAAAAATTTTATATAAAGTTACAAAAAGAAATTGACAGCCAGTTTGAAATTGAATTGCCATGGCCTAGAGCAAAGAATATCCTTACATGATATTATTCTACAAAGTTATTTAATCTTTGATATTTCACAACAGCATATTGTACAACTATCCCAAACAAACATACAAACTAATTCTTTGAATGTTTAGCAGCAATTTAAAAAAAGGACATGAAAAGATTTAATCCCTTTCAGAAGGAATTGAGGCACTGGGAAGGCACTTGAGCATTCTGTACTGGCCTTCTTTCCTCTTTTGCCAAGAGGAACCCTCTTCTAACAACCCAATGGCCCTCAGCTGTAGCCTGAGCTCTCTATTCACGCTCAGGTTGAAGCCTCGAGGTGGCTGGTATAATGGATCTGTCTCTCACCAAATGGTGTGAGCTGGGCCCTCCCTGGAGAAGGAACCTGAATTCTCTGAGATAAGTGACCAGTGCCAGGGCCCCCTGCCAGCAGGCAAGGGAATCCTTAAGACAGGTGCTGGGCGTGGAGGCCGTGGGGGCATAGGCTACCAAGGAGACAGAACTGAACCTCACAACGCCCTGCTTGGCCCAGGAGGATAACTGGTTAACCAGAGACAGGTAAGATTCCTCAGGGAAGGAACCAATCTAAGACAGGCACAGTCGCAGAGGGGCCATCAGGAGAGAACTTGGGGGCCAACAGAGGTGGGGCACAGACCCTCACCCCCTCAACTTTGCAGAGGTCTGAACCCTCACCCCTTCTGAAGGAAGTCTCCTGCCCCCATGGCTACTTAGCTTTCCACACTCAGCACAGATCGGGACCCAGGTAACAGACAGAGACTGGGCCCAGCTCAGATGGGGACCCAGGTAACAGACAGAAACATGCCGACAGCAGCTGCCCTTATATCTAAATTCAGCCCAGCATTAGGAATGCTCAGTGCCTACCCAAGAATGCAAATAAACCTTTCCACTAATATATACAGGGTAATCTAAGATTGTTGGTAGAGTAATAAACTTGACAGTAAAAGAGTTATCAAGCTTTCAGATTAATTTAAATTGGTGAATTGAAATAAGTGAACACCCAAGAAAATTTAAGTATACTGGACAAAAAAGCTGTTTCTAAAGTATTAATTAAAATTTCTATTGATAGCTCATCTTATGGTAAAATTGCTTAACATGCAATGAACATAAAACAGGCATATTTGTGAGCAAAAATTAAAATTTAAAGTTATCAAGATTGCATTAAAAATTTTACAAAATTCTCCATTAATCAAAAAAAAGGGGGGAAAGAGTAGGATAATATCATGTAAGGAAAAATATCTGGTAAGTAAATTACATCTAGAAAATTTTCACTTTAGAAAATTAATTTTCATTTGTAATACTAACATCAAGACACCCATGAAAAATACACATGGCGTCAAAATAAGCCAAAGGAAAAGCAGGAAGGACCCCAAGTCAATTTTATAGAAAAGCTTCCTTTATTAACTTTTGGTCGAGAATATGTTTATATACTTTCAGAAAACAACTCCAAGACTAAGTGGACTCCTGCAACAGAGAGGAAATGACAGGTCTGCTCCAACGATGAAGACAAGAGGAGAAACAGTCCAGAGATGGAAGATGCTGACGATGCCTTGCCATGCGAGCAGTCAGCAGCAGTGCATCGCTACAGGATGCCTAGGATCAAACCAGAGAGGGTCAGACTGGCATTGCCACCATTTGTCCACTATCCAGATACCATTGCTGACATGTACACATAAGGAACTGTCTGACATTGAAATTGGGACTCATAACTATTGGACATTGAAATTGGGACTCAAACATTTTTTTTGCTCTTATAAGTTTATTTCTAGCCTAAAAGGCAAGATGTTTTTAAAGACAAGAATCTGGGGATAAGGGGGAAACAGATACAAAGGCAAAGAGAAGCAATGAACAGACTGTCATGCTACAATGGGCAGGCAGGGGCAGTTGTGGGGAGGGCTGTAAGAGATCAACCAAAGGATTTGCATGCATGTATGTAAGCATAGCCAATGGATACAAGGCATTGGGGGGGCAGGGGGAGACAGGTGAGGGCATGTGCTGGGGAGTGGGGAAGGCCGGGGGAGGGCAATAGGGAAAATAAAAAATTAATTAATTTTTAAAAAACACAATAAAAACCATTTTAAAAATAAATAATATGCCCACCCCACAAAAAAAAAATTCATAGACACAGACAACAGTATGGTGATTACCAGAGGAAAAGGAAGGTGAGGGAGGAAGACGAGAATAAACGGGGATAAATGATTATGGAAGGAGACCTGACTTGGGGTGGTATATTATCGAATTGTACATTTGAAACCTGTATAATTTTAGCAACCAAAGTCATCCCCAATAAATTCAATACAAAATTTAAAAATATGATGATCATACTGTGGTAAAAATATCAGGAGGATGTGCACATAAAATAATGTATATTTGGGGCCAGGTAAATTTTGGTGTGCCCTCCTCTTTATATGAAGTTTCTTACATATGAGCAATTTTTATTAACACCGAATTGCTAGCTTGTTTTAGTCCTCATTCTGGAAAGTAACTAGGCTCACAGATATTAGTTTAAGTTTATTTTCTAAGTATTAAAATTTTTACCTCAAGTAAAATAACAACTGTTCACATTCAGACATGAAATTCAGGCACACCTCGCCCTCCTCTTGGTGGTGCCTGAAAGGGACAGCACTTTGATGCCCATGTCTGGGGAACGACAGAATCCTGGATGCAGACAGGAGTCTCTCAGGTGGCAGCCTCTCCACTCCATCAACAGGCAGAAATCCTCCAGCTGGTGTCTAGGGAAGCGGCCTGTGTTTACTGGGAAGGGGAATCTTGAGAAATGTACTTAACAATTTACGTGCCAGACACTGTCCTAAGTGCTTTTACAGCGTAGATGCCTGTAGTGAGTACTGATAAAAACCGTGCTCGGTAGGTACCGCTACTAGCTTACGTTTACAATTTGGGAGCGAGGCGTCGCTTCCAAGGGCCGCGTCTCTTCTCCAGCCCCAGCTGTCAGAAGCCGAGCCCCTGCTCTTCGCCCGCCGCGGAGCCCTCCCTCTGCGCATGTGCGTCCCCGCCTCCTTTCCAGTGCGTCTTTCCCGGCCTCCAGCCCCGGGGGGGAACAATCCCAGGCCTACGGGTCTACGCGGCGAGGGAGCTGCGGGTGAGCCCCAGAGGATGGGAGCGAGGGCCGAGGGGGCCCCGCGCGGCTCTGGGGTGCGGCGGGTCCGGTGATGGGGAGGAACCCTGCGGACCTGGCGGAAGCCCTGGCGTCTGCGGCACCCAAAGCTGAAGGGACGCCGAGCGATGCTTCTCCGTCTAACTGGGCCAGGTTGGCGTGGGATGCGGGCTCCAGGGCTTGCGAGCTCTACGACGTTTAACCCCCGCGCTAACGCGCCCTCGTGTGGCCGCCGGTGGGGAGTGCGTGTGCACGACTTGAGCGCTGGGCCCGCGGGGCGGAGTGGGACTGGGAAGAAGGAGTGCGCGTGCGCGGCGTGTGCGCTGGGCCTACGAGGTAAAGGGCGCGTCAGGCCGGCGGTTGGTTGGTTGTACATGAAATCGCCGGAGAGACCCCGATCTTTCTTCTGTAAAATGCGAGTATTAGGAATACTTGCTGCACTGTGTTGTTCCGAGCACCTGCGTTTTGTCAGCTGCTTTATATTGGTGTGACACATGCGGCTGGAGCTTGGACTGGTCTTCAGGGCCTCATTTCTCAGTTAACTCCTTAGGGAAACGGAAGAGGGAAAGGGCTGGATTGGCCGGCGACCAAGCCCCTTCCTGGCTCCAGCATTCTCCAGATCCCAAGTTAGTATTTATTATGTGTTCACTTGTGATTTATTATGCATAATCATGACACAGTCTCTTGAAGCCGTGGAAGGCTGTGTGGCGGGAAGATCTGGGACAAATTTAAGGAGAGGGGTGAGCTGGAGCTGCGAGGGCTGGGCACACAGGCCATACAGGCAGTGTCACCCCTTTGGAGAGTTCGTGACCTTGTCGTAGGGATGGAAGGCTCACCAGCGATAGCTAAGGAAATTCTGTCATAGTTCCTCCCTAAGTACCCCCTATGCCTCCCGTTCTTGGTTCACGGTTCACTCTTTCCAGAGGTGAGCTGCCTGCTGTGTCCCATGGATTGATTGATGATGGATGGCATGTAGAGAAGATGCTGAGGTTCCCACTCTCCTGGCCTTATGCAGGCAGGTGCTTTCTGGATGATCTAGTTTGACCTTATTTAAAAGATTTTTTTTTTACATGAGTCTGAGAAGGTGACTGGCTCAGATCATGCAATTTGTTAGTGGTAGGTCTGCAGATCCCTGAGCTACTGCTTGTTTTGTCACTGTTAGGTCAAAGTTGGTTCCTTATTAAAAGATTTTTTTGGCCGAAACCAGTTTGGCTCAGTGGATAGAGCGTCGGCCTGCGGACTGAAAGGTCCCGGGTTCGATTTCGGTCAGGG
>JAAGEH010000021.1:3914182-4015642 GCA_011751065.1 Lasiurus cinereus
GCCTCCTGCACGCCCCCTACTGGGGATGTGCCCGCAACCAAGGTACATGCCCTTCCTTGACTGGAATGCAACCTGGGACCCTTCAGTCCGCAGGCCGACGCTCTATCCACTGAGCCAAACCGGTTTTGGCTTAAAAAGATCTTTTTGAAAATTGTAAGCAGGTTAGAACAAACATTAAACATTTTACCTGGTCTTAAACATCCCCATCCCTTTTTTCAGAGAGTTCTTGGATTATTTGACCCCAAATTAATTTTGTTAATGTTGTTAGCAGGTAAATAGATAAACAATATGGCTTGAGGGTTTCTTTTTCTCTACAATGTAAGTTTTAACAAATCCGTGGTGTTTCCTTCTTTAGATTACTGTGTTATGTTACACTCATCTTATGTTTTTAATTTTTGTGTCACAGAACCTAAATTGGTAATAAATCTGTAAGAAACAAATATAACATTCACTCAGTGAAAAGTATCATGTCTAAGCTCAACATATTTTGGAGCCACACATGGACATGTAAGTATCTTGTGTGTGGAGTTGTGTAGGCAGGTAAATCCAGGAACTGCAAAGCAGGTCAAGTTCTCCTGACTTCCTTCTTCCTTCTCTCTCAGCACTGCCTCCTCCACTAAGAACAGAAAATGAACAAATCCCAGGTGAGTTTTTATTTATTCCCACTTGTTTTAAAATGTATTTTCTAAATTTTATAAGGATTCATATTTTTAAAATGAAAAAGTAGAAATAGGTAAAATTTTACATTAAGGGAAATGTAACAAGAGTAGTAAATTCAAAAGGACAGTTGATAAAGTCAGATGCAAGATGTTTAATTTTACAGTTACTCAAGCTATTGTAAAATTTTCTCAAATCTTTCTCATGACAACATTGAAATAAATGCATTATATTGAGTATAATCGTTTTTTGGTTGTGGTTTGTTTTTTGTTGTTGTTGTTTGTTTTTTGGTGGAAACAGCAAAGGTAGAACTTGGTGGGTATACTTTTCAGGAAACCCAACAGCTGTTCATGGTCCTGCTTGATCCAGGAATTAAAACCTGGAAGATCTGGCTGAAAGGAGGGACTCTCCATAAATATTTGTATCAGCTCGTTTGAGTTTTTAGCTTGAGTAGTAGACAGCTGACTTTCATTTCTTCATTTGCCATTTACATTTCAACCTAATGCAGGCAGTCTTGCTGCATCACCACTGCTAATTTGAATCAGTTTTGGAAAAGACCACCAAATTGTAGTAAAATCCAGTTTTTTGTCTTTGTCTTACTTGCCTTCTCTGCAGTACTTGACACTCTGATCTCTAGTCTGTTTTGAAAGTCTCCTCTGTGGTCTATGACAGTGCCCTCCTAGCTGTCTTTACCTAACTCTGATGGAATTTCTTTCTGTCCCCCATGTCTTTTCCTTTTGCTCCAGACATTGCTTATCATTGCTTATCTGTTCTTGGCACATTGCTCTCTTCAGTCTACCTATTTTTTATGACCAGTATTTCTTTTTTAAAAAAATAAAATAGTTTTGAATTGGTAATATACTATTAACATGGTTTAAAATATGATATAGAAGATAGTAACTTAAAAACTCACACTTCCATCCTCTCTATACCTGATGCTCCCTCTAGGTATGGTGACATTTATTTATCACTTAAACTGAGACACTTTCACTGAGAGTGAAAGAGATTCTACAAGTAATTACACTGTGACAACTGGCAGATGTTGGAGCAGTTCCTGACAAATTGGAGTGCATGGTCACCCTACTATTGGTATCCATTATTAATGATTTCTTGTTTTTCAAGTGTTTCTTTATTCAATTAAAAGAAAATATGTGTGCATATTCTTATATGCCCTCTCTATTTAAAATGCTTCTCAAATTTAGATGCATTTGTTCCTTTTGTTAAAATTCAGGTTTTTGTTGTAGTTAGTAGAGCTGAGTAGAGTCTTGAATTCTATATTTTTAATAACCTTCCAAATGAAGCTGATTCTGCTGTTAAAGTTACCACACCAAATAACAGGTCTATACACTATTTTCCCTTTTCGGCATTTTTTTTTTCTTCACGTTTTTCATCCTGTCCCAGAGAACTCTCTGTAACAGATGGAGATTGCTTTTGTTTTTTTGTGTTATAACTCTATAGTAATTCAATTGTGAATGTCCCATAGTTTATTTAACCAGTTATTAACTACTTCCAACCATCTTCTGCTACAAAGCCATGTTTTAATGAATAACCTTGTAAGTAAAGATTTATTCCATTAAATAAATTACCATAAGTGGAGTTGCCTGGTCAAAGGGTGAATACAAATGGATAAACTTGATCAGTTTAGTGGAATTACAATATCATTTTATATACCCTTTACATGAGAGTGCTTGTTTCTCCTCAGGTATTCTTTATACACTGTGTGGTTCAACTTTTGGCAACTAATAAGTAAAAAGTGATATTTTATGTAGTTTTCACCTGCAATTTTCTTAATTCTGAGTGAGGCTTAATATTTTTTCATGTATCTAAAAGGTGTCTTTTATTTATATTTCTGTGAACTATCTGTTCTTACCTATTGCCCATTTTGCTCCTAAGTTTCTGGCTTCCTTTTTTCAGTGTCTAGTTAGCTCTTTATATATATTAGGCTTACTAATGCTTGTTTATTATATGCCTTACAAAATATTTTTTATTATTTGTCTTTTGATAATTTCTCTGGTTTTTTTTATTGGAACCAAGATTGGGAAGCTATTGCTGCTGATGTGTCATTGCTTGTAGATACTCTCTCAGCTGACTGAACAAGGAAATAGATGTCTATACTAACTCATGTTTATATACATATCTATAAATATTTCAGTAGGTAACCATTTCTATCTATAGTATTAGTTCATATTGATGTCTCTTGCTGTAATCATTGCCACATGGAACATTTTATCTAGCCTTCTTCCCTTGCTTGTTTGTAATCTCCCACACTAACAATGAGAATCTGGCTACCACCATTCGAATTTCACTTACTTAATTATTTAGTTTCAGCATACTAGTACATGTATAAGTAATTTTAGAATTTTTCCTTCCAGTTTTTGGCATCCTGAATTAAACTTCTAGAAACATTCACATGTAGATTTCTGCATGGATGTAAATTTTTAAGCACCTGGAGTGTGAAATTGCTAAATCATATATATATATATATATATATATATATATATATATATATACACACACACACACACACGTGTCCCGGGGCACGAAATTCGTGCACATTAAAAGGGGGACCTAGAGTCAAGTCCCACCCACCCACATGCACTTCAAAATTGCGTGAGACCCAGACCCGGCTGCCCTCCCCACTCCATTGGGCTAGATCTAGACCTGGCCAGTCCCACCCTTGTCAAGCTGTGCTGGGCAGGGGGCATAGCCTCAGGACCCCTGGCCTGGCGCCAGGACGGAGGGCGTCGCCTGAGGTCCCTGAGATGGGGCGGGGGATGTACCTTGAGTTCCCCCACCAAGCCCCACTGGATGGGAGGCATGGCCTGAGGTCCCCCATCATGCCCCCCTGGGCGGGGGGGTGGGGGTTCGGCCTGAGTTCTCCCGACCCAGCATTGGGGGTGTACCTTGCAGTCCCCCGTCAAACCCCACTGGATGGGGAGCACGGTCTTAGGTCCCCTGTCAAGCCCAGCCAGGCAGGGGGGCGCAGCCTCAGGTCCCCTGGCCCAGTCCTGGGGCAGGGGTGTGGCCTGAGGTCCCCGGCCTGGCACTGGGAGGGGGTGCAGCCTCAGGTCCCCCATCAAGCCCCACTGGCAAGGGGGTGCAGCTTTAGGTTCCCCGTCAAGTCCTACTAGGCAGGGGACGCAGCCTGAGTTCCTGTGACCCAGCACTGGAGGTGCACCTTGAGGTCCCCCATTAATCTCCGCTGGGTGGTGGCGCAGCCTGAGGTGCAAGGCTTATTCTTGCACGAATCTTGGTGCATCAGGCCTCTAGTGTATTAAATAAGACTGTGTTTCTTTGTGAGTGTTTTTAAGGATAAGGTGAGTTAATGAGACCTGGCTGCCTCCTTTGTTGCTTTACCCTTCCAGCAATGGTGACCAGTGGACCTGCATGGAGCCCCCTCTGTGCCTCCACCCATCCCTGAGATTATTCATAGAGTGCATCCTTTGCTCAGAGAAAAAGTGTTTCTGTGGTAACATTTCTCAGGTTTATAGGTAATATGCTCTGCAACCTAACACAAAGGGGGACGGTAGGCAATTTCTGGGTGCTTAAAGAAAGGTGGCCAGGTTCCTGGGCTTTGTCTGGAATTCTATCTGAAATGCCAGTTGCCAGACAACCAAGGCCACATCTCCGTGCTTTGTCTCTGTCCTGGACACTGGGCTCAGCTGAAGCTCATACTGCCCACTTCTGTAGGAATGCTTACTAAATCTCTTTGCTTCTTTTGGCTGAAGGGAGTGCCATTCACAAGATTCCTCTGTCTGGAGTGAGCCCTACAATGAGCTCTTGGCTGCAGGGCTGCGTCCATGGCTCCTTTAAACTCTTCTCCCTTCTTGTCACTCTGGTTGGCTTCCACTTGCCCATTTTCAGATATTTCAATGTGTAGATCTCTCAAACATGTTTGTGTGTTCAACAGGGAATTCTTTGTTGAATTATGTCTGTTCAAATAATTGAAACTTTAAGGGGCGAGACCAACGGAATCTCTCACACCATCATTACTCTGACATCACAGGTTACCAGTTTAAAAACTTGTATGTCTAACATATACATTTGATGCTATACATTTCCCTTTATGCACTGCATCCCACAAATTTTGATGAGAGGCATTTTTATTTTCATTATTTAAAATATATTAAAATTTCTTTTGAGACTTCTTTGACCTATATATTACTAACAAATGTGTTGTTTAATAATACATTTAGTATTTGGGGGATTTTCCAGCTGTCATTTGCTTATTAATTTTTATCCTATTATGTTCTGAGGACATACTTTATATGATCAACTATTGTTTTAAGTTCATTAAGGTGTGTTTTGTGGCCTGGGCTATGTTCTGTCTTGATGACTGTTCCATGTGAGCTAGAATGGAGTGACAATTTATATTTTATTGTTTTGGTTAAAGTCAGATCATGTTGAGTGATAGTGTTGCTCAAGTCATCCATATACTTTTGCCTGCTCGATCTCTGAATACTGAGAGAGGAACATTGAAGTCTCCAACTATGATTTGCCTTTCAGTTTTATCAGTTTTTGTTGTTTGTATTTTGATATTCTTTTGTTAGATATGTACATGTTTCATATTGTCTCCTTTCTGTGGTATGATTTTGACCCATCTAATGAGTTCTTAGTTTCAGTTCTAGAATGCTCTTTTAATGTATGTGTGAATGTACGTGTGTGTACATATATACATGTATTGGAGTGCCCCAGGAGCATTCCCAGGTTCAGTGAATCACTGGAATGATTCATTATGTAGTTGTACTTATGGTTATGAAAGGATACAAAGCACAGTCAGCATAGGGAAAAGACACATGGGAAACCAAAGGAAACCAGGCACAAGATGCTAAGAGTCTTTTCCCTGGACACACTTAGTCCTCTAACAATGAGCTATGACAACAAACATGACATGTCTACCAGTAAAGCTCAGTAGACACTCGGTGCTCAAAAGCTTTATCAGGGGCAAGTCACATAGGTACTCTGTGCTTAGCACATGAAGTCCCAGGTACCAGATAGAATGCACATGTACAACATAAACCACATTGTTTGCATAAAGAGTCTAGGCTCAGTGAACTATTGTTATTAGAGAACTAGAGGTGCCCAGTGCACAAATTTGTGCACAGGAGGGGTCCAGCCAGCCCACCCTGATGGGGGTCCATCGTGCTGGCAGCAGGGAGGGTCCATGGGCAGTTGGCTAGTCAGCCCCACCCCCAATCGGCATAGGGGGGTGGCTGGGAGATGGGCTGGCCTGAGGTGGGGAGGGAAATTTCGGTCTGGATCAGGCTGGTTAGCTGCTACAGTGTGCTTCATAGCCACTGATCGTTATTATTGTTCTGCCATTCTGGTCACTCAGCTTTTATCCTATACTAGGGCCCAGTGCATGAATTCATGCACGTTGAAAAGAACTGTGGGCTGCGAGGCTATGGTGGGCACAGGGGCAGGTCTCGGCCCATTCTCTATGCCTGCACTTGACTCCTCCCACCACAGTCCCCCGTCCCCCTGTCTGCCAGCAGCCCCATTCCCACCACCACCACTCCCATGCACTGATGGCACCGACCCCTCTGACAGTGGGTGCAAGTGGGACTGTCACTGGGAGCAGGTGAGAAAGGTAACTGCCAGCCCCAATTTCCCCTCAGGAGCAGGGAGAGGTGGAAAAGCTCTGAAGGCCATTCGGGGTCGGTGCCAAGTGCTGCAGCAGATGCAAGCAGTGGCTCCGGTGCTGGTAACATGTGCAAGCACCGGGCAGGACCGTAGCGCACATAAGCAGAGAATTTTTAGTAACCACCAGAGGCTCGCCCTAATGACAGCAACTGGCACTGCACCTTGGCCTGGCACTCCCACTCATTTGCTCCACAATCTTGCAACAGCCAATGCCCGCCATGAGCTGTGTGCCCTCTCTAGTGGTCAACACACCGGTTCGGTTCAGTTTTTCAGTTGTTCAACTATTTGGTCTATTTACATATTAGGGTTTTATATGTCTATACTAAAAAAAAAGAAAAACATGCAAATTGACCATCCTTCTGCTATGCCCACCAGCCAATTAGGAGCAGGTATGCAAATTAACCCAACAAAGATGGCAGGGGCCACAGACCTGGAGCGAGCTGGAGCTGGGTTTCCCCTGGGAATGGAGGAAGCCAAGCTTGTTGCCCTCCCTGGCCACTGCTGAAGGAGTGAGTGGCTGGGAGCCTGGATGGCCAGGGGTGACCCAGGCTTCCAGCTCACTATGGCCTCCCCTCAAGGAGTGGCTGGGGGCCTGGGTCGCAGGGTCAGCCCTGGCTTCCAGTCCGCCCTGGACTCCACTCAAGGAGGATCTGGGAGCTGCTGAATGAGGGGTTGGGGGCCTGGGTCCGTGGGGGACATGGCCAGCCTAAAAATGGCCCTCAGCCCATTAACCAGGCTGGCCACACCCCCATGGAGTGAGGGTCCCTGCTGTAAATAGCCTGCAAACAGCCATCAACCCCTCACCTAGGCTGGCCAGGTACCCTAATGGGAACCCCCACCCTGAAGGGGGTGTGGCCAGCTTGAAAACAGTCCTCATCCAGGCTGGCCACGCCCTCCTAGCGGGGATTCTCACCCCATGAGGTCATAGCCAGCCTGCAGACCACCCTAGGCCCCTTGTCTAGGCTGCCCCACACTCCAAGGGAATCCCCATCCTGATCTGGGACACCCTTCAGGCCAAACCAGCCAGCCTCCACCTATCCATCAGGCCTCTATCTATACTAATAAAAGGATAATATGCTAATTAGACTAGGAGACCTTCCAGGAAACCTTCCAGACATTCTTCTAGACAAAGCCACGGTGGCAGGACTGAGGTAGAGGTGGTTAGAGGCCAAGAGGAGAGGGTCGTTGTGGGTGATCAGGCCAGGACAGGATGGCACTTGTGAGTGATAAGGGCATTGGGGGGCGTTTAGGCTGGTATGGGGGGGCAGTTGGGGGTGAGCAGACCAGCAGGGGGGCCAGTTGGGGGCTAGCAGGCCATCAGTGGGGGTCAATTAGTGTGGTCAGGACAACGGCGGGGGGTGGGGAGTTTGAAGTGAACAGGCCAGTGGGGAGGGAAGGTGAGGGCAAGCAGGCTGGCAGGGGGACAGTTGGGGGCGAGCACATTGTCACAGGGAGCAGTTGGGAGTGATCATGCTGGTGGGGGGTCAAGGAAGCAAGCAGGCCAGTGGCAGGAGTCAGTTGGAGATGAACACACCGGCAGGCAGAGTAGTTAGGGCAATCAAGCAGGCTAGCAGGTGAGTGGCTAGGATCCAGCAGTCCTGGATTGTGAGAGAGATGTCCACCTGCCAGTTTAGGCCCGATCCCTGTAAGCTGGCAGTAGGGTCCCAGTTTGGGGAGGGTGCAGGCTGGGCTGAGAGACACCCCCTCCATGCATGAATTTTGTGCACCAAGCCACTAGTCCTCCTATATAATAAAGATGTAATATGCAAATTGATATCCATCACTCTAACACACAAGATGGCTGCCCCCATGCGGTCAAAGATGGCCACCACAAGATGGCCAGCAGGGGAGGGCTGTTGTGGCTGATCAGGCCAGCAGGGGAGGGCAATTGAGAGGGACCAGGCCTGCAAGGGAGAGCACTTGTGGGCGATTAGGCCTGCAGGGGAGGGCAGTTAGGAGTGACTGGGCTGGCAGAGGAAGGAAGTTAGGGTATGGGAGGACCAAGCCTGCAGGGGAAAGCAGTTGGGGGGAACCAGACCTGCAAGGGAAGGCAGTTGGGGGGAGCAGGCCTGCAGGGGAAGGCAGTTGTGGGGGGACCAGGCCTGCAGGGGAAGGCAGTTGGTGGGAACCAGCCCCGCAGGAGAGGGCAGTTAGGGGCTACCAGGCCTGCAGGTGCGGGCAGTTGGGGGGTACCAGGCCAGTAGGGGAGGGCAGTTGGGGGCGACCAGGCCTCAGGGGCGGGCAGTTGGGGGGTACCAGGCCAGCAGGGGAGGGCAATTAGGGCAAGCAAGCCTGCAGGAGAGGGCAGTTGGGAGGGATCAGGGGAAGGCAGTCAGGCCAGGCCAGCAGGGGAGGGCAGTTGGGAGGGACCAACCCTGCAGGGGAAGGCAGTTGGGAGGGACTAGGCCTGCAAGGGAGGGCAGTTAGAGGCAATTGGGTCAGCAGGGGAGCAGTTAGGCATCGATTAGGTTGGCAGGGGAGTGGTCAAGGGGTGATCAGGCAGGCAGGCAAGCAGTTGGGAGCCAGCAGTCCTGGATTGTGAGAGGGCTGTCCAACTGCCCTCGAGGAGTCCCAGATTGGATAAGGTGCAGGCTGGGCTGACGGACACACAACCCCATGCATGAATTTCGTGCACCAGGCCTCTAGTATAGATAATAAAATGCTAATATGCAAATTGACCAAATGGCAGAATGACTGGTCATTATTACATGCACTGACCACCACGGGCAGATGCCCAATGCATGAGCTGCCCTTGGTGGTCAGTGCACTCCCACAGGGGGAGCGCCGCTCAGCCAAAAGCTGGGTTCACAGCCAGCAAGCACAGCAGCGGTGGCAGGAGCCTCTTCTGCCTCCATGGAAGCTCTAAGGATATCCGACTGATGGCTTGAGCAGGCCTAAGCTGGAAGTTGAACATCCCCCAAGGGCTCCCAATTGCCAACCACCCACAGCCTCTAATTGGACATCCCCTGAGGACTCCTGGACTGCCAATCACCTGAATCTCATGCACTGGGCCTCTAATATATATAGATAGATGGTGAGAACTCTCCTGAAATCCAAGGTCCCAGATGCTAGCCAAAGGCCACCTTGTGGCAGACTTTTCAAGGGCTAATGGTCTTAGCCCTGCTTGTACCTTTTCTGCACAACACACATCCTTTCATCTATTTTTTTCATATATTCATCTGTTTTATTGAATATACTAGAGGCCCGATGCATGAAATTCATGCAAGAGTAGGCCTTCCTTCCCCCGGCTACTGGCACCAGCTTCCCTCAAAGCCCCAGCTTCATCTGGAAGGTCATCTAGAAGGACATCCAGTCTAATTAGCATACTACTTTTTATTATATAGAATATATTATTCATAATTTAATTTTAAGTTCTTATCATTTCCAATATCTGAGTCCCCTATAAGTCTGTTTTTTAAATAAATCTTTATTATTCACATTATTACATTTGTTTCTCTTTTTTCCCCTCCATAGCATCCCTCCACCCAGCTCCCACCCCTCCCTCTGCCCTTAGCTCCCTCCCATTGATCTCATCCATAGGTGTATGATTTTTGTCCAGTCTCTCCCTGTACACCCCTCACCCCTTCCCCACTGAGAATTATCAGTCCACTCCCTTTCTGTGCTCCTGATTCTATTATATTCACCAGTTTATTCTGTTGATCAAATTTTTAATTCACTTAATTTTTAGATTCACTTGTTGATAGATATGTATTTGTTGTTCATAATTTTTTGGCTTTTACCTTTTTCTTCTTCCTCTTCTAAAAGAGTACCTTTCAGCATTTCATATAATTCTGGTTTGGAGTTGATGAACTCCTTTAGCTTTTTCTTATCTGTGAAGCTCTTTATCTGCCCTTCAATTCTGAATGTTAGCTTTGCTGGATAGATTATTCTTGGTTGTAGGTTCTTGCTATTCATCACGTTGAATATTTCTTGCCACTCCCATCTGGCCTGTATCGTTTCTGTTGAGAAATCAGCTGACAGTCGTATGGGTGCTCCCTTGTAGGTAATAAACTGTTTTTCTCTTGCTGCTTTTAATATTCTCTCTTTCTCTTTTGCTCTTGGTATTTTAATTATGATGTGTCTTGGTGTGATCCTCTTTGGATTCCTTTTATATGGGGTTCTGTGTGCTTCCTGGACTTGTAAGTCTATTTCTTTTACCAGATGTGGGAAGTTTTCAGTCATTATTTCTTTAAATAGGTTTTCAGTATCTTGCTCTCTCTCTTCTTCTGGCACCCCCACAATTCTGATGTTGGTACGCTTAAAGCTGTCCCAGAGTCTCCTTACATTATGTTCACATTTTTGGATTCTTTTCTCTTCTTGCTTTTCCAGTTGAATGTTGTCTGTTTCTTTATATTTCAAATTTTTTACTTGATTCTTGCCTTTCTCTAGTCTGCTGTTAGGACTCTGTATAATATTTTTATTTCAGTCAGTGTATGTTTAATTTCTATTTGGTCCTTTTTCATCTCCTCTTGGGTCTCACTAAATTTATCCATCTTTTCTAGCATATTCTTGAAAAACCTTATAAGCGTGGTTTTGAACTCTATATCCAGTCGTTTTTTTTCCTCCATTTCTTTTGTTTGTGATCCCTTCCCTTGTCTCGGCATTTTCCCTATGCCGGGGAAACTTCTGTGTTGAATTCAGCCTTATGATAGCAGACGCAAAGCCGAAGAAGCCTCTGTTGAGCTTGGGATGGGTGGAGTCTCAGGCCTTAAGGGACCGCCTTGCCTTCCAGTCGGCCCCGCCCTCCACGGCCCCTGAGTCTCACGTGACTGGGTAATGGCTGGAGCGGTCCTTGTGCGCGCGCCCGCAGTGCCTCTAACCGCTGCCTTTCCAGCTCCCCTGCGCACCAGGACCACACGAGTCTAGGTCCCCAGGGTTTTGCCCGAAACAGGGGCCCAGTGGACTCAGAAGTGGCACAGTTGGGAGGGTCTGCCTCCCGCCCAGTCGCAAAAGCCAACGGCACAATCTGCAGTCTGTCCTCTGCGCAGCACTGTGCGCGTGCGAGACCGGACCTGATCTTCTGCGACTCCCCTAAATTTCCATGCACCTCTCCCTTTTCACAGTCCAAACTCCCCCCGTATGAGTTTCGGTTGGATCTGGGGTTTAGTGTCGTAGGATAAGGGGTTCAATGCTGTTGGGAGTCTCCGTTTCCCTCCCGCCAGAGAAAGCCAGCCCGGTACTCCGGCACCCGCTCTCTCAGCGCGTGCGTCTCCGTACCTCAGCTTTTTGCAGCTCCTCTGGGTCTCTGTGAGCCCCTCTCTTCCCTTCTAGTTGTAGAACTTCCACTCAGCCAGCTTTCCTGTGGTTCTGGATGATGTCCGTTCTGTCTTTTAGTTGTAATTTTGAAATTGTTGTGCGAGGCAGCAGTGTAGGTGTTTGCCTATGCCGCCATCTTGGATTCCTCCAACTAGCCAGTTTTTCCTATGAGTCTATTTTAATGGTCTACTGTGGTGCATGAAATTAGTGCATGGGGTGATTTCCTCAGCCCAGCCTGTAGTCTCTCCAATCAGGGACCCCTTGGGGGATGTCTAACAGCCGGCTTAGGCCTGGTCCCTGTTGTTCTAAACTGGCCTTTAGCCATCCCTATTGCAATATGGGACCACTGGCTCCTAACTACTCACCTGCCTGCCTGCCTGCCTGATAGCCCCTAACTGTGTCTGTCTACCTGCCTGATTACTCCTAACCCCTCTGCCTGCCTACATGATTATTTCTTACTTCTCTGCTTGCTTGCCTGATCACCCCTAACTGCCTCTGCCTGCCTTCCTGCCTGCCTGATCGCCCCTTACTGCCCTCCCCTACCAACCTGATTTCATCCCCAGCTGCCCTCCCCTGCTGGCTTGAACTCATCCCCAACTGCCCTCCCCTGCCAGCCTAATATTGTCCCCAATTGCCCTCCCTTGCTGGCCTGATCTCGCCCCCAGCTGCCCTCCCCTGTCGTCCTGATTGCCCCTAACTGCCTCTGCCTTGGCCTCTACCACCATGGCTTTGTTCAAAAGGAAGTTGGATGTCGGAAAGATGGCCGGTCAACCCAATCTAATTAGCATATTACCCTTTTATTAGTATAGATAGATTATATAGGATAGGATTGCTTAAATTGGTGAGAGGGGAGCCTTTTTAAGAAGGAGGAGAAGCTCTTGACAGACAAAAATACATAATCCCTATGTCTGGACTGATAGCCAGCCATATGCACTATACTGCTAAACCGCTCATTAAAAAATTGAACCCCTGTCCTACACCTTACACCAAACAGCTGTTGCCCTTAAAACCCTATCTCAGCCCCCACCTTAGGTTCTGCCATTGAAGTTCACCCAGATTAGGTTCTGATTGGTCGATTTCTATGCCAGTCAGCATCAAAAGCCCCACCTTCTAGGCAGCCATTGGCTCCTTCCATTTCAACCAGATTTGGTTCTGTTTGGTTGGTTTCTATGCTCATCAGCATCTCTGGACCTGATC
The DNA here is from genome assembly GCA_011751065.1 of Lasiurus cinereus. Lineage (NCBI taxonomy): Eukaryota > Metazoa > Chordata > Mammalia > Chiroptera > Vespertilionidae > Lasiurus > Lasiurus cinereus. The sequence goes on from JAAGEH010000021.1 coordinate 3,926,936, forward strand.
AGAGAGGTGAGGCTGATCAGCAGCCGCCCCAGGCTGCTGGCTAGGGGACTGAACTGCTGACCTTTCAGAGAGAGAAAGTGTCTCGGCTGCTGGCGAGGTACAGAGAGAGAGAGAGGCAAAGGCTGATGATCAGCCTCACTTCTCTCTCTGTGAGGTCAGCAGTTCAGCCTCCTCGCCAGTCCCTGCCTGCCCGAGCCTGCTGCACATGCAGTCTAGTGTTTGGTCATCCCTTCGGTCATTTTGGACATTACGGACCCTGGATCTTTATATATATGGATTTTTTTCTTGGTCTTTACCTTCACAGAACATGAAGTTTTTTATTGGATGCCAGACATTATATTTTAAAAAAAAATGTAGAGGCTCCAGAAAATGATCTCTTTCCACAGAGAGGATTCATCCTTTCTCTGGTGGGCAGAAAGAATGCAGGACTGGTCACTTTAATCAGTCATAAGTTGAACGTGGTCAGGGCCTGCACCATATTCATTTCAATCCACTATTCATTTTAACAACTGAAAGTTATACTTCTTCAGTGAAAGTTAACCTAATAATATAAAAGGTGCCCAGCTGTTGTGGCTAAGTGGTTGAGCATCAGCCTATAAACTAGGAGGTCACATTTCAATTCTCAGTCAGGGCACATGCCTGGATTGCAGACTCAATTCCCAGTAGGAGGCATGCTGGAGGCAGCCAATCAATGATTTGCTCTCATCATTGATGTTTCTCTCTCTCTCTCTCTCTTTCTCTCTCTCTCTCTCTCTCTCTCTCTCTCTCTCTCTCTCTCTCGCTCTCCCTTCCACTCTCTGTAATCAATAAAAAAATATATTTAAAAATATGAAACTATTAAGCATTTAAAATATAATAATATAAAAGAACTAACTTTTCCTTGGTAACCCCCGTCTATTTTGTGAATAATGCTAGCTCCTACAATGTTTAATTTAACAAATGATAATGTACATGTCTCCTTAGCAGGTCACAAGCATTTAAGAACAGAAACTGTGTTTGTTTTCATCAATAGTATTTGTAGAAGTTAGGACAGTTCCAAGCTCTTAGTGGAAAGTCACTTTGTACATATTCTATCCTACATAGTATAGCACAAAAGAAGGCATCTTATATGACAATTTTTAGTAAGCTCTAAAGAAATTAGTTCTGTCAAATTTTTTTCCTCATTATATAGTTATGACAGCTTCATATAGAAAAAGAATATACCGTTACAGGAACAAGTGTCATTCAAAGATGTATATGTGGACTTCAGCCAAGAAGAGTGGTATCTGCTGGATCCTGCTCAGAAGATACTATACAGAGACATGATGCTGGAAAATTACAGCCACTTTGTCTCAATAGGTAATATATTTTTCATGTGACTACCAGTAGTATGCATTTCTTAGTTGATGGAACATATGAACTTCCTGTAAGAATTTTCTGATTTGTAGCTAGAGATTTGGGCTAGCATAAAGAATGCTGTGTTTTTCCCTACTCGAGGATTGGTTGATTTTGGCACCTTCTTTGAACAGCTCTTTAAGCTGTACCTTTTCCCCCCATCATTTTTTCAGAGTCCCTAAAATCAGGCTATTCAGCCATAGAACTGTATTATTTTCTCTTAACAGGATATTGCATTTCTAAGCCAGAAGTGATCATCAAGATAGAGCAAGGAGAAGAGCCCTGGATATTAAAGCAAGGATTTCCAAGCCAGTGTCACCCAGGTGAGTTCATGAGTTCACAATCAGATGGAAGCTACAGGAAGTGAGATCTTAAGCCATTGTTTAGGGCTTATCACCTTTTAGATACTTTTCAGATATTTCTTTTTGTAGTCCCAGACCTTTGGATATTCTAAGAACAGTTGGCCCCCACATCTCTTTATTACCTTAATCACATTCCTCCACATGTCACTTTCATTCATAAGTGCTTTTCTTTGTTCTTCTATATTTTTTAAAATTAAATCTTTATTATTCAGATTATTACATTTGTTTCTCTTTTTTCCCCTCCATAGCTCCCCTCCACCCGGTTCCCACCCATCCCTCTACCTTTACCTCCCTCCTGCTGACCTCATCCATAGGTGTATGATTTTTGTCCAGTCTCTCCCTGTACGTTCCTCAACCCCTTTCCCCCTGAGAATTATCAGTCCACTCCCTTCCTGTGCTCCTGATTATATTATATTCACCAGTTTATTCTGTTGATCAAATTTTTAATTCATTTAATTTTTAGATTCACTTGTTGATATATATGTATTTGTTGTTCATAATTTTTTATCTTTTACTTTTTCTTCTTTCCCTTCTAAAAGTGTACCTTTCAGCATTTCATATAATACTGGTTTGGAGTTGATGAACTCCTTTAGCTTTTTCTTATCTGTGAAGCTCTTTATCTGCCCTTCAATTCTGAATGATAGCTTTGCTGGATAGAGTATTCTTGGTTGTAGGTTCTTGCTATTCATCACGTTGAATATTTCTTGCCATTCCCGTCTGGCATGCATTGTTTCTGTTGAGAAATCAGCTGACAGTCGTATGGGTGCTCCCTTGTAGGTAATTAACTGTTTTTCTCTTGCTGCTTTTAATATTCTCTCTGGTATTTTAATTATGATGTGTCTTGGTGTAGTCCTCTTTGGATTCCTTTTATATGGGGTTCTGTGTGCTTCCTGGACTTATAAGTCTATTTCTTTTACCAGATGTGGGAAGTTTTCAGTCATTATTTCTTTAAGTAGATTTTCAATATCTTGGTCTCTCTCTTCTTCTGGCACCCCCACAATTCTGATATTGGTACGCTTGAAACTATCCCAGAGGCTCTTTACATTATCTTCACATTTCTGGATTCTTTTTCTTCCTGCTTTTCCAGTTGAGTGTTTTCTGTTTATTTATATTTCAAAATTTTTACTTAATTCTTGCCTTCCTCTAGTCTGCTATTAGGTCTCCATATAATATTTTTTATTTCAGTCAGTGTATGTTTAATTTCTAGTTGCTCCTTTTCTATCTCTAGTTGGACCTTTTCTATCTCTAGTTGGTTCTTTTTCATCTCCCTTGGGTCTTGCTAACTTTATCCATCTTTTCTAGGATATTCTTGAAAAACTTTATAAGCATGGTTTTGAACTCTATATCCAGTCATTTGTTTTCCTCCATTTCTTTTGTTTGTGATCTCTTCCCTTGTCTCAGCATTTTTCACTATGCCAGGAGAACTTCTGTTTTGGATTCAGCCTTATGATACCAGACTTGCAAAACTGCAAAAGCCTCTCTGTTGAACTTGGGATGGGTGGAGCCTCAGGGCTTAATGGACCGTCTTGTCTTCCAGTCGGCCCCGCCCTCCAAGGCCCTTGAGTCTCACGTGACTGGGTAATCGCTGGAACGGTCCCTGTGTGCACGCACACACTCTCTCTCTCTCTCTCACACACACACACACAGTGCCTCTAGACTGATGCCTTTCCGGCTCCCCTGCGCTCCCGAACCATATGAATCTGGGTCCCCAGGACTTCGCCCGAATCTGGGGCGTAGTGGAGTTAGAAGTGGCGCAGTTGGGATGCTTTGTCTCCCACCCTCTTGTGAAAGCCAGTGGCACAATCAGCAGTCATTCTTCTGCTCACAGTGCTGTGTGTGCTGCCCAACTTCTGCCCTCCTGCGACTCCCCCAAATTTCCGTGCACTTCTCCCTTTTTACAGTCCAAACTCCCCCCGTATGAGTTTCGGCTGGACCTGGGGTTTAGTGTCGTAGGATAAGGGGTTCAATGCCGTTGGGAGGCTCTGTCTCCCTCCCGCCAAAGAAAGCCGGCCAGGTACTCTGGCACCCGCTCTCACCATGTGCGCGTCTCTGTACCTCAGCTTTTTGCAGCTCCTCTGGGTCTCTGTGAGCCCCTCTCTTTCCTTCTAGTTGTAGAATTTCCACTCAGCCAGCTTTCCTGTGGTTCTGGATGATGTCCGTTCTGTCTTTTAGTTGTAGTTTTGAAATTGTTGTGCGAGGCAGCAGTGTAGGTGTTTACCTATGCCGCCATCTTGGTTCTCCCTGTTCTTCTACATTTTAAGGGTGACTAAACTATATACATAAGCCAAACTCATTTGGGTTCATCTTAGATAATTTTTCTTGGTTTTAATGAATCTCCTTTTTTTTTTGGTTAGTGTATCTTTTAGAATTGTTCACCTTCCCTCTATTGTCTTTGTGTTAGCTGGTGTGTTTTCATGTAGTACTTTTATATATTCATTTAACAAATATATGTGAGCATTCACTATAATCCAGTTATGTTTTTAGGTACTTAAAAGAGTAATATCCCTACTGTCATGTAGTGTATATTACACTGAGGGGCACAAAGCACACATGTGTGTTGTGTGTATGTGTGTGTGTGTGTGTGTATGTAGATATATGTGCATGTATATACACATACATTGTTGGGTGATAGTAAGTGTACTGTTCAAGCCATGAAAAGGGGAATGGAGAATGATGTAATATTTGGTAAGAAAGTCAGGGGAAACTTTTTTAATGAGGCTAATAGAGATGAGATTAATAAATTGGAAGCATGAATATTTTAGTCAGGGGAAACATTAGATGCTAAACTTCTCAGACAGATGTATTCTTAGAGTGAAGAATGGCAAGGAAGCCAATGTGGTTGGAGACCAGTGGGTGAGGGGGAGATAGGAGATGATATCATAAGAAGTAGCATGACCCTGGTAGATACATTAATTTTGTTTTGAGTGATGTGAGAAATCCTTTGTTTTTTAGTAAATATAAATCAAATTATGTCATCAAATCTGATTTACTGTTTAAAACAGTTGGTTCTCAACCTGTGGGTCGTGACCCTTTTGGGGGCTGAATGACCTTTTCACAGGGGTCGCCTAAGACCATCAGAAAACACATATTTCCCATGGTCTTAGGAATCAACAGACCGCTCCTCGGTGTAGCAAAGTGTAGCAATGTAGTTTACTGTTGTTATATGAAGACTGTGACCCATGCTACACCATGATTCAAGACAAAAAATTTCATTTATTTGTAATTAGAAATAAATATTTCACAATATATAATTACATATTGTTTTTGTGATTAATCACTATGCTTTAATTATGTTCAGTTTGTAACAACGAAAATACATCCTGCATATCAGATATTTATATTACAGGTCATAACAGTAGCAAAATTATAGTTATGAAGTAGCAATGGAAATAATTTTATGGTTGGGGGTCACCACCACATGAGGAGCTGTCTTAAAGGGTCGCGGCATTAGGAAGGTTGAGAACCACTGGTTTAAAAGATTCTTTCTGACTTTAGTCAGTGAATAAACTGTGCTGGGTGGGTGGTACTTAGGCATTAGTAGGGAAGAAACACCAATTAGGAGGCTATTATGTATTCCAGAAGAGAGAAGATAGTAGCTAAGGCTATGTTGGAAGTGCTCAGAAGTGGTAAATTTATACAGATGTATTGAAAATGAGACTAAGAGGATTTGCTGTTGGATTGGATAATAGTGTGTGAAAGAGAGGACTCATGAATGACTCCAGTGATTTGTCTCAAGCAACTGGATAAATTAAGTTGTCATTTACTGAGATAGAGAAAATTTGGGCGGAGAGATTATAGGGGAGTTATTACAAATTTAAATTTGACTCAAGAAGCTTGAGATAGTTGTTAAAATTTAGTCTGTGTATTGGAGGTTGAATGTGTACAAATATGGAATACAGAACTAGAAGTATTCAATTGAAAGGCATTAATTTCAGGTGTGTCAAAGGCCTGGGGTTAGAGGAGATCTTCTAGAACAGATGTTGGCAAACTTTCTAATAAAAGACCAGAAGGTACATATTTTAGGGTTAATGGCCACATGTGGTCATGGTTGCTGCTGCTGTTTCTCCTCCTCTTTCTACCCCTTCTCTTTCTATTTATTCTCCTCCTTTCTTCTTATCCTTGTTCCTCCCTATTGCTTTTCTACTTTGTCCCTCTAAAAATGTAAAGAATATTCTTAGTTCAAGAACCATTCATTGTTTGTAGTCATAGTTTGCTGACTCCTTTTCTAAAGAGTGGTTCTTTGTGAAAGAAGTAGTCTTGGGACAATACACTTTTATAAGACATGTAAATCCATTAAATCTTATCATTAGAGGAGATTGAGAAGGAAAAGTCTTAAGCGACATGAAAATCAGGGAGTCTGGTTTTCTAGGAGTCAAATAAGGGACATTCTACAATCCTTTTTACTACCTTAAAACCATGAGTCATTGTACTAAGCCTGTTATTACATTTTACTAGTCTATTCAGCAACCATGGGTCATTGTACTAAGCCTGTTATTACCTTTTATTAGTCTATTTAGACTCCTGTTGTTTTCCTTTCAAACATCTACTACATCTCTTCATTTTCTCACTTTTCACTGATACCACATAAAATCAGGACTTTGCCTGTGATTTTTCATTTTTGGCTTGAGCTCCCTCCTAAATGGCTTTTCTTTTTTTAACCTAAAGCATCCAGTGTATCTTTTACTAGCCTGACAAAGCAGCTTTTTATTAATAAATAAAATTAAAGTCTTCCATTAACTATTACAGTGTGGTCCTATTCTTCTTCTTTTTTTTTTTTTTATAAGAATTTATTTGAGCCCAAATGATGACATGCTGGGAACCAAGATCACAAGTGCTCTTCTGTGGTCCTGTTCTACCTATCCTAATTTCTTTCTTTCTGCTCTCCAGAATTTACACTAAAACCCATACTATATTATATCCTAAATCTCACTTATAAGTGCTCTCTTTTTTTTTTTTAACTTTAAGTAATTTATTATTTTTCAGTTACAGTTGACATACAATATTATGTTTTTTGGTGTACAACTCAGTGATTAGATGTTCTTTAGCTTACTAAGTGATCACCCTGATAAATCTAGTACCCATCTGAGACCATAGATAATTATTACAATATTATTGCCTATATTTCCAATGTTGTACTTTACATCTCCATGATTATTTTATAACTTCCAATTTGTACTTTTTAATCCTTCACCTTTTCCACCCATTCCCCCAACAGCCTTCCCATCTGGCAACTGTCAAAATGTTCTCTGTATCTGTGAGTCTGTTTCTGTTCTACTTGTTTATTTTATTTTTTAGATCTATTTTGTCTGGTGTAAGTATTACTACCCCTGCTTTTTATTTGTTTGTTTGTTTCCATTTCCATGAAATATCTTTTTCATCCCTTTACTTTAAATCTGTGTCTTTTGATCTGAAGTGAGTCTCTTGTAAGCAGCAAGGGTCTATGAGTCTCTTGTAGACAGTAAGGGTCTGTTTTCCTTATCCATTAAGTTTCCATATATCTTTTGATTGGAACACTTAACTTATTTGCATTTAAAGTAATTGTTGATAGATATATACTTATTACCATTTTATTATTCATACTTCTTATCCTTGTTTTTTTTCCTTCTTCAACCCTAATTTAGTGTGATGAACTGCTTTAGCTTTTCCTTGTCTGGGAAGCTCTTTTATTTGTCCTTCTATTCTAAATGATAGCTTTGCTGGGTAGAGTAATCTTGGTTATAGGTCCTTGCTTTTCTAAATAATTTTTAATGTATTTTTATTGATTTCAGAGAGGAAGGGAGGACAAAGAGAGAGAGAGAGAGAGAGAGAGAGAGAGAGAGAGAGAGAGAGAAACATCAACGATGACAGAAAATCATTGATCAGCTGCCTCTTGCACACCCCCTACTGGGAATTGAGCCTGAAACCCAGGAATGTGGGGACCCAGGACTGGGAATCTAAGCATGACTTTCTAGTTCTCATAGGTCGATGCTTACCTGCTGAGCCACGCTGGCCAGGCTAGCCAAAAATTTTAAGACAATGTCTACTTAAGGTCTCAGAACCATAGAGAAATGTGATTGTTATGGATATTACAGTTAAGTAAACTCCACAGATGAGGCTCAAGGTATAAAAACTAAAAACTCTATAAAAGATTAACCTAGAAATAAAAGCAGACTTAAAAATCAACATTGCCTCAGAAACAAAATTATTTTGGGGAGAAGTAAGCCAGCAGATTGAGTTGAAGAAACATCTGATTTGATGGCTTGGGCAGTTTCATTAACAGTTGTGAGAAAACAAAATGAACCTGGTCTTTTTGTAGAGATGGCCTGCTCCTCAACTGTATTGTATTTCCTGTTGAACATTTGTGTTGTTGTGAATCACAGCTAGAAGAGAGTTGAAGTGTCAGGTAAAGCAGTGTTCCTTAATGCATGAGGAAATAGATGCTTTCAGAAATTTATTTTGATGTTGACATAAAATGGGGAGAGAAAGGAATGGTAACATGCATTAGTGAGGATCTTACCATAAAAAGTAAGAACATAAACCATGATCTTCCTCTGTCAAAGCAAATTCTTCCTCTAATTTGTTTTTCAGTCTGTTTTCCTTAAAAACAAAACACAAAAAAAACTTCCCTTGTTGAACTCATCCACTTCTGAGTTTCTTACTTTCTGAATAAACAACTCTCAGAAAATCTCACCATGTTTTCAGTTTATTTCACCTTCTCTAACTAGCTTGTCTTAAAACATTTTTTTAAATAATTATTTTTTCTGTGAATTATATTAAAGGAAAATCTAGATCCTGGGTTATAGGACTATTCTTTTGGACCTAAGGAAGTTGGTGTTTTTAGAACTTTAGTTTGGTTTCATGTATAGAGTGAAGTCACATACTCTAGTTGGAATCCTACCCCAGTAATCTGTGTAGAAGAGGATTAGGACTAAATTGTTTCCTCTCTACCAAACACAGTTCGTCCTCTAAAAGCCCTTGTCTACTCACCTTAACTGTCACTTTATTCCATGTTTAATGTCTCCTTTGGTCTCACCCCATTCTCTTGCATTTCTTTGTTTCTGAATCAGCCACTCCCTAGTGCTTTGAATTTTATTTTATTTTATTTTTGTTTAGTTTTGAAGGTTATATGTTTATAAAGTGCTAAATGTCATTACCACTTTCTTTGCCCTACTTCCACTGCAGCATGTATTTTCCATTTCAACCAGATCAGTAAAGGAAATATATAGTTGGATTTAGTTCAGACCAGGAAACTGGGTCTAAAATAAAGGATTAATTGCATAATAGGGCATTTGTGTAAAAGTCCAACTCCATAAGAAATGTACTGAAATTGATAAGATGTGATTATTTTTCTTATTTCTAGAAGACTGGAAAGTTGATGACCTAATAGAGAGCAGCCAACAAAATGAAGATGGACATTTTTGGCAATTTTCTCTCACCACCAACAAAACATTAAATACACATGGTGGTGATAGAGTAAGGAAACCTTTCAATCTGGGTAAAGACTGTGTTCCTTCAAGAAATTTTTCATATAAGATATGTTCCTCTTGTGAAATGAGTTTGAAGAATATTTCAGACTTAATTATTAGTAGAAAGAATGATTCTGGAACAAAACCAGATAAGTTTAATTTATATGAGAAATTGCTCCTTGATATTAGTCATGAGAAAACTCCTACTGGAGGAAAATATTATAACTATGATCAAGAAAGGAATGTCCTTAGTCATGGCCAGGATCTTACTCAGTTAATTTTTGACCAGCCTTCTGAGTATAATGAAAATGGACAAGGCTTACAAGAAGAGGCAGCCTGTTTCTCTAACAAGAGAGCTCAGATAGGCGATACACTCTGTGAATATAATGAATGTCAAAGAACTTTCATCCAAAATTTAAAGCTCAGTTTATCTCAGAGAATTCATTTAGAAAGGGATCCATATGAATGCAGTATTTGTAGGAATTCCTTCTATATGGATTTAACATTGGGACATCAGAGACCTCTTACAGGGGAGAATCCTTATGAATATAATGAATATGATAAAATTTTCAGTGACAATTCAACTTTCATTATTCACCCAAGAACTTACACAGGGAAAATTCCCCATGAATATAAAGTAAGTCACAAAACAGGGGCAAAATCAGCCCACTTTAAACATAAGATAGTACATGTGGGAGCAATATCTTATGAGCACAAGGAGAATGGAAATAATTTCAACAAGAAGTCACATCTCACCCAACCTCGAAGAGCTCACTCAGGAGAAAAAAATTTTGAATGTGCTGAATGTGGAAAAACATTTTGGGAGAAGTCAAACCTCACTCAACATCAGAGAACACACACAGGAGAGAAACCCTATGAATGTGCTGAATGTGGGAAATCCTTTTGTCAGAAACCACACCTTACCAACCATCAACGAACACATACAGGAGAAAAACCTTATGAATGTAACCAGTGTGGAAAAACATTCTGTGTGAAGTCAAACCTCACTGAACATCACAGAACACACACAGGAGAGAAACCCTACGAATGTAACACATGTGGAAAATCCTTCTGCCACAGGTCAGCACTAACTGTACATCAGAGAACACATACAGGAGAGAAACCCTTCATATGCAATGAATGTGGGAAATCCTTTTGTGTGAAGTCAAACCTCATTGTACATCAAAGAACTCACACAGGAGAGAAACCGTATCAATGTAGTGAGTGTGGGAAAACCTTCTGTGAGAAATCAGCTCTTACGAAGCATCTCAGAACTCACACAGGAGAGAAACCCTATGCGTGTAATGGATGTGGGAAAACCTTTAGTCAGAGATCAGTACTCACTAAACATCAGAGAATTCACACAAGGGTGAAAGCTCTTTCAACATCCTGAATGTTCAGAAACCTTTGTTCATCCTTTCAAATTCATTATTCACTTTTTAAAAAATAAGATTAATGAAATCCAAAGAACATCACAAATTACTCAAAAGTTATATCTTATTGCACTTCAGATAATTAACATGTTAAGTGCCTAGCCTGTTTTGTCTTCCGGATGAAAAGAATAGTGTCCGTCACCGGATGGGCGCTTAATGTGTTAATGTTAAAATAAAACCTTATTAATGTTTTAAATATCTGGAAGCTTTTAAGAAAAAAATAATTTTTTTGTTAGAAAAGTTGTACTGAGGAAATATTTGTTCATTTAAGTTATATGGTAAAAATCTTTGTAGAGAATTTATGTTGTCTGGTATCATATTCCAAATGTGATACTAAAACTTTACTGTAAATATAATGTGTGATACTCTCTTTTACTGATATTCACAGTATAATTTGAAGCTTAAAAAATGTTGAATGACAGTAGAATTAAACATTCATGTGAAGAATCCCTAATGTGTCCAGGCCTATGTAAGTATTCTAACATAATGGAAATTTGAGATATGCTTAATTTATACATGAGAGCCCAACATTAATTGTGAAGAGAAAGTATGAACATTTAAACAACTATTGTGGTCTACATTAATATTTCCCACACTAAATACCCCCAGTATCTTTGTAGGTTGACATAATTACATAAGTAAATGTAAATATATTTATATACACAAATAGTGATGTGCTAGAATAAGTATAGACTGGCTTGGAAGTACTGCTGATTTAAATTTTCAGGAATTTTGTGAGCCAGTTGTTAAAGACAGTCATTGAAAAGTTAATTTACATAAAATTATAATTAAATTATATTAAAAACAAAGATAATAAAACTCAATACTCATTACTTCCTAATTATTTTATAACTAGAGGCCTGGTGCATGAAATTTGTGCAGGGGAGGGGGGAGTCCCTCAGCCCGACCTGCACCTTCTCCAATCTGGGATACCTTGGGGGATGTCTGACTGCTGGATTAGGCCTGAGTGGGATTAGGCCTAAACCGGCAGGACATCCCTCTCACAATCCAGGATCTCTGGCCTCTAACCACTCACCTGCCTGCCTGCCTAATTGCCCCTAACTGCTCAGCCTTGTAGCCCCTAACTGCTCTCGCCTGCTGGCCTGACCCCCCTAACCACCTCTGCTTGGCCCCTACCACCGTGATTTTGTCTGGAAGGAAGTCTGATCTAATTAGCATATTGCCCTTTTATCAGTATAAATATTTTGCTATTCTTTAGGTTACTTACATTATTGAGTCTGCATGGAGAAAAATACTGAGTAATGGTGTGCAACTGCACATCTCTTTCCATCTCTACATTCAGTGCCATCGTATTGGTAGCTTGGCTTCAGTGTATTTACACAATGGAAATTGGCAAATTCTAAAAATTAGAATTATTTTCTTAGATAACCTATTGTCAAGTATTTACCAGCACACCACTATGGATATAAGAACATATATTTGGAAGAGTTAAAGTGAAAACTACATACCTTTTCTCCTATTCCTGACATAAATACATGACTGTTGTCATTGCTGAACTGACTCTTCAATAAAGAAGACAAAATATGTTTCTATGAGGTTTTTAACAACCTCTGCATCATTTCTATTCTCAATACTACCAAGTCTCTTGAGAGTATGGCCAGTATATGTTATTTTATAGCCACATCACATACCTTTCCTCATATATGAATGAGTATGGCATATATAAATGAGTATGGCATTACTGAACTACTTCCATTAAAAAGCCAACATTTTTCTGAGTTTTTTAAAGCAGCCTCTTGGTAAATGCTGTTAATAGTGATACAAATTCCACAAAGATTAATATTAGTTATAAACAGTTATACTGTACTGTACAAATAAAAAAATAGTAGTATGTAATGAAATGCTTCTTTCATATCCTTGGTATTTCATTGCTGTATCTATTTAGGCATGATATGTGAAACCTGAGTTGTATGTAATCTAGGACGTATGTATATTTCATATAATGGAGTGTCATATACTGTCTCTTTGTTCAATTGTTTCCTATGATTCCTTGCAAAATGTTGATAAGCAGTTCCAGAGACTCTATTTAACTTGTTGGGCTTTGTTTTGTCTTTGTCTATCCCTCACCCAGATGATATAAGGGTAAATCCAGATTAGTCTGAGTTAGTCATTGATATGCTAATGATTTTGTTGGGTGGATATGTGAAATATGAGATGTTTGGAAAATACTCTAGAGTTACTGGGAAAGATCTCAACAATCAAATATTGTCATGACATGAGAAAACATGAGAAGAGATTGTCTCTATTTGCAATGGACTTTTTCATGTCTAGTATATCAAATTATATTTGATATGGTATATCAAGTTATATTTGATATGGTATATCAAATTATAGTTTATGGCTCTCAAAGATAACAGCACATAAGATGAGAAAACCCTGGTTTTAAAATATGCAACTCTACATATCTATTACATCTTTGCAGGAAATTTGATCCTGTCTAAAATATGTACCTGCTCTCTATAAGGACCTAATATTACTGTGATAATAATGGTTTTTCATTTATTCTTAGGGCTATTACTTAGAGCTGAAGGCATTCCCCCCAATAGATTTGCATTCTTTTCTAAGTATTAATAGTTTATGCAGTGAACTTTGGGGGAAATTATTTCTTTTTTAAAAATATATTTTTTTTATTGATTTCAGAGCGGAAGGAAGAGGGACAAAGAAACATCAGTGATGAGAGAATCATTGATTAGCTGTCTCCTGCATGCCCTCTACTGGGGAATATGCCTGGGTGAGGGATCAATCTCTGGTAGTGATGTGCAGGAGGCAGCCCATCGATAATTCTTTAGCATCAATGTTTCTGACCTCTCCCTCTCCCTTTCTCTTTCTAAAAAATCAATAAAAACATTTAAAAAAAGAATATATCAACCTGATCATTAGCTTTATATTTGTTATATCTGTTAACAATTTTGTTTATACAGATTTTATTTTGTTGGTATTATTGTTAAATTGGTGGCTATATTTGAGTGTGATCACCAAAAACCTGGCTGGTAACTTTATAGCTTTGATGTTTATCTTTCAACACTTTAATAAACTTCAAATTGAAGGATAATACACTATCATAAGCTTTGAAATTTGCTATGCCACCCTTCCACTGTATGGTTTGTCCTATGGTCAGCCTTCAGTACTGATATGTATACATCCAAGTTTCTGGTAGAAACCTTGAAGCTTCTGGTCTGTTGCCTCTGTCACACCTCTCTCAACATAACCTATTAGGTCATCTAAATTTACTTCCGCATTCTCTACAATGTACTGAATTCTTATTTACATCTTTCAAAGACACAAAGGGAAGTCCAGGCAACACAGATGTAGTTACAGGAGTCACTTTTCATTGTCATTTACTTGCAAAATTAGTTTCATTTTCTGTACCTGCATTTGGTAGTAGTCAAACAGCATTCATGTTTGCAATCTCAAAATCCAGCATGCACAATGAAGGGTTAATGTGATTTCATTCCTGTGCAAATATATGTAAGTGACTTCTTGTCTTCTCTGTTATGGCATGAATCAATGGCATAGTGTAACCCAATGCTACGCCATGCACAGTAAATAGCTGTTGGTCCTGTCTTGAAGGTGCCATCATTGAATAATGTGATACTGGCACTTGAATATTGTCCAAAATTGTGTCAATAAGAATTCTTTCATCTTGACCACCAGAATTGTGCATAAGAAGTCATTCTCTGGGTTTGGTCACTTTATACTCTTCTGCAATTTCATGAAATGAAGTTTGAAGATCTATGTCTGTTATAAATATTTTACTTGCCTCTTTAATGAACTTCTTTCAGGTAGTATTAACAACATATCTATTATCATGAAGAATTTTTCAAAGTACCTGTGATGGTGTTACATTTTGTTCTTCTGCATATTTTAACTTTTTCAGCGTTTTCTTACTTCCCTTTCAATACCAGCTTTCTGCTGATGTTTTTCTTTCCCATCTTGAATGTTATCCAAATCCTGACTAGTTGTGCATCAGGCATTGCAGACTCTCCCATCTTCACAGCACCAATATCTTTCACCACTATTTTGTTAAAGGAATGGAGTGGCAACAAAAATAATTATAATGTAGCATCTGGCTTTTCTTTATGTGAGTATAATATTTCTGCCATATTTATGGAGAATTTTCAAATAAAGATGTCATATGCCCTACCTGGTTTGGCTCTGGATAGAGCATCAACTTGTGGAATAAAGGGTCCTGGGTTTGATTCCGGTCAAGGGCATATGTCTGGGTTGTAGGCTCAATTCCCAGTGTGGGACGTGCAGGAGGCAGCCAATCAGTGATTCTCTCTCATCATTGATGTTTTTATCTCTCTCCCTTCTCTGAAATATATAAAAATATTTTTTAAAGTAGTAGAAAAATTAGTAAAACAAAAGGATGGTTCTTTGAAAAAAAAAGGGAAAAAATTGATAAACTCCCAGCAATATTGAATGCATATATATATATATATATATATATATATATATATATATACACACACACACACACACACACACACACACACACACAAAAATATAAAATGACACCAAAGATCTCTCAGATGTTAGATAGATAAAAAAAATACTACAAAAAATAAGACTACAAACAATTTAAGCATGCACATTTAAAAACTTTATTGAAAAAGAATTTCTCAAAAACCACAAGCAATCAAAATTCACCCAAGATGAAATAATTATAATAAAAACTTACATTCACACAGAAATCTGGACATGAATGTTTACAGCAGCTCTATTTATAATTGCAAAAATTGAACCTCAAACAAGACCTCTTACAACATTGTTTAAATCTTAAAAAAAATAATTATAGCCCACCTGGTGTGGTTCACTGATAAGCGCTGACTTAGGAACCAAGAGGTTGCTGGTTTGATTTGCAGTTAGGGCACATGCCCCAGTTGTGGGCTTGATCCTTAGTAGGGATGTGTGCTGGATGATGTTTCTATCTCCCCCTCTCCCTTCCTTACTCTCTAAAAATCAATAAAAAACATTTAAAATAAGTAATTTTAGATTCACAGAAAATTGAAATGATAGCACAGACAGGTTCTGTGTACCATCCAACAAGTTACCATTAATAATTACATCTTATGTAACAATATAAAACCAGAATATTAGCATTGATACAAAGCTAATTTGAAGCATTTTATCACATGTAACCTCCACCTCAGTCAAGCTAAAGAACTATTCAATTACCATAAAGATCTCCCTCATGCAATCCCTTTATAGTCACACATAATTCATAATTAAAAACATTCTGACAAATATATGAAACTACTTGGTTTTCCTGGTGAATTCTACCAAATATTTAAAGAACAAATAACACCAACTCTACACACTTTCTTCCAAAAAATACACAAGGAAGCAACATTTCCCAATCTACACTGAGTGGCCAAATTATTATGATCTTGAACACATAATAATCTGGCCACTCAGTGTATATCCTATATAATAAAAGGCTAATATGCAGATTGTCCCCTTGGCCAGGCAGACTGGCCAAATGCCCATGTCCCCTCCCCCTGGCCAGACCCCATCCATGCACAAATTCATGCACCAGGCCTCTAATACACACACACACACACACACACACACACACACATACGCACACACACACACTGAGTGGTCAGATTATTATGCATTCAGAGATCATAATAATCTGGCCACTCAGTGTATATTAATAAAAGGATAATATAAAAGGGTCAACCAGCTATCTTCCAGATGTCTGACTTCTTTCCACACAAAGCCATGGTGGTGGGGGCTGAGGCAGAGGCAGTTAGGGTGATCAGGCTGGCAGGAGAGGGTGGTTGTGGGTGAGGTCAGGCTGGCAGGGGAGGGCAGTTGGGGGTGACCAGGCCTACAGAGAAGGGCTGTTAGGGACGATCAAGCAGTCAGGTAGAGAGGTTTGGGGCAATCATGCAGGCAGGAGGGCAAGGTAGGGATGATCAGACCAGCAACGGGACAAGGTAGGGGCGATCAGGCTGGCAGACAGAGGGGTTAAGGGCGATCAGGCGGCAGGAGGAGGGGTTAGGGGCAATCAGGCAGGCAGGTGAGTGGTTAGGAGCCAGTCATCCCAGATTGTGAGAGGGATGTCCGATCCTCGAGGGGTCCCAGATTGGAGAGGGTGCAGGCTGGGCTGAGGAACCCCCCTCCGTGCACAAATTTTGTGCATCAGGCCTCTAATGAATTTTATGAGGCCTACAAAATCAGACAAAGCCACAACAGCAAAATACACAATAATACCCCTCCATGAACATAAACACAAAAACTTTAAATATTAAGAAATAAATTACAACAAAGTAAGTTTTATCTCAGAACACAAAGATAGGTAAATATTTTAATATTAATAAGTGTAAACTATTATATAAGCACCCTGGAAATATAATTACAACAATTGGTGTAAGCAATTACATGACAAAATTCAATATCTATTCATGATAAAAAGTTCTCAATAAATTAGAAAGAAAATGAATTTCTTTAATGGGACTAGAGTGTCCTAGTTTGGGCTGCCATAACAAAAATGCTGTAGACTGGATGGCTGAAAAACAGAAATTTCTTTTTTACAGTTTTGGAGGCTGGGAAATCCAAGATTAAGCTGTTGGCTAATTTGATTTTTGTTGAGACCTTTCTAACTGGCTTGCAGATGGCTGCCTTCTTGCTGTGTAATCATATAAACTTAGTATATGCACATGAAAAGATAAGAAAAATGTCTCTTAAGGCCATAAATCCGATCATATTAGGACCTTACCCCCATGATCTCAAGGTTTCAACACATAAAAATTTTAATTAGTTTATTGATTTTTAGAGAGAGAGGAAGGGAGAAGAGAAAAACACGGATGTGAGCACAGGATTGCTTTTCAACATTAATCGGCTGCCTCCTGCATACTCCCACTAGGGATCGAGCCTGTAACCCAAGCATGTGACCTGACCGAGAATCAAACCAGCAACCTTTTGGTGCATGGGATGACTCCCAACCAAATGAACCACAACAGCCAGGGCTCAACGCATAAATTTTTAAGGAAAACAATTCAATTCATAGCAAAGCATCCTTAAAAAAGTGAAGGTTGGCATCATACTTAACAGTGAAAGACTAAATGCTTTCTCCTAAGATTGCGACCCCCCTCCCCCACAAAAAAAGTCTGCTCTTAATATATTTAATATCATGCTGGAATTCCTACCAATAAAGGGAGAAATAAAATACATAAAAATTACAAGTGAAATATTTGCAGATGACATGATTGTTTACATAGAATATTTTGTAGATAAAGACAAGCTGATACTGAAAGTTATTTGGAAAAGCAAATAAAATAGTATAGCTAATACAATTTTGTAAAACAAGACTAAAGATGGAGAAACCACAATACCTAATTTAAAACGTACTATAAAGTTACAGTAGTCAAATAGTGTAGTAGTGACAAAGAGAACAAAATATAGAGACCAGAAATAGACCTGCACATGTGGAGTTTTTTTGTGTGTTTTTTGTTCATTTCTTTTCTTGTGTTGTTTTGTGTCTTTTGTTTCCTGCCCCCCCACTCTTTTTTGAGAAAGCTGCAGAAGTAATTCTGTGCAGAAAGGATTGCTTTTCAATATATAGCATAGAACAATTTTCCACATGTATATAAAAAGGAAAAAAAAAACCTCAACGAAAACCTCACATTATACAGAAGGTAACTCAAAATGGATCATTGATCTAAATGTAAAATGTAAAACTATAAACTTTTTAGAGGAAAGCAGAGGGAATATTTTTCCTGATCTGGGATTAGTCAAAGAATTCTAGGACATGACACCAAAAGCATAATCTATTTAAAAAGTTGATAACTCTAGCTGAAAAAAAAAAAAGATACCGTAAAGAAAATAAAAAAGCCAATATACTGATTTGGAAATATACTTGCAAATCCCTTTCCATCACAGGACTTGTATTCAGAATATATAAAGAACCACAGAACTCAAAAACTCAAGTAAAACATGTACAAATAATAGACTTCTGGTCAAGATGGTGGTGTAGGTAAATGCAGTTACTCGAATCCTTCTACAAACACATCAAAATTAAAATAAATTACAGAACAATCATTATTCAGAACTGCCTGAAATCTAGCTGAATGGAAGTCCTAACAACTAGGGATTTAAAGAAGAAGCCACATTGAGACTGGTAGGAGGGGAGAGGTGGAGATATGGAATTAGCTGGACCCACACCCACATTTGCCAGATAAAAATCAGACGGTATATCTTGGCTGTAGAAGACTGCCCTGAGGAGTGAGGAATCCTAGCTCCACACTAGACCCCTCCCTCTCTCTCCTGTCCCAGGGTTCCAATGGCAGGAAGAGAAAAATCCCGTAACTTCTGGATTTAAAAACCAGTGGGTGTGGGTGATTGAGGAAGATGGAAGCTGAGAGGGATTGAGGCTGCTAGAGTCCTAAGCACTTCTTCTTAAAGGGCCTTTGTACTGACTTACTTGGACTTGCTCCCTCTGAACTCTAGCCCTGGGGCAGCAGTTCCAAAGGACAAGGGACATCTGGGGAGGAACTGAATTTTCCAGCATTAGGGCAAGAGCTGGAGAGACAGCATTCTATCAGACAAAAATGCTGGCAGAGGCACTAGTTCCCTTGACAAGCCTTCCCCCTACAAAGTCCACAGGGAGGCGTCATATCTGAGTCTCCATCAACCTGGCTCATATTGTTTGCCCTGCCCTGTTGATCCCCTGAGACCCTGCCCCACCCAAATTGTGGGCCACCCATGTTGTTTCCACCGGCTTTTCTATACAAACTGCAATATCTTAGCTCCTTGGTGGACTTTTATGAAAATCTCTTAAAGGTTCACAAATTGCAAACAAGCAGCATCTAGCCCTGGCATGCCTCAGACCTTTCATTAAGAGGCCTCAGGCCTGGCACTAATTGCAGCCAGTCTTGGTCCCATCTTGGACTCCCCTGGGCACCTGCAAGCCCAGCACAAGTAGCAGCCATCTGCAGATCACTGTGCAGCTCGTGCTGGGTGGCCCCAGTCAGGGCACAGGTTGTGGCTGACCTTGCACCTCCCAGGAGGCTTTAGAGTCAGTGCACCAGTGGGAAGAGTGGAAGAATAAACAAAGGCCACTGAAAAAGGAAAACCCAGGACTGTAGATGGTGTTCTGAGAGCAAAGTGAATCTAAGAGAGTAGAAGAGGAACCAGAGAATATACTGACAATTCTTTAGTGAAATTTTGCTACAAAGAAACATGGAGAAATGGTATAGGAAATGGGGTCAAGAGGAGTTTATTTGAAGATGAAATAACTGCAGGTTGTATGATGAGGAGAATACTTTAGTAAAAACTGATGGTGTTTGGGGAGAGAACAGACTGGCTGGAGTGATGCCCTGGAGACAACAAGATCCAGCACTCAAGTGCAGGATTTGTTTAGACAGACACAGGTAGCTCACCTACAGTAATGGGCAGGGAATAGAAGGGGACATTGGTGGAAATGGTAGTAGAAGTCTGCAGCAGTGGGAGTCTCCACTTCCATTTTCTCAGTGAAGTAAAGATGGAAGGGAAAGGTGGTGGAAAGGGCTGAAGAAAAGTGTGAGATCCTCATTTGGGAGAATGGCATAGAGTAAGAAATGTTGGAATTATTGAAGTGAGGATAGTCAGGATGGTTCTGTTTTCCTCTAGCCACGTTTAGCTGCACTGCTGTAGTATGGAGACAGAGAATGGGGTTTCTCCAGGATTCTCATTTTACCAAGCAGATATGAGGTGACAAGGAGATGAGGGAGTTAAGCTCCTCATAAAGGTTGACCATGAGTTTAAGCTAGCATACTAGGCAGGGAGAACTCATTAAGGGAGGAATTAGTAAGAGGTGGGTTGAAGATACTAGTAGGGTTGAAGGAATTTTGGGTTAGGGGCATTAGAGGGAATAACTTAGAAACATAGGAAGTGGTAGTCAGAGTGGGGTGCTTCAGGGATTGCAGACTTTTGACTTGACATGTTCCAGGTTGTGAACACAGGGGCACCGGGGCCGCGCCACGTTAGAAGACAAGAGTGGGACACATGGAGCCAAGTGAATGTTAGAAGGATTACCTACCTGTATACTGAAATCTCCAAGTATAAGGGTTAGCATTAAAGTTACAAAATTATAAGCTCTTCACAGATGAAAATGTGTGCCCTGGAGGGTAGCCTCCTTGTCACACCAGTGTATAGTGATGCAGAACAAATGCCTGTGGATACTGAGGGAGAACTCAAGCTCGCTGTAAAAGACATCAAGGATAAGGTGTCTCAATTACTGCAGTGTGTGTCTGGTTTTATGAGGCAGAATTAAGCCCTGGGGGAGGAATGGCACTGGTAGGATATTGAAAACCTCCAAGACCAGAGGGGGATACAAACTCTGTAGGCAAAGGCATCCAGCTCACCCGAGGTGGGCTTACATGAACCCACAGCAGGCCCTCGGGTGGGAATGGGCAAACCTGTGCTGCATTCTCCCCTGGAAAGTCCTTTCCTAGGATCAGAAGAAGGCCGAGGCATTCCACGCTGGGTCAGTGTGCCCCTGCCCTGAGTCTGCTGTTCCCGGCAAGCGAGAATTATAGCACACACGGATCCCGAGACACGCCCGGCTCTGTCCTCCTTAAGGCTAAGCAAGCGGTTGAGCCACAGCGACTCCCAATCCAGTGATATCCCACTAGGCTCGACAGGGGACGGCAAGGGGACTCGGGGTGACCAGGACTGTTACTTCCTGCTTTTGTCCCGCAGCAAGGAACGGTGACAGGCCGCACTGTCGCCACGGCCTCCGGGGTCGCTCGGGCGTTCGCAGTGGACAGGGCTCGGAAACCCAGAGGAGTAAATAGTTTTACCTTAGGGCCTCAATCCCCCCTCCACTAACCAACCACGTCCTCCTTGCGGCTCTCCCCGGAAAGTCGTCCCTCAGCCGGTCCCTTTCTTGGGTCTCCGCCTTGTTTCCCGCCGGCTGGTGGAGCAAGTGCGTAGGCCGCCTTTCCGGTTCCGCCGTGGTCCACGCGGGGCTGAACAGCAGAGCCTGTGAGCTAGGTAAGCGCTGCGGACCGGGGAAGGCGGCGGTGGCGGGGGCTCCGGGAGCTTAGCGAGCCGAGTGCACGGGAAGATCCGCGTTCGGTCTCGGGCAATATGCTGCCGGGGAGTGCCTGAGGCGCTGGGCAGGCATCTTTCAAACCTTCCGGAGAAGTGCTCCTTAATCGTTGGGGGAATGGCTAATGAATTCGTGTTGTGAGCCTGGACCGGGAGAGAGGTGGCGGGGAGTGCTGGAGGGCGTTTCAGTACGGCGTAATCCTCCTGGCCGGTGACAGACAGACCTGAGCCAGGTCAGTTAATTCCAAAAAGTGTTTCTCTCCACCTAACCACCCCCCAAAGGATAAAGTCATCAAGAACATACAACTTCGAAACCAAAATACAGCTGAGTAGAAAAATAATGTCCTGAAATCACACAGCTGTTCAGTTTCAAAGTGCTCCTAGAACCCAGCTCTCCTAACTCCCGGTTAGTATCTCTTGACATTATGCTGGTATATGTGGACTTTCTGTTCCGCTGGTGTGTGTGGGGAATCGTACTAACCTCCTATAGTGCAGCCTTCTGATGTGGCCCTTACTGCATGGCTCTGAAGACATTAGTTTTAATTTCCTCCACTAGTCAGATCATAATGGTAGCCATCTCCTGGCACAGTGCCTAGCACATCATAGGCAGACACATATATTTTTTTAACTAAAGTTATCTCAGTACAGTACCTTCATTGGGTGACTTGATTACCCCAACCCCCTTTTTTGTTTGCAGCCTGATTTCCTTTAAAAAAAAATAACAAAAAACTTAATCCGGTGTTTCCCAGTTTACGGGCTATGAATTTCTGGGATGCTCAGAAATCCTAAGAGTTTCTGCAGATCTGTGGTCTCCAGGCATCATCCACAACCAGTCATATCTCACACGAGTAGATACTACTATTTTTTAAGTATTTGTAGGTCATTATTATAATTTAAAAGTTTTATAGTATCAAACTAAAAGTAATACTGCTATCATGTTGGGGGTTATTAAAATGCTTTAATTTTTTAAATAAAATACCTTAAACATAGTTTAAGTTTGGAAACCACTTTATTAGTTCAGTTGCTATTTAGAGCTGAGTAGACCAAATAATCTAGTCAAATATGATTATTTAAATTTAGAATTGAATTAATTAAAATAAAAAGTCAATTTCTCAGTTTCACTTGTTACATTTTAAGTTCATTAGGCACATGTGGCTAGTGACTGCTGTGTTATAGCTATAGAATGTTTCCATTGTTGCAGGAATGGACAATACTAACACAGAAACTTAAGATGAATAGATAGTAATCTGAGCAGAGGTAACTAATTTATAGCAGAGCAGTGAAATTTGGCATATTAAGTAGTTCCTACCCTTCTTGGGTAAACATATATGTAACTATCTTTTTTTAAAGAAATAAATTTACTGTTTTTCCCTGGGTGTTGTTTGGATTGTAAAATGCTTGCTGCACCCCCACTTCACTCAATGTAGGTTATTTGTGAATTGGTAAAAAACCACTATGGAGACCAAGGACCAGAAAAAACACAGAAAGAAAAACAGTGGGCCCAAAGCTGAGAAGAAAAAGAAACGGCATCTGCAAGACCTCCAACTTGGAGATGAGGAAGATGCCCGGAAGAGAAACCCCAAAGCTTTTGCGGTCCAGTCTGCCGTGCGGATGGCTCGATCCTTTCACAGGTATGTTTCATTAGATTCTCCTCTTATTCATTATGATATGCTGCCTTGATATTGCTTTTTTTTCTCTTTAAAGTAATGTAATCAACTAATAAAGCAATCAGATTTAAGGTTTGTATAGTTTTCAACATTCTTTACTATTGAAGTCAATCTGTTTGTATATTTACTAAAGTGGTTATTTGGATTGGAGCCAGTAGTTTTAACAAGTTTAGTGTATCTATATGTTGTCTGTTCTGCTCTCTTTAAAATCTTTACATACAGGGATACTGCTTTTTATATTTTGAAAATGAATTTATTTATTTTTTAACAAATAGGACTCAGGATTTGAAGACAAAAAAGCATCATATTCCAGTGGTTGATCGAACTCCGCTAGAGCCCCCACCAATAATAGTTGTGGTGATGGGGCCTCCGAAAGTTGGCAAGAGCACTTTGATTCAGTGCCTCATTCGGAACTTCACCAGGCAGAAGCTAACAGAGATCAGAGGCCCTGTAACAATTGTGTCAGGTAGGCGGGTGCTCCCAGACTAACACGGCAGGTATTGTCATCTGAGAAGCATGCATGTCCTTGTTGAACTTTTTTGTTTCCTTCTGGTAAATGCTAAAGTAATATTGTCACTTCATATTACCTCTCTTATAGTTTTACTAAGTTAGCTGAAACTTCAGAAAAAGATAAGTTCCTCAAGATAATAATGATACAGATATATACCTTATTCTGACCGAAGTATGGGTTTGCTCGGATGCTCCTCTGAAAAGCTTGGCTGGCCTAGATAGGCTGGCTTGGTCATAGTGAGCACCTTCATTTAACAGATAGCAAGTACTTCCCATTCTTGTGGAAGTAAGAGAGTTTTCCTGTGAGATTTATCTGCTTTGGAAGATGATAACCTTTCTAAATTTGAGGGAAGATAAAACAAATTCCCAAAATGGCAGGGGTAGAATTTGAACTTGCTCATTATAGCAATAATAAGCACGGATCTACTGCTATCTGAATTTTTTATCTTATGAATATAGAGTTGGCTTTTTGTATTCCTAGGTGTCACATCTACAGAGTCAACCAACTCTGGATCAAAAAAAGTGTTTTTCATCTGTGGTTCGTTATCTGCATATGCGAAGACCAACTCTGTGCATTGTTATGAGCCATTTTATATAGGCAGTTGAGCCCCTTTGGCTTTTGATATCCACGGGGATCATGGAACCAATCCCTGTTGATATCAAGGGACAGCTCAAGTTTTGAAGGAGTCAAAGATTATATGCAATTTTCTACTGCAGGGAGTTGGCATCCCTAACTCCCTCACAGTTCAAGGGGCAACTATAGGTGGACTGAGACTTCTCTTTGTCTTTAAGACTTTTTTGTTATGGTGATGTTTTCTTTACACTTATTTTAGAAATGATTGTTCCACCAACATTCTGTTATATTAGGTTTGAGGATTTTTTTAGCTATAGTGGGAATACAGGAAGCTTTGATGGAAGTAGAAGCGCTGGCCCACTACTGAACAGCAGGATCTGGGTCATCATGAAATGCTACTTGTCTGCCCATTCTTGTTGGGATTGTACCTGTTTGAGCACTTGATTCATTTGCGCAGTCTTGAGATATTTTATTCTATTTTTATTTTTTTAACACATTTTATTGATTTTTTACAGAGAAGAAGGGAGAGGGATAAAGAGTTAGAAACATCAGTGAGAGAGAAACATCAATCAGCTACCTCCTGCACACCTCCTACTGAGGATGTGGCCGCAACCAAGGTACATGCCCTTGAATGAAATCGAACCTAGGACCCCTCAGTCAGCAGGTCGACACTCTGTCCACTGAGCCAAATCGGTTTTGGCAGTCTTGAGATATTTTAAAATTAGAGAACATAGCAAGAAAACCAAAATGAAATATATCTTACCAATTTTCTCCTATAAAATAAATTTCTGGCATACTCCTATAAGTGTATATAGTACTTGATGCTGTTAAAAATGTTAATTAGCATTAATGGTTATATTTTTTCAAAAGTACAATTTTCATCTTTTCACTTAAAGGTAAAAAGCGCAGACTCACCATTATTGAATGTGGATGTGACATTAACATGATGATTGACCTGGCTAAAGTAGCAGATTTGGTAAGTTAATCTGGGCAGTGGGTTTCTGATGGGGTCTTTGAGCAGGTAATGGGTTATTTATCCCATGTTGAAGGGAAGAAAGGTTTATGATTATTAAGGAAGTGGTGAGTGTTATGAGGGATTCAGTAAGATGTACTTGATGATGATGATCATAATTTTTGTTATAATAAAAATGGGATGTGCACAATGAAATATATTCTAAAATCTAAAAGTAAATCACAGGACAAAGAAAACCTTTAATGAACATAGGTAATAAAAGCTCATTAAGATATATATATCTACACTAATAAAAAAGAAACATGCAAATTGACCATACCTCTACTACACCCACAAGCCATGCTCACCAGCCAATCAGGAGTGAGTGTGCAAATTAAACCAACAAAGATGGTGGCTGGTCATGGAGCTGGAACAAACAGAAGGCTTGGGTTGCCCCAGCAATGGAGGAAGCCATGCTTCTCGCCCTGGCCGGCCCTGGCCTCTGCTCAAGGCTACAAAGTTTCAATTGTAGAAGATAAATAAATCACAACAAAAATGGCAGTGGCCATGGAGCTGGAGCTGAACAGGAGGCTTGGGTTGCTGGCCCTGGCCTCTGCTCAAGGGTACAAAGTTTCAATTATAGAAGATAAATAAATCCTAGATACTTGCTTCCAGCTGGCCCTGACATCAGCTCAAGGAGGCGCTGGAAAAAGAAAAAGAAAAAAGCAGGGGCTGGGATCTTGGGACACTGCGTGGTGATCAGGCCAGGATGGGATGACAGGGGCCATTGGGGGTAAGCAGACCAGCAGGGGGGCCAGTTTGGGGTGAGCAGGCCATCAGTGGGGGTCAGTTGTGGGCAATCAGGACAGTGGGGGGTGAGGGGCAGTTGGTGGGGACCCAGGCCTGCAGGGGAGAGCAGTGGGGGAGGGGAGGGCAGGCCTGCAGGGGAGGGCACTTGGGGATGACCAGGCCTGCAGGAGAGGGAAGTTGGAGGTGACCAGGCCTACAGGGGAGGGAAGTTGGGGGAGACCAGGCCTGCAGGGAAGGGCAGTAGGGCGGGTACCCAGGCCTGCAGGGAAGAGTAGTTGGGGGGACTAGGCCTGCAAGGAAGGGAAGTTGGGGGCAATCAAGTCTGCTGGAGAGGATAGTTAGGGCTGACCAGATCTGCAGGGGAAGGCAGTTAGGGGTGACCAGGCCTGCAGGGAATGACAGTTCGGGGGGACCAGGCCTGTAGCGGAGGGCAGTTGAGATAGATGAGATCTACAAGGGAAGGCAGTTGGGGGCGACCAGGCCAGCAGGGAAGGGCAGTTAGGGGTGACCAGGTTGGCAAGGGAGGACAGTTGAGATAGACGAGATCTACAGGGGAAGGCAATTGAGGGCAAACAGGCCAGCAGGGGAGGGCAGGTAGGAGCAATTGGGCTGTCAGGGAGCAGTTAGGCATCAATCATTTTGGAAGGGGAGTGGTTAGGGGGTGATCAGGCCAGCAGGCAGAAGCAGTTAGGAGCAATCAGGAAAGCAGGCAGGTAAGCAGTCAGAAGCGGGATGGCCCGATCCTACTGGAGAGGGTGCAGACTGAGCTGAGGAACACACAGCCCGGGCCTCGTGTGTGTGTGTGTGTGTGTGTGTGTGTGTGTGTGTGTGTGTGTATAGATGCATAAATATGTACATAAAACAATAGTAATGGTCCATTTCTTGGACCCGTAGTGGGCACTGTGCTAACAGCTTTCTACAAATTTAGTTCATCTCATCCCCCAGTATGACTTAGAGGTAAATAGGTATTATCTCCAATTGTGATGAAATCAAGACTCCCAGAAGTTAAATGATTCATCAGAGGGTTTGAACTCTGCTCTTAGATGGTGCCAGATCCTCCATTCTAAATGAGCATGATAAAACAAATACGTGGATTGCACATGAGAAGTTGTCAAGAGTTTAAAAACATCTCTATAGTACTCAGCATATGGAAATTGTGCAGCCTCGATTGCATTTACAGAAATGTTACTGTGCAAAAATAAAGCCTCCCCCCAACCCCCACAAAAAAATTAAGCCATATTGCTTAGAAAATGTGGGGTAATAGATAATGTTGGTGTTTTGGTTTTTTTTTCATTCAACTTTCCGGATAGCTGTTTGATAATAGAGCTACAGATTTTATTCTTTGGTCCAGGAAATCCTCTAAAATAAAAAATAAATTAATACGATATTATAGCTATCGTATTTTAATATCAGAAATAAATACTATTCAAATTTTCAACATGTAATGCTACCATTAATAAAAATGTCATTGTCAACACAGAATAGTATAAACTTATTAAATCTTACATAAGTGAAATGATTGAAAGCTTAGCATGTGAGTCATTAGTTTCTCTTATTAAAATACTAGAGACCTAGTGCACGAAACTCATGCATGGGGGTAGGGAGGTGTGTCCCCTCAGCCCAGCCTATACCCTCTCCAATCTGGACCCCTCAGGGGATATCTGACTGCCCGACATCCCATTCACAGGACATCCCATTCACAGTCGGGGACCACTGGCTCTTAACTGCTCGCCCGCCTGCCTGATCACACCTAACTGCCCCCCTCTGCTGGCCTGGTCACCCCCAACTGTCTTCTCTGCAGGCATAGTTGCCCCCAACTCCCCCCCCCCACTTGCCAACCTGGTTGTCCCTTACTGCACCCCCTGCTCACATGGTCACCCTTCGGCTGTGCCCCACCCCCACTCCCCCACCAACCTGGTTGCTCTTTACTGCCTCCCCATGCCAGTCTGGTCACCCCCAACTGCCCCCCCTGCAGGCTGGTAGCCCCATGCAGCCTGAGCTCCATCATTTGATTGCCCTCCCCTCCCCTCACTAATCACCCTGCCGGCCTGGTTGCCCACACAGCCTGTTCGGTCATCCGGTTTCAGATGCATTGGTTTCTTAGCCCTTTATATATATATATATATATATATTCCAAATCCTAATTTTATTTAATTAATTAATATTTAAAATATATTTTTTTATTTCAGAGAGGCAGGGAGAGGGAGAGAGAGATAGAAACACATGTGATGAGAGAGAATAACTGACCAGCACACCTCACAGTGGGAATGGAGCCCATAACCCAGGCATGTTCCCCGACCAGGAATTGAACTGTGACCTCATGGTTCATAGGTCGATGCTCAATCACTGAACAATGCTGGCTGGGCCCAAGTCCTAATTTTAAAAGCATACACATATTAAGAAATAAGCCTTTCAGATACTTTTTATAAAGTTTAAAAGGAACACATCAATTTGGTAAAATATTGAAACTGTACTACAGGGTGCAGTTTCTGTTTCCTTGCTTCTCTCAGTTTTCCTCACAGTGCATCCTTCCAGATAATGTCTATACATATGCATATAACCTTTTTGAAGCACTCGGTGTTTATTATACTCAGGTGCTTTGTGTTTTTTTTACTTAGCAATTCTTGGAGGTAAATAAGTACTGTAGCTCAACCTTACTAAGTATTCCATTGTGTGTACCATATTTATTTAACCTGGCTTTTGTTGATTGCTCTGCTCTGGGTTGTTATAAAGCCTTCTAAGTCACAGCAGACATACATAATTCACAGATTTATGTTTGCATGCATATGTGTGTGCACTGGAGGAGTAATACAGGTTTCATTTATCTTTAGTTGGCAAAGGTTGTTACTAAGACAAAGATTGTGTTTGCCACCAATTTTCCTGATCATACAACTAATTGCTTGCCCCTTGTGGCTCCATGTTGTCAAATGGGATATGGGGATACCACAGCCAGCCTGCTCAGCTCTCTGTGCAGCTCTGCTTATGCTCTGCTGCAGGAGCTATACTTTCCCACAGTGCTCAGCAGCCCACCTTCATGGAGTTTGTGGTTCAGGATTATGAATGTTCCATAATTTAATCAGATAAGTTTTTCTGTATTTAAAAATTACTATATTTTTAAAATACATTTTTATTGATTTTTAGAGGAACAAAGGGGGAGATAACCAGAAACATCAGTGATGACACTGAATCATCTATCAGTTGCCTATTGTACGCCCCCTACTGGGGATTGAGGCAGCCACTGTGCATGTGCCCCATCAGGAATCAAACTGACCTGTTTCATGGGTTGACATTCAACTACTAAGCCACACCAAGAGGACTAAAAATTATTTTTAATTATCTACAGAAAGATGAGGACAGAAATGTAGTATCTTAAAACTAGAAGTCTCTAGAAGTCAACTCTGAAATTATTTGAAGGGTCATAAATTTTAAAAATTGTCTTATCAGCTTATCTTTTCTTATAGATTACCATTCATAACTTTATACTAGAGGCCCCATGCACGAAAGTCACTCACCCCAGCCTGCACCCTTTCCAATCCCTCTCACAATTTAGGACTGCTGGCTCCCAACTGCTCGCCATCCTGCCAGCCTGATCACCCCCTAACCACTCCCCTGCCAGCCTGTTTGCCCCTAACTGCCCTCCCTTGCAGGTCGGATTCCCCCAACTACTCTCCCTGGCAGGCCTGGGTCCCTCCCAACTGCCCTTCCCTGCAGGCCTGGTTGCCCCCAACTTCCCTCCTCTGCTGGCCTGGTCACTCTAACTGCCCTAACCTGCAGGCTTGTTCACCCCCCAACTGCCCTTCCTTGCAGGCCTGGTCCCTCCCAACAGCCCTCCACTGCTGGCCTGATCACCCACAACTGCCCTCCCTCGCAGGCTACCCGCCCCTGCTGGCCATCTTGTGGTGACATCTTGTGTCCACATGGAGGCAGCCATCTTGTGTGTTGGAGTATGGTCAATTTGCATATAACTCTTTGATTAGATAGGATAGAGGCCTGGTGCACAGATGGGAGCCAGCTGGTTTGCCCTGAAAGGTGTCCTGGATCAGGGTGGGGTTCTCTTGGGACGTGGAGTGGCTTGGGCAAGGGGCCTGTGGTGGTTTGCAGGCCAGCCATGACCCCCCACCCTAGCTGCCCAAGCAGAGGCCCTGGTATCTGCAATTTATTTATCTTCTATAATTGAAACTTTATAGCCTTGAGTGGAGCCAAGCCTCCTGCTTGCTCCATGGCTGCAGCCATTCTTGTTGGGATTTATTTATCTTCTATAGTTGAAACCTTGTAGCCTTGAGTGGAGAGCTGGGCCTGCCAGGATGTGCAGAAAGCTTGGCTTCTTCCATTGCTGGGGAAACCCAAGCCTCCTGCTCGCTCTATGGCTGCAGCCATCTTGGTTGGGTTAATTTACATACTCACTTCTGATTGGCTGGTGGGTGTAATGGAGTGATGGTTAATTTGCATATTGATCTTTTATTAGATTATCTTTTGACTCCATTCTAAACTGGTAGCCTTCTATTTTTAGCTTCTGAGCAATTGCATGTTACAAGTTAATATATATGATAGAACTTTTCTACTACATACTTCACAGCAAAAGACTTTTTTCCATATGAGAAAATTGAAACAAGAATATTTGGTTTTCTCTAATTTTTTTATATTTTTCATTTATTATCACTTCCTCCCATTTTTTAGATATTGAAGATTTGGTTTCTTTGTTAAGAGAGACCTGTTATTTGGCTTAAAAATACCTTGCCAAACAGTTTATTTCTTGAAGTAAGAACTTTTCCAGGTAAGGGCTAAATTAGATGCAGCCTTTTCTGAGTTATTTCTCAGACATCAAAATTTCTGAAGTAGAAGTTTATATCTGGGTGGATATTGTCTCATGTTTGCTTTTTAGAGCAAGTCAAAGATTTTTTTTTGTCTCTTATAATAATTATCCCTAAATAATCACTTGATGTAGTCTAGAGCAGGAGTTAGCACTTTTTTCAGTAAGGGCCAGATGGTAATTATGTTAGGCTTTGTGGTTCTTAGTTTCTGTTGCAACTACTTCACTTTGCAGTTGTAGCTTAAAAGCAGGTTAGAGCCCTGGCCCGTGCTCAGTGGTTAGAGCATAGACCTGCAAACCAACAAGTCTCAGGTTCAATTCCTCTCAAAGGCACGTACCTTGGTTGCAGGTTCCCCAGCCCCAGTAGGGGCGCGTGTGGAAGATAACCAGTCAATGTGTCTCCATGTTGATGTTTTTCTCTCCCCCTCCTCCCACTCCATAGCAACCAATGGAAGGAATATCCTTGGGTGAGGATTAAAAAAAAAAAAAGTAGATGTAGGCAATACATAAATGAATTAACATGGCTGTATTCCAGTAAAACTTTTATTGTGAAATAGGTGTTGGCTGGAATTTGGCCCACAGGCCTTAGTTTTCTGATGGTCTGTTTTGGGTAGTTTCCTTGTAAATTGTCTTTTGTTTTTAGGTTCTGATGCTCATAGATGCCAGTTTTGGGTTTGAAATGGAAACATTTGAGTTTCTAAACATCTGTCAAGTACACGGCTTTCCTAAAATTATGGGCGTTCTCACTCATCTAGACTCCTTCAAGTATAATAAGCAACTGAAGAAGGCGAAGAAGCGATTGAAGCACAGGTTCTGGACAGAAGTCTATCCGGTGGGAAGATAATTAATTATTGAATACTAACCCTGTAATCCTTTAGAAATAGACTGCATGAGTGGGAGATCTTAACAAGCATCTCTACAGGACTCACCTCCTATATATCTGTTGATAGCCCCTGGCATACTTCCTCAAGGTACTCTTTATTCTGAACAGTCTAGACTCTTAGTGTGTCTCATTTGTCTCTGTCCCCAGCACTAGGCCGTATCTGGCTCTAAGTGTCTTGGATTTTCGACTTAATAGAGTGTCCAAAGATTCTCATAGTTACGGGACCAAGAACGAGTGCACACATACTGTCCCTCCTACCTCCCCTCACACTAATGTGGTTCATTAGTCTCAGGATGTTTTGTGCCCAGGAGCCTCACTGCAGTACTCCTGACAGGTGCCACTGCTGGACTGCAGAGCAGTCTTGAAAGTAAATGTATTTGCAGTCCTGTCCTTATGAAGCCCTAACGCGATGGTTCCTCAGAGACCGGAAAGCTTCTGGAAGCATTGGCACCGTGGTTTGCTAGAAGTCTCCCTTTCTTAACCTTGCTGCTTATTAAAGGCCTTTATTTTAGTGCAGAATCAAGAAGAATTTAGTTGAAATTTAATTTATTTTTTTCTTCATATTTAGGGTGCCAAGCTGTTCTACCTTTCTGGAATGGTACATGGAGAATATCAAAACCAAGAAATTCACAATCTGGGCCGTTTTATTACAGTTATGAAGTTTAGGCCTCTGACATGGCAAACATCTCACCCTTATATCCTGGCAGACAGGTAAAAAGTGAATGTCAGTTTTTCTTCCTTGCCCAGATATTTCAAAGCTAAGGAGGTTAGAAAAAGAACAGTAATAAAGCTTATTTTGTGCTTTATGAATAGTGGAGGGAGAAATGTAGTTGAGGGAAAATATCTACCTTTTTTTGTATCAATACATAAAGATGCTGTGGCTTTGGGAATAAAGTATGAAATGTTAAGAAAAATGTGAGGATTTTGAAGCATTTAAGGCTACAGAATATGGCTCCATCCTGCTTTTCCAATCTTAAGTTGGTGCTCCAGTCACTCAGGTGTGTCCTGTGTTTTCTTTTGTTTATGCTTTTTTTTTTTTTCCATATTGTTTTCTCAGCCTGAAGTACCCTTATTCCATCTGCCAGAACCCAACCCACACTAAAAAACCCCAGATCAAAGCTTAATCCTCTTCCATAAAGTGTTCCTTCTGGGTATGTTGTCTAGCCTTCTTTGAGCACAGGGACATGCATTTCTCATTTCTGGAGTCTTATGGAATGTATATTTCATAGTGCCTAAGGTGCAATCATGTGTTTGCTTCTTTTCCTCTGGTAGATGGTAAGCTGTGCTTCCTTATTTCTGTATTTTCTATAATTTTTTAAATGTATGAATTACTGACAAGTGAAGGGGAGTACACGAACTTTGACATTCATTTCTGCTATGTGATTGGTTTTATTTTTCTAGGGTGGAAGATTTGACAAACCCAGAAGATATCCGAACAAATGCCAAGTGTGACCGAAAGGTGTCTCTTTATGGTTATTTAAGAGGAGCACATTTGAAAAATAAAAGCCAAATTCATATGCCAGGTATTCTTTCATTGTAAGATGTACTGTATTTGTAAACTTTTTAGATGACTTCATCTTCTGAGGAAAACTTCAAATTGGCCAAACAAGGTAGAGCCACCTTGCTGGAGGTAAGAGTAACTCATCCTTGTTTTGGCCGGCAAACACTGAGTTATCTAGTCTCCTCTGCTCTATTGTTAGCTGGAGAAACATAGTGCCAGTGTTGAGGATACCCTTGTCATGGTTGAAGCCTTCCTCCGACTGAGGGCCATTCCTGCTGACAGTTGGTAGATTTGTCAGCTGAAGCCATTTTCCTGTCTCTTCCCAGGTGTAGGAGATTTTGCTGTGAGTGACATCAGTTTCCTACCAGACCCCTGTGCCCTTCCTGAACAGCAAAAGAAGCGCTGCTTAAATGAAAAGGAAAAGTTGGTTTATGCACCTCTCTCTGGAGTTGGCGGTGTGCTGTATGACAAAGATGCTGTCTATGTCGACCTTGGTGGCAGCCACGGCTTCCAGGAATCGGTGAGGACAGTAACAGGCGTAATAAAATTGGAGCTTTCTAATTGTATTCATATTTATGATAATGCCTATTGTAAATATGCAGCATATTTAACCACACTAAGCAGAAAGTAAAAGTCATGTCCCCTGTACCTCCTGCTGCAAGATGCACAGGATCCCACATCTCCCAACATGAGCACTGTAAGCAGCGTGGTGTCTGACTTCCACCTCTCCTTATATAAAATCAATGTGTTTTCTAGCTCCAGCTTTCTTTGGTCTTTTGTTTTCTCTCTAAACATATCATGTTTATTTTGATTATTAGATATTATCTGTAAATGCTATAATGTGTGTGCATGAGAGAGAAAGAGAAGTAATATTTGTTATATGGAATTTAACTATAAATGCTTTTACAAGATTTGGCACTTAGGAATATGTGATTCTGTTGTTCCCTTTTAGTATTTGTAGAGCTATTTCTATCTGTTGACAGTTATGTAGTATTTCATTGTATGGCTACACAGTTGTGAAGCAGTCTTTGGAGTGCTGGTGGGCTTACCACTTATCCCCTAGTTTGAACGGTGATGCAGTGAGACCTCCTATGTGTAGCTTTGCTCACTGGGAGGGATCTTCCTATGCAGTAAATTCTTTGAAGTGAAATTTTTGCATCAAAGGTAGCAATTTTTTTCTTAACGGATTCCAGATTTTTATTTCTTTTACTGTTCTGAAATGGGATTTAATTGTGCTAAAGTGAGTGCATTCTATAGCTTCAGTATCTCAAGTTTTTTTTAGCAAAATATTTAGGTTATTAGGTTATGTACTCCATGAACTTTGAAAAAGTTTAATGAAGAGAGAGTTCAACTAAGCTTTGTTATAAGAATTTTCTTTTTGAGGCAGGAAGAAGGGTTTTCAGGAGCTGTGTTTAAGGTAATTTTGAGAAAGTAATTGAAACCAGTGTGTCTGTTCACAACCCTTTTGCATTCCTCACTTTCCTTTTCTTGGTTGCCTTGGCAGGATGAGGTGAGGCCCACCCATGAACTGGTCCAGAGTCTCATTTCCACCCATTCCACTATTGATGCCAAGATGGCTTCAAGTAGAGTGACACTTTTTTCTGATTCCAAACCACTGGGGTCAGAGGATATAGATAATCAAGGGTAAGTTTGCTATTTTCCTATTTTTAGTTTTAAAAAATTCTGCTACAGAAGATTCTATCACCTATAACTGTTATCATAACACATTTTGGTGGGATTCATTCCAGGGCCTTTTGTTTTGCTTTGCTTTGTATGTGCATATGTTTCTGAGGGCTCGTCCCCTAGGTCACATTACATGACTTTTTTTTACATGACATTTCTTTTTTTTTTTTTTAATATATTTTATTGATTTTTTTACAGAGAGAAAGGGAGAGGGATAGAGAGTTAGAAACATTGATGAGAGACATCGATCAGCCGCCTCCTGCACGCCCCCTACTGGGGATGTGCCCGCAACCAGGATACATGCCCTTGACCGGAATCGAACGTGGGACCCTTCAGTCCACAGACCGACGCTCTATCCACTGAGCCAAACCGATTTTGGCTACATGGCATTTATTAAAACAATATGGAAAATTCTGTTTTTAGCAGACCCAGAATATTCCTCAACTATTACAAAACATTTTTCATAGATTGCTTCTTAGGAGACCTGCGGCCATATAGCTTACTTTTAGTGGTCACAGTAGTGGAGCAAACAGAGTCAGGGAGCTTGTGCACATGGCTGTCCAGAAGCCACACATTTTGCCTCTGAAAGTTTCACTCACATTTTGTTGTAGTATCTCCTGTGGGGTGATTTCTACTAATGTGTGGCTTATACAAATTATTTTCAGTCTGGGTTGGGAATTTGTATAATTTGTACAATTAAGTATTGCATTGGTGATTTCAAAATGGCAATAATTTTTCTTTCTTTTCTCATCCGAGGATATTTTTTTCATTGAGAGAGTGAAAGAGAAAGAGACATTAATGTGAAAAAAACATCTATCGGTTGTCTTCCCATCAGGGATCAAACCTGCAACCTTGTGGTATATGGGATGATGCCCTAATCAAGCCACCTGGCCAGGGCAAAATGGCATTATTCTTAATTTGTTAGCTGGCATGCTTTAACAAGGAGCTTTCATTTCCATACTTTTATTTTAGTATCACTTGACAATGGACTTTTTTTGTTCATTTCATTTGTTATTCTTTTACTATCATCATTCTCTCTGTGCCTATGTTGTCCTTTTAGTCTGTCTCCTGTCGTTTTGCCACATTTCTTTTGCTCTTTGAGCACTTCCTGGCTGCTGACACAACAGGATGTTGCAGGCTACTTTGTACTTTCCCTGCCTTGGACCTGTAGCTAGCCATTTTTCTAAGGATTATCTGGTTCAAGCTTGGTTAGTCTTTTAAAAGATCTATTAAGTACTCGTTTCCATTTTGAACAGTTTTTCCCTAAAATAAGTCTTTTTTTTTTTAAGTGTTGTTAGAGAACTGCGTATGAGTTTGCTTACTATTATAGTATTTATTAAATCATTCCTTTCTGTGCTATGTCATTTAAAACCATCCCTTGACAGTATTTTCTGCTTTGTATATTTATTGACTTGCCATTTCTAGATTAGCAGATTTTTTTACATGTTGAATTATTTTGCTTTACTTGGTAATATAGGCTGTGGATGCCAAAAGAGGAAAAGCAGGTGGATTTAAAAACTGGTCGAGTACGTCGAAAAGCCATTTTTGGAGGTGAGGAAGATGAGTCTGGGGATAGTGATCCTGAAGATGATGAAGAAATGTCTGAAGGTGATAGGTTGGAAAATAGCTCTAGTGATGAAACAGAAGAGGAAAAAGATGCTAAAGTGACCGGTAAAGTGTATATGGCTGACAAAGGTACCAAACGGCAGAGACTTGAGATGGAAGAAGACACCGAGATCGACTTGCCAGCGTTTGCTGACAGTGATGATGACCTGGAGAGGAGCTCAGGGGATGAAGGAGAAGTAGAGGAAGCTGATGAAAGCAGTGAAGAAGATAGTTCCACTGAAGGAGAGAGGGACATTTTAGAACCTAAGGTTACAGAAAAAGGCAGTAAAGTAGGTCTTTTACACAGTAATGGTCTGAGTGACCATTTGAATCTAGAGAAAACAATGAAAAAAGCAGCACTCACTACTTCAGATTCCGGGCATTGCACAGCTGAAGAGGCATTTGCATCTGAAGATGAATCTGAAGGAAGCTCCTCTCTCAGTACAGAGGAAATGGACTCAGAAAATGAAGTGCTTGTTAGGAAGAAGTTTCCAAAGCCTCAAGTGGTCAGTGGTCAGAAACGGGGGTCAGAGAGCTTAATTGATGAGACCAGTGATATAGAAGACTTACTCAAAGAGGAAGAAGAGTACAAGGAAGCAAGTAATTATTCCACAGAGACTTCAGGTATGTTTTAATTTAACTGCCCTTATAAACTTGGCACTGACATGTCTTCTGTAATAATAAAAGCATATGCTAATTAGCCCAGATGACCTTCCAGATCAGTGGTTCTCAACCTGTGGGTCGCGACCCATTTGGGGATCGAATGACCTTTTTACAGGGGTCGCCTAAGACCGTCGGAAAACACAGGTATTTACATTATGATTCTTAACAGTAGCAAAATTACAGTTATGAAGTAGCAATGAAAATAATTTTATGAGTGGGGGTCACCATGACATGAGGAATGGTATGAAAGGGCCATGGCATTAGGAAGGTTGAGAACCACTGTTCCAGATGAAGCTAGGGCTGTGAGGGAAGCCCCGGTCCCTGGTGCAGAGGGAAGCCAGTGCTGGCAGCAGGGAGAAGGAAGGCCTACAATTGCATGAATTTTGTGCATTGGGCTTCTAGTTTTATAAATAAAATGTCTATATTTGGGGGTCTGCTGTTTTGGATATTTATTGACCAAATATGTTTCAAAAAAGGATTTCAGGGTGAATGAGCAGTGAGCTTGAAGTAGAGACAACAGATAAACAGCCTTAATTGATGTTGGCATTGGTCCTTCCAGGTGCCCTCAAATGGAAGGAAGACCTTTCCCGGAAGGCAGCTGAGGCCTTCCTGAGGCAGCAGCAAGCAACGCCAAATCTCCAAAAGCTGATTTATGGGACAGGTAAAAGCTCTGGTTCATATCTAATAACATCGTAGTTTCTTAGACTATTTCTGGAAAGACAGTGAGGAAATTGGTTGGAGGTTTGAGTGGTACTTGTGATATCTATAAGATATTTCTGGCTGTCATAGTTTGCATTTGGCAAATGTTTTTAATCTTCAATTTATGAGTACTATAAATTAGTCCTTTGAAATAGATTTCTGGGTTTGCCATAAAACTTTTGATGAGAATAGTTATGTCATTTTGTCTCCTCTATACAAACCCTTTTATGAGAATTTTTTATATGGTAGAATTTAGTGCCAATAAAACAAAGTGGTGAACTTTACATTGTGGTCCCTAATTAGTACATGATTAGAACAAGGCCAAAAGTGTGTATGTGAGCTAGGATCATCAAATCAGGAGGTGGGTGTGGACTGGCTTCCAGTCAGCATTTGCTTAAGTTCTCTTCGTGACTAGGGACTCAGCATTCCTCCAGAGAAACTGTGATAACTGAAAGTTGATCTGTAAATCCCTTCCGTGTCCTAACCCATTACTCTCCCTCCTTAATGGACTCTTTGCTGCTGCCTTGCAGGAAGATAGAAGTCTTCCAAACATGTTAAGCAGCAGTTCTCTGGCTTCTCTCTGGCTCATGTGCTCAGGGGCACCACCATTCTTACCACAAATCGGGACACTCGGCCCCATATCTTCTAGGGCAGTGGTCAGCAAACTGCGGCTTGTGAGCCACGTGCGGCTCTTTGGCCCTTTCAGAGTGGCTCGTCTACAAAATACTACAGCCTGGGCGAGTCTATTTTGAAGAAGTGACATTAGAACAAGTTTTAAGTTTAAAAAATTTGACTCTCAAAAAATTTTAATCATTGTACTGTTGATATTTGGCTCTGTTGACTAATAAATTTACCACCCACTGCTCTAGGGTGTTGACTTGTTCTCCCTTTTCCATCTTGGTGGTCTCTTTAGTGACAGATGATAATGAAGAAGAAGATGAGGCTAGGGAAGAACTTGGAGGGTTATTTCGTGTCAGCCAGCCCGCCAGAGAGTGTAAGTACAAGGCTGACTCTTTGGACTGCTCCAGATTTCACTTGGAGGTGCCCCATGATTGGGATTTAGAAGAGGTAAGACTAAATATCAATATTACATTTGACTTATGAGAAAATTGTTCTAAAAGAAGATCATGTGATTTTAATGTTGCCTAATGTTGGAGTGTATTTCATGCATCCTAAACTATGAAATGTTCTTAGTTTGGTTAGACCATGTGTTTGTGTTATGGAGAAAAGGAAAATATTCAGCTTTTGGTATGGATAGTATTTGAAGCATTGCACATAAATTTTATACATTTAAAATATTTTATTTTATAATTTGAATGAATCTTGTGTCCCTCAGCAATTGTAATTTTTGCTGTTTATAAAAACTTAAGTATATTACACTGGTGGTAAATTTTCTTTCTTATTCACCACTCTCTGATTACACTGGAATTCATTTAGATTATCAGATTTGCGAGACTTACTCCCCTCTGTTTTCTCTTCTGGAATGTTCTTCTGTTCTTCCCAAGCTGGCTTCTTTTGATCATAAAATGTCACTCCTCAGAGAGCTTCAGTCATTTATTATCACACTAGTGGCCTGGTGCACGAAATTTGTGCTCATTAAAAGGGGAATAATTAGAGGAAATAATTTAATATTGCTATTTGTACTTTCTCTATAATAGAAGTATCAGAGATGAAATAAAATTAGTAAAATATATATGAAAATCTTCCTCCTGTCAGAGTTTGGGGCAAACCATGGGACCCAGAGTCAAGTCCCCATCCACCTACATGCACCTCAAAATCACGTGAGACCCAGACCCAGCTGATCCCCTCCCCCCTCCATTGGTCTAGATCCAAACCTTACCAGTCCCACCCTTGTAATAGCCTAGATTGGCTATTTAATTTACTGTATGGCATTTATGTACTTGATGAAGTGTATTAGAAGACCTCTGTGCACTGAGGTCCCCCAACCCAGACCAGGGTGAGAAGTGTGCCTTGAGCTCCCTCATCAAGCCCTGCTGTGTTGGGGGCATCGCCTGAGGTCCCCTGTCAAGTCCTGCCAGATGAGGGGGTGGTGCAGCCTGAGTTCCCCTGACCCAGCACTGGGGGCGCACCTTGAGGTCCCCCCGTCAAGCCCCACTGGGTGGGGAACATGGCCTGAGGTCCCCTGTCAAGCCCCTACAGGCAGGGGGGTGCAGCCTCTGGTCCTCTGGCCTGGTGTTGGGGTTGGGGGTGCAGCCTGAGTTTCCCCGGCCTGGTGCCGAGATAGGGAGCATGGCCTGAAGTCCCTGTCAAGCCCCACTTGGTTGGGGGGGGGGGGGGGCCGAAATTCCCGGCCTTGCGCTGGGGTGGGAGGAGCAACCTGAAGACCCTTAACCCAGCACCAGGACAGGAAGTGCGCCTTGAGGTCCCCCATCAAGCCCTGTCGGGCAGGAGGTGTGACCTCAGGTCCCCTGGCCTGGCGCTGGGGCTGGGATCGTGGCCTGTGGTCCCTCGGCCTGATGCCAAGGCGGGAGGCATGGTCTGAGGTCTCCTGTCAAGCCCCGCCTGGTAGAAGGTGTGGTCTGAGGTCTCCCAGCCTGGTGCTGGGGTGGGGAGTGCAGCCTGAGTTCCCCCGACCCAGCACTGCGGGTGTACCTTGAGGTCCCCTGTCAAGCCCTGCTGGGAGGGGGCATGGCCTGAGGTCCTCTGTCAAGCCCAGCCAGGCAGAGGGGCTCAGCCTCAGGTCCCCTGGCCCGGTGCTGGGGCAGGGGTTGCAATCTGAGGTCCTCCAGCCTGGTGCCAGGGTGGGGGGTGTGGTCTGAAGTCCCCCAGCCTGGCGCTGAGTTGGAGGGAGCAGTCAGATCTCCTAGCCCAGCACCAGGACAGGAAGCGTACCTTGAGGTCCTCCACCAAGCCCCGCCGGGCTGGGGGGCATGGCCTCAGGTCCCCTGGCCTGGTGCCAGGGCGGGAGGTGTGGCTGAGGTCCCCTGTCAAGCCCTACGGGGACAGGAGAGGACTTAGCCTCAGGTCCCTGCTGATTGCTTGTTAAAGCTCCTTATGGGAACTTGGCTTCAGCTGTGGGTGTAGCCATCTTTGTGATGGAGTGATGGTCAATTAGCATATTCCCTGTTTATTAGATAGGATTGGCTATTTTAATTTACTGAATGGCATTTATGTGCTTGATGAAGTGTATTAACTATAACCATTTTTTATGTTAATACAGATTTTAGAAGACCACATAAAATAGTTGTTAACTTAATGAATGGGTTACTAGGTGAGGATTCTTGTGACCACCGTATGCCCATCCTAGTCATGGTCCTTCCCTTCCTTGTAGAAGGAACATGACTCTGTGGTAATCATCTCCTTCATCATTTCGTCCTCCAAGTTTGCATCATAAACACCCTACTTTACTTTTACCAGGTTTTTGGGGGGTTGTTTTTCACTGCGCCTTTTTTAAAAAAACCTTAATGTTGAAAGTATTACATATGTCCCTCATATTCCCCCATTGACCTCTCCTAGTCTGCTCACTATGCTTTTTAAAATTTTAAATATACAATCCTTTTCTCTGCCCATCTTCCACTCCCCTTCCATTTAATTTGTTTAAGAAACCAAGTATTTGGTGTGTAGTTTCTCATATTATGGACTTTATGAATTCCATTGTAACCCTGTGTGCAGTTTATCAGCCTCCTCTGTGCGCTGTGGATCCTATAGAGTGGTACAGAGAATAGCAATAGAACTCTGTGATGATGGAAATAATTTATATATGAACTGTCCAATGTGGCTATTGTGGCTGTTGAGCACTTTATATATCTAGTGGGACAGAAGAACTAAATTTTTAATTTTATTTAATTTTTGTACTTGGTGTGAGATGAATATGACTTATTCTTTTGCATAGGGAAATCAGTTGTCCTAACACTATTTGTTGAAAAGACTGTTTCTTTCCCATTGTCTTGTCTTGGCACCCTGGGCAAAAAAAAATCACTTGACCATAGATATGCGGGCTTATATATGGACTCTTAATTGTATTCCATTGATCTATGTCATTCCTTGTGCCAGCGCAATCCTGTTTTGATTA
This sequence comes from Lasiurus cinereus, assembly GCA_011751065.1. NCBI lineage: Eukaryota > Metazoa > Chordata > Mammalia > Chiroptera > Vespertilionidae > Lasiurus > Lasiurus cinereus. The sequence continues at coordinate 3,969,001 of JAAGEH010000021.1, forward strand.
CCATCCTTTCATAGTAAGTGTTGAAATTGAGAAGTGTGAATCTTCCAGCTTTGTTTTCTTTTTAAGTTGTTTGATCTATTCTGGACCTGTTGAGTTTTCTGTATTTTAAGATCAGCTTTTCCATTTCTACAAAGAACTAGCTGGGATTCTGACAGGTATTGCACTGAATCTATATTTAGAAAGTGTTGCTATCTTAGCAATATTAAGTTTTCTGATCCATTTATTTGGATCTTAAATGTCTTTCAAGAATGTTTTGTAGTTACCAGAATATAGCTTTGCACTTTTTTTTAATTAAATCTTTATTATTCAGATTATTACATTTGTTTCTCTTTTTTCCCCTCCATAGCATCCCTCCACCCAGCTCCCACCCCTCCCTCTGCCCTTAGCTCCCTCCCATTGATCTCATCCATAGGTATATGATTTTTGTCCAGTCTCTCCCTGTACACCCCTCACCCCTTCCCCACTGAGAATTATCAGTCCACTCCCTTTCTGTGCTCCTGATTCTATTATATTCACCAGTTTATTCTGTTGATCAAATTTTTAATTCACTTAATTTTTAGATTCACTTGTTGATAGATATGTATTTGTTGTTCATAATTTTTTGGCTTTTACCTTTTTCTTCTTCCTCTTCTAAAAGAGTACCTTTCAGCATTTCATATAATTCTGGTTTGGAGTTGATGAACTCCTTTAGCTTTTTCTTATCTGTGAAGCTCTTTATCTGCCCTTCAATTCTGAATGTTAGCTTTGCTGGATAGATTATTCTTGGTTGTAGGTTCTTGCTATTCATCACGTTGAATATTTCTTGCCACTCCCATCTGGCCTGCATCGTTTCTGTTGAGAAATCAGCTGACAGTCGTATGGGTGCTCCCTTGTAGGTAATAAACTGTTTTTCTCTTGCTGCTTTTAATATTCTCTCTTTCTCTTTTGCTCTTGGTATTTTAATTATGATGTGTCTTGGTGTGATCCTCTTTGGATTCCTTTTATATGGGGTTCTGTGTGCTTCCTGGACTTGTAAGTCTATTTCTTTTATCAGATGTGGGAAGTTTTCAGTCATTATTTCTTTAAATAGGTTTTCAGTATCTTGCTCTCTCTCTCCTTCTGGCACCCCCACAATTCTGATGTTGGTACGCTTAAAGCTGTCCCAGAGTCTCCTTACATTATGTTCCCTTTTTGGATTCTTTTCTCTTCTTGCTTTTCCAGTTGAATGTTGTCTGCTTCTTTATATTTCAAATTTTTTACTTGATTCTTGCCTTTCTCTAGTCTGCTGTTAGGACTCTGTATAATATTTTTTATTTCAGTCAGTGTATGTTTAATTTCTATTTGGTCCTTTTTCATCTCCTCTTGGGTCTCACTAAATTTATCCATCTTTTCTAGCATATTCTTGAAAAATCTTATAAGCGTGGTTTTGAACTCTATATCCAGTCGTTTTTTTCCCTCCATTTCTTTTGTTTGTGATCCCTTCCCTTGTCTCGGCATTTTCCCTATGTCGGGGAAACTTCTGTGTTGGATTCAGCCTTATGATAGCAGACGCAAAGCCGAAGAAGCCTCTGTTGAGCTTGGGATGGGTGGAGTCTCAGGCCTTAAGGGACCACCTTGCCTTCCAGTCGGCCCCGCCCTCCACGGCCCCTGAGTCTCACGTGACTGGGTAATGGCTGGAGTGGTCCTTGTGCGCGGGCCCGAGGTGCCTCTAACCGCTGCCTTTCCAGCTCCCCTGCGCACCAGGACCACACGAGTCTAGGTCCCCAGGGTTTTGCCTGAAACAGGGGCCCAGTGGACTCAGAAGTGGCACAGTTGGGAGGGTCTGTCTCCCGCCCAGTCGCGAAAGCCAGCGGCACAATCAGCAGTCTGTCCTCCGAGCAGCACTGTGCGCGTGCGAGACCGGACCTGATCTTCTGCGACTCCCCTGAATTTCCATGCACCTCTCCCTTTTCACAGTCCAAACTCCCCCCGTATAGTTTCGGCTGGATCTGGGGTTTAGTGTCGTAGGATAAGGGGTTCAATGCCATTGGGAGTCTCCGTTTCCCTCCCGCCAGAGAAAGCCAGCCTGTTACTCCGGCACCCGCTCTCTCAGCGCGCGCGTCTCCGTACCTCAGCTTTTTGCAGCTCCTCTGGGTCTCTGTGAGCCCCTCTCTTTCCTTCTAGTTGTAGAACTTCCACTCAGCCAGCTTTCCTGTGGTTCTGGATGATGTCCGTTCTGTCTTTTAGTTGTAGTTTTGAAATTGTTGTGCGAGGCAGCAGTGTAGGTGTTTACCTATGCCGCCATCTTCGATGTGTTCTCCTGCACTTTTGTTGAATGTATATGTAGCATCTTATTCTTTTTGATACTATTATTATAAAAGGAACTGTTTTCTCATCATTTTTGGATTTTTTATTCCTACTGTAGAGAAATGAAATTTATTGTTCTATATTAATCTAGTATTTTACAATCTTGTTGACCTTATTGATTGATTAGTTCTGATAGGTTTTCAGTGGATTCCTTAAGATTTTTTGTAAACCAGATTGTATCACTTGTGAATAGAGACAGTTTTCCTTTCTAAACTGGATGCCTAGCCGAGACCGGTTTGGCTCAGTGGATAGAGCGTCAGCCTGCGGACTGAAAGTTCCCAGGTTTGATTCTGGTCAAGGGCATGTACCTTGGTTGCAGGCACATCCCCAGTAGGGGGCATGAAGGAAAGCAGCTGATCAATGTTTCTCTCTCATCAATGTTTTAACTCTCTATACCTCTCTCTTCCTCTCTGTAAAAAATTAATAAAATATATTTTTAAAAAATAAATAAACTGGATGCCTTTTATATCAATTTATTGCCTAAATGTCGTGGCTAGCACATCTAGTACAATGTTGAATAGAAGTGAGAGCAGATAGACTTTCCTATTCCTGATCTTAGGGGGAAAGCTCTCAATCTTTCATTATTATATATGATGCGAGTGGTGAGTTTTTCATGGATGTCCTTTATCGAGTTGAAGTTTCCTTCTGTTCCTAGACAGTTGTGTGCTTTTATGGAGGTTCTAATTTTTTAAAAAATTTGTTTGTTCTTTGATTCCTCTAAGTCAATTATTAAGCTTAATGAAATAAGGATCATCTGGGAACAGCTTGCCTATAGAACTTCTTGGCATAAAATAGATGTATTAGGTAATTGCTTAGTGAGTGAGTATAGGCCTGAAGGAATGAGTAAATGAATAGACTTGCTTTTGCATGCATTGTAATCTTGCTAGCCTCAAGGCTACTTTTTGAGAATTAGGCTGGGTATGAAAAACATGACTTGTAACCAAAAATATGATTCAGTTGAAAGCCAAACAGCCACAATAAGTCTGGAGTAGCAAATAGTAAGTTAAAAATGCTGTTTAACTGTATTACCTTAAGAACACTAATAAACTTTGAAAATCTGTTGAACTAGTAAATACAGTATCTGTTTGTTTATGAGGTCAGTGGCTAATAGGACTTCCCCTATCTAATTAAGTGCTGATGTTTCTGTGTAAGGTTATGAACAGCATCAGAGATTGCTTTGTGACTGGGAAGTGGGAAGAGGATAAAGATGCTGCCAAGATCTTAGCAGAAGATGGTAAGTAAAGGGATGTACCCTTTTTTCTTTTTTTAAGCTTTTTAAAATTTTTATTTATATTTAAAAATATTTTTTTATTGATTTTAGAGGGAGAGAGGGAGAGAGAGAGACTGTGAAACATCAATGATAAGAGAATCATTGATTAGGAATTGAGCCTGCAACACAGGCATACTCCCTGACCGGGAATCAAACCGTGACCTCCTGGTTCAAACACTCAACAACTGAACCACACTGGCCAGGCAAAGGGCTATGTTTTTCAACAAAGATTGCCTTCTTTAAAAGTTCCTCCATATTTTAGTGGTCAAAAACAGTCAACTGTAAAATGCTTTGGAGAACACTTGACAGAGTTATGAGTAATATTCTGGTTCTTTTTCCATGGTGACATTATTTTCTCTCCTTGGTTAGCTGGCTAATTAGATAAAGACCTTGAAGAAAAGTGGGAAACTTTTCATAAATTTTATCATTTATTTGTGAAAAATAGATTTTTCTGTGTGTGAAAAATATACTCAACATTTACATTTTTCTTTTTCATAATAAAGGAGTCATGCACTTATCACTTAGAATAAAACACTTATAATAAAAAGTTAATATCCTATCTAATAAAAGAATAATATGCAGATTGACCATCACTCCAACACACAAGATGGCTGCTCCCCATGTGGTCAAAAGATCCTGCTCCCATGTGGACACAAGATGGCCAGCAGGGGAGGGCAGTTGGCAGGGACTAGGCCTGCAAGGGAGGGCAGTTGGGGGTAATCAAGCCTGCAGGGGAGGGCAGTTAGGGGTGACCAGGCCTGCAGGGGAGGGCAGTTAGGAGTGACCAGCCCACAGAGAAGGGCAGTTAAGGGCAAACAGGCTGGCAGGGGAGCAGTTAGGCATCAATCAGGCTGGCAGGGGAGTGGTTAGGGGGTGATCAGGTTGGCAGGCAATCAGGAAGGAAGGCAGGTGAGCAGTTGGGAGCCAGCAGTCCTGGATTGTGAGAGGCATGTCCAATTGTCCGTTTAGGCCTGATCTAGTTGGACATCCCTCGAGGGATCCCAGATTGGAGAGGGTGCAGGCTGGATTGAGGGATACCCCCATCTCCGTGCATTAATTTCATGCACCGGGCCTTTAATCTATATATATATATATATATATGAGCCTAAGTGACCAGAATGCTGGAACTGGTCACGATGACACACTCTGACCACCAGGAGGCAGATGCTCAACACAGGAGCTGCCCCCTGGTTGTCAGTGTGTTCCCGCAGCTGGCCAACCTCCCATGGCCAGCCAACCTCCCATGGCCCGCCACCCTCCATGGGTCCCTCATCACTAGCTGGCAGGAAGGCAGGACTGGCTGCAGGGAGGAGCAGTGGGGGGAAAGGCCCCAGCCAGCAGCCAAAGGCCCCAGTCGACCCTGACGCCAGCCAAGCCTAGGGACTCCGCCCATGGGCAAATTTTAGTTTGGGGAGAATCTTTACTATTTTAAGTATTCTAATCCAGGAACACAGTATATCTATCCATTTAATTAAGTCTTTGATTTTTTTCATCAGCACTTCGTAATTTTCATCATACTGATGGTGAATATATTTTGATAAGCTTATACTTATTTCATTTCGATTTATTTTATTTTGATTGATTTTTGTGTTTTTCTTTTATTCTACTGAAAAATTCTAGAAGGTGTTTTTTGGGTTTTTTCTTCTGTACATTGCTTGAGATTTTCTATATGTTCTCTCAAGCAGGGACAGTATTATATCTTCCTTTTTGACCTGTATGCCTTTTATTAATATATATTTTTAAGTTATCTTTCTTATTGTATTAGCTAGGATTAATGCTAAGAGTGGAAATCCTGCCTTTTCCCCAATGTTTTTCATTTTTATGAATGATGTCAGTTTGGTTTTTCTGCAAATGCTTTTTATGTGTTCTGTTCCTCTTTATTCCAATCATGAATAGGTGTTGGATTTTGTCAAATGCTTGTCAGTGTCAGTTGATAGAATCATGTGAATCGTATTCTTTACATGTGTGATATAGTGGATTATCGTGATTAATTATTGAATGTTTAACCAGCCTTGCATACCTGGAATAAATCTCACTTGGTCAAGACATACAATTAATTCTTTTTATATGTTGTTGAATTTTATTTGAAGTATTTTGTTGAATTATACATCTGAATTCATGAGAGATATTGGTATATGTGTTGTTGGTTTGTTTTTCTGTTTGTGCTGTCTTCATCTGGTTTTAATATAAGGGTAATACTGGTCTTGTAAAATGAGTTGGAACATGTTCCAGTATTTTCTGTTTTCTGTAAGAGATTGTTGAGAATTGGGATAAATTATTCTTTTCCTTTTTAAATTAAATTTATTGGAATAATATTGGTTAATAAAATCATATAGGTTTCAGGTGTCATTTTCTATGTTACAAGATCGGACATTGTACCCTGTGCCCACCACCCAGGATAAATTCTTGAAATGTTTGATAAAATTCTCCAGTGAAATTGTCAGGGCCTGGAGATTTCCTTTTTGGGAGCTTATAATTAGAAATTTTATTTCTTTATTGGTTATAGGACTTTAGGTTATCTATTCCTTCTTGCCTGAATTTTGGTAGGAATTGTTTTCAAGGACTATCAAGGCCTATTAGGGAAGTGAAAGTCATTAAATGCCTTCTCCAAGAAGCCAGGTTGAGCATTCTTTTTGAAATTTATTTTATTTTTATTGATTTCAGAGAGGAAGGGAAAGGGAGAGAAAAAGATAGGACATCAATGATGAGAATCATTGATCTGCTACCTCCTGTATGCTCCCCCACAGGGGAGCAAGCCCACAACCCCGCCATGTTCCCTTGACAGAAATCTAACCCAGGACCTTTCGGTCTGCATGCTGAGGCTCAATCCACTAAGCCAAAAACCATCTAGGGCCAGCTTGGGTATTCTGAGTCCAATGTTCATAGCCTCCTATTAATACCCTTTCATTCATTGTTGCATTCATGATTCTTCATTTTACAGTTCTAGAGGCAAATCAAAGTCAGGGTTTCAGCAGGCGTGGTGTGTGATGAGAGCTCTCCCCTGGGGTTGTAGACAGCCACTTTACATGCTTTTCCTTGTTGAATGCACTCCTAATTTTCAGTTTTGTTACTGTCTGTTCTTTATTATTTCTTTTTTTTTTTTTGCTTGTTTTAGATTATTTTGCACTTTTAAGATTATCTTAGGTTATTGGTTTGAGAACTTGTCTCATTCTTAATGTGAGCTATTAGTGCTGTAAATTCCCTCTCAGCACTGCTTAGCTGTACCCCACAAATTTTCATAATAGTTCTGTTTTTATTTTCATTCAGTTCTATGCATTGTTATATCTCCTTTGTGACTTCTCTTTGACCCATGTATTATTTTAGAAGTATGTTGTTTAATTACGAAATGTTTAGAAAAGTTCCTGTTGTCTTTCTGTTATTGATTTCCAGTATACTTAATTTATATTCTAAGACAGTACCCTTATGATTTCAAACTATTTAGGTTTGTTGCAATTTGCTTTATTACACAGAATATGTCCTATCTTGGTAGATGTGCTGTGGGTGGTTTAAACATTATATATAATGCTATTGGTGGGTAGAGTGTTCTGTATGTGTGAATTATATTCTGATGGTTTGACTGTGTTGTTCAAGTCTTTTGTATGTTTGTTGATTTTTCTATCTAGTTTTATCAGTTGCTGAGAGGAGGATGTTGAAGTCGCCAAGTGTAATTGTAGATTTATCCATTGCTTCTCAGCTAAATCAGTTTTTCCTTCCTATATTTGAGGCTCTATTTGGTTCATACACATTTAGAATTGTTACATCTCCCAGGCAAGTTGATCCTTTTGTCATTATATATTACTAGAGGGTTGGTGCACAAAATTTTAGCATGGGTGGGGTCCATAGGTGTGGCCAGCAATCAGGGCTGTTTGGGTCTTTCCTGCCAGATTTGGGGAGGGGCCACGGGAGGTTGGCTAGCCACAGGGAGGGACCAGGGAAGGTTGGTTGGCCGCGGGTGGTTGGCTGTGGGAATGCACTGACCACCCGGGGACAACTCCTGTGTTGAGCATCTTCCCCCTTCTGGTCACTGCATGTCATAGCGATGGGTCATTCTGGTGTTCCAGTCACTTAGTTAGGCTTTTATATATATAGACTAGAGGTCCAGTGCATGAATTCATGTACCAGTGGGGTCCCTTGGTCTGGGTGATTTTGGCCCAATCCCACAGGCCAGCTAAGGGACCCCCGCTAGTGCACACTCGGGGTCTGGAGAGACGCAGGAGGTTAGCCAGCCAGGGAAGGACTATGGGAAGGTTTCAGGGCATGCCCAGCCCATCTTGCTCAGTTCCAATTGGCCAGACCCCAGCAGCAAGTTAACCTACTGGTTAGACCGTCTGCCCCCTGGTGGTCAGTGCATGTCATAGTGAGTGGTTGAGTGGCATATCATTAACATGCTTTGATTGGTTGAATGGCCAATCAGTCAATCGGACACTTAGCATATTAGGCTTTTATATATAGGATGGTCTCCTTTTATTCAGTCCATTGGTGAAAGAGGGATTCTAGCCCTAGAGTGAAGGATTATGGTCGAACAACTAACACCTGACACTGGACAGATGAGGACAGCTGTTGTTTGTTAGTCATATACACCCAGAGCCTGATGGAAAAAGACACTGCATGCCTTACAGCAATTGCATTTGGGAGGCAAGCTTTGTATTGAAAAGCAGGGGGTGACCATTGGTTTCCTCTGGAAGATGTGATTAGCTTTTTTGAATAAATTCATGGTCTGGCAGAGGGGTTAAGTGAAACCTGGTAGGTTGAAAACTAGATGAGGTGCAGCTAGTTCAACTGATAATAAAGGAACTAGGAGGATAGGGATCTTTTTTTCATAAGGTGGAAGAATATCTGGCAGGCCTACTCACAGCTAGGCCTTTGGGGCCTTTGAGGCTCAAAGATGTCAGGGTAGCACATAACATTTTAAGTCTTAGAGTTCAGTTAAGTTCCTGTCTGGCTCTGATAGTCCCTTCTTTGCCCCAAGGTTACTTTATGAAATATCAATATATCACTTGCTTTTTTAAAAGTGATTTTACCTGGTACATCTTTTCCCATCTTTTTATTCTCAACTTATTTAGGTCATTAAATTTGATGTGAGCTTCTTGTAGGTTTATGTGTTATGTGGCATATTTATCCCATTTACATTTAAGGTACTTGTGGATATGTAATTTTTTAAGTCTGGTATTTTATTTTTTATTTACTCTAGTCCTAGTTCTGTGTTTTTATTTTGTTTTGTTTTTTTGTTTCCTTTTTCTTCTATCTTGACTTGTGTACAGTGTTTGTTTTTAAATACATTTTTATTGATTTTAGAGGTGAAGGGAGAGGAGAAAAAGAGATAGAAGCATTAATAATGAGACAGAATAATTGATCATCTACTCCTGCACACCCCTGACTGGGAATTAAACCCACAACCCAGGCATTTGCCCTGACTTGGAATCGAACTGGGAACCTCTAGGTTCAACCAGGGAGCCACACTGGCTAGGCTATAGTGTTTTTTAGTGTGTCTCCTTATATGGTTTTTGTAGTGTTTGGGTATTTCAATCACATACTGTAATAGCCTACTGACAGCAACATTTTGCCACTTTGAGTAACATGTGGAAACCTTGCTTCTTCCATTCAGGTCTCTTTTAAAGATATCATTGGTTTGAGTATTAGACAAGGGTATCTTTTTTAAAAAAATAATCAAATAATTTTTTAAATTCATGAGAAGAAGCATAGTTGATATATTCATATTTCTGATATTTTTCCTGATAGTCCAAGATTTCTCTTTTTCTAATTCCCTTTCTGCTTAAGAACTTTCTTTAGCCATTTTTATATTTATTTTTAAAATATATTTTATTGATTTATTTTTACAGAGAGGAAAGGAGAGGGATAGTTAGAACCATCTACCCTGTTTCCCTGAAAATAAGACAGTGTCTTATATTAATTTTTGCTCCCAAAGATGCACTAGGTCTTATTTTCAGGAGATGTCTTATTTTTCTATGAAGAAGAATATGGTACACATTTATTGTTGAACCAAAAAAAAAAAGGAAATTTATTACCTGTGTACGGTACGGTAGTAGTTGTCATCACAAACCAGCTCACTGATTGGCCACAGCGCAGCCAGAGCTGTTCAGGCAGTGTGAGGTCTCTTTAAATCAGGAGTCAGACACCTTATGGTAGCTTCAGGGGCCTTATATTCCTGGGAGGTCTTATTTTCGGGGGATGTCTTACTTTCAGGGAAATAGGTATGAGAGAGAGATATCGATCAGCTGCCTCCTGCACACCCCCTACTGAGAATGTGCCCACACCAAGGTATATGCCCTTGATCAGAATCAAACCTGGGACCTTTCAGTCCGAAGGCCGACGTTCTATCCACTGAGCCAAACCATTTTTGGCCTTTAGCCATTTTTAAAGGTAGCTATGCTAATGACAAATTCCTGTAGTTTTCCTTTGTTTGAGAATGTCTTTTTATTTCCCAAGGGTAGTTTTACCAAATAAAGAATTTATCATCAATGACAGTGCCTTTTGTTCAGCACTTGAAAAATGTGCCACTTCTTGGTGGCCTACATGATTTCAGAGGAGAAATGTGTGCCGTTACTGGAATTGGTGTGCCCCTACAAGTAATCTGTCATTTCTTTCTGGTTCCTTTCAAGATTTTTTTCTTTGTTTTTAGTTTTTAGAAGTTTGATTGGTATGGATTTTATTGGATTTACTATTTGAGATTTGCTCATCTTCTTAAGTTTATAGGTTTGTCTTCACCAAATTTAGAAATCTTAACTTTATTTCTTTCAGCCTCAGTCTTCCTGGAAAGACTTGTGCTGGATATGTGCTGGATTGTTTCTGTCCCACATATCCATTAGCCTCTAATCATTTGCTTTTTTGGCTTTTCTTTTTCTTTTTCCTTTTTTTTTTTTATTGATTAATGTATTATATATGTATCTGTATCCCCACAAGGCTTTTCTTTTGCTCAAGGTTGTTCAGATTGGGTAAGTTCTATTAATCAGGCCTCAAATTCTCTGATTCTGTCCTCTGTCATCTCTGTTCTTATTATTGAATTCTCTAGCAAGGTGTTTTTTTAAATATATTTTTTATTGATTTCAGAGAGGAATGGAGAGGGAGAGAAAGAAAGAAACATTAATGATGAGAGAGAGAGAGAGTCATTGATCGACTGCCTCCTGCATGCCCCATACTGGGGATCAAGCCCACAACCCAGATATGTGCCCTGACCAGGAATCAAACCTCTGATTATAGGTTGACACTCAACCACTGAGCAACACTGGCTGGGCTCTTTTCTTTTCTGTTAATTGTATTTTTCAGTTCTATAATTTTGATTTGGTTCTTCAGGTTTTTTTCCTGAGGTTTTCAATTGTTTATACTCATTTATTATTTCTGGAGTTGGTTATTTATACACTAGAAGCCCAGGGCACAAAATTCATGCAATGGTAGGCCTTCCTTTCCCTGGCTGCTGGCCCCGGCTTCTCCCTGGCACCCAGGACCTGGGCTTTCCTTGCAGCCGTAGCTTCGTCTGGAAGGACGTCCGGTCTAAATAGCATATTACACTTTTATTATTATAGATAGCTGAGAAGAACAAAAGAAACATGTATACTCAATCTTTTCCAGCCTAGGAATACTTGGTGGCTATTTGTATTGTAATTGTGTTGAAGGGAGAATTGGCATCTTAATGATATTGAGTCTTCCTTTCCAAAAACACGGCACTCTTTATTTGTCCAGTAGATAATATTAATATACCTTCTTCACTGAGTCAAGTTAAAAAATGTAGTTAAGACATATAAAGTACTCAAAGCGGTGCCTGGAATATAAAACACTTGAAAGTGTTAGCTAATGTTATTCCATGTGCCCTTTGGCATAGTAAATAGCTTTTATAATGTTTAATTAAAGATCTTGTACATTTTTTATTTCTAAATATCCTATTTTTTGTTTTTATTACAATAGAATCTTCCCATCTTTTATATTTCCTTTGGCTCTTTGGTTCTTTGACTTTCTTATATGAAAATGTTTTAATATCCTTTTGAAGTTGCCTCTCAGAGAACTTTTAACTTGTCTATTTCTTTTAAGGGTAATATTCATAATTAAACAACTGAATGAATGAATGAATATGCTCTTCATGTGGGCTCAGCACTGTTTTAGGTACTACTCTTATAATCTAAGATTTTTCCCTTGGTTTGTCACCATTGTGTTGAGCTTACTGGTGAAGACTCTTTCTCACATGTGCTTGTTATCTAAGTCATGGCTTTTCAAGTCACTTGAAATTTTTGGTTTTGGGGGATCTCATCTGCAGGGCCACTCATGCCACCTCTGTGTGCATCTCTGCTACAGTGTCAATTACTTAAACTGGAAAAATAGCTCTTGATTATATGAGATATTGAAGGAAAGTATGGAAACGTGATTGGGCTTGTTTACTTAAACTGAACAGGTGATGTAATAAGGTTTAAGAGTCCTGCCTTCTTCTGGGGTGCGTAGTGATAGGAATGGTAACAATGAAGTTTGGGGTGCAGAACACACTGCCCACCTGGAGCTGGTAGTACTAGAGTGTCATATGCACCCTATTCAGAGATGAGTCATTTGGATGTTCTTTTCCCAGAGGAGCTCTATGGTGACTTTGAAGACTTGGAAACAGGGGACGTGCACAGGGGAAAATCAGGCCTGGATACTCAGGTATGACTTTGCCAGGCCAGCTGTCAGCTACTGGTCCTGTAACTGTAGTTAGTATATTATGAGATAGGCCTATTTTGAGACATTCTAATGTTGTTATCTATGTAGATTAGAGACTGGATGGATTCCTTCCTGAAAACATGGAGGGTGGGACAGATCAAAGGTTATTGGTTTACTTGTTATTCTTTCTTTTTATGTATATAAAATGTCTTTATTGATTTTCAGAGAAAAGAAGGAAGGGGAGAGAGAGAGAGAGAGAGAGAGAGGGGGGGGGGAGGGAGAGAGGGAGGGAGGAAGAGAGAAACATCAATGGTGAGCCTTAACTGATTTTGCTCAATAGTTAGAGCATCGGCCCTTGGACTGAAGAGTCCCGGGTTTGATTCCAGTCAAGGGCACGTAGTTTGGTTGTAAGCTAGATCCCTGGCCCAGATCGGGTTTCCTGTGGGAGGCAACCAACTAATGTGTCTTTCTCCCATCGATATTTCTCTTTCTGTGTCTCCCCCCTCCTCCCTCCCAATCTCTAAAAATCAATGGAAAAATACCCTCTAGTGAGGATTAACAACAACATAAAAGAAACATCAGTGATGGGAGAGAATAAAAAAAATCATGCATGCCCCTACTGGGGATCGAGCATCCTGGATATATTCCCTGACTGGGAATTGAATCTTGACCTAGTTCATGGGTTGATGCCCAGCCTCTGAGCCACACTGAGTCTGGACTACTTGTTATTCTTGATTTTTGGAGTGACACTTATTAACTCTTCTTATTGTTAAGATTTTTTTAGTCATTGAAAGTTTCAGCTCTTAGGTCACTGTCTTCTTCTCCATTATTTTTGCCATCTTTCTCCTATTCTTAAATCATATATGGAATCTAATGTACAAAATAAACAATAGAAACAGACTCAGATAAAGAATAGACTGATGGCTATCAGAGGGGAAGGGATTCAGGGGTTGGGTGAAAAAGGTGAAGGGATTTTTTAAAAAAGCAAACCTCATAGACACAGATAATGTATGGTATTTAACAGAGGGAAGGGGCGGGGAAGGGGGGAGATGTGTGTTGAGCAGATAGGGGTAGGTAGAAGAAGGTATAGGAGAGATAAATGGTGATGGAGAGTTGACTTGGGATGGTGAACACATAATACAATATACAGAATTTATACAGAATTTGTATTATAGAAATGTACATCCAGAACTTACATGATTTCATTAACCAATGTCACCCTAATGAATTCAATAGAAAGAGGGGAAAAAGAAGAAAATATTCATATTTTTTAAAAAAAAGCCATTTAGAAAAACCAATTCTCTGTTCTCCCTAAGATTTTTTAGAACAGTAACTGAGTGGGGAAACTTGCTGCTATTTTATCACATTTGGCATTCCCAGACAGACTAAAGAATTGCAGTTCATTGTAATGTAGATGATGTATAAATGTCTCTTGTAGCAATACATGTTATTTAGAGCTCAAGGCTATGTTTTGTTTCATGATGATTATAACTTAGATTTTTGCAGCTCAGTAGAACTTTTTAACTCTATTTTAAAGCTAAAGAAAAGGTACCCACAAACTTTTACAAAATTTCTCTTCTGGAAATTTAAGACTGAAGATGTAGAGGAAGAAATTAAGGAAGAAATTGACTCCTCTGCAGAGGAAAGTGCCCAGAAAAAGCATTTGGATAAGAAGAGAAAATTAAAGGAAATGTTTGATGCAGAGTATGATGAAGGAGAAAGCACATACTTTGATGATCTTAAAGGAGAAATGCATAAACAAGCACAGGTAAGAAAACTCAGACCTTGTCAGCTCATTTCAAGGCTGAAATAGTGTTGTGAATCCTTAACTTCTTTAGCTCTCTACTCCTTGATCTACTTCTGTGCCTTCTCGTTTGGACTCCAAGGTTGAGGTGAAGATGAGTGTGTGCATTCGTGTTTATTCATGCAGTCCTCTGTTTCTGCAAGAAATCAGAAGATACCAATTCCTCTTTTGTTCTAAGAATTAAGTGTGAGGAAACAGAAATAGCTGAGACATTGCTGCCACTTTTGAAGATCTCACTGTGTAGTTATTTGAGGCAGTGCGTTTATTTAAATGCCAGCATTGCCTTAGCATTCATATTACTGCTCCCTAGAACCATAATGAAATCATTTGAATGGGTAGGTGATTCTTGGCCTGTGTGGCTGATGCACACACCAGTGTCTTCAGGAAGGGTTGCCTGAAACTCACCTTGGTCAGGAGTATTTTGAATTAAGGTCAGATGTGGAGGTAAAGAGGGCATGTGGAATGCTGAAAGGGAGATAGTCTAGCCCTCCTGTCTGGGGATGCTGACCTCATTCTGAAAAACATAAAGATGTGTGCGCAGTTGATGGTGAATGCTTTGATAAGTAGGCACAGGAATCTCTGTAAACTGGAACATACAATGCCTTATGCCAATTAAGTATATCATTTGTGAAAATGTGATCAACCTAGACCTTTCATCTAGTCAAAAGGATCTGCTGGTTCGTCATTAACATAGTGTCTCAAGTCTACTGACCATATACAGACCGTGACTAAGAAATATAAAGTTTGTTCTGAAGTCTTTGCTTCAGGCATTTACATTTAACTCACCTAGAACTTCATGGGCCATTGTAAAGGTCTTGACTAGTTTACTCAGTAAAATGGGGCCTATTTGAGCAGAGGATAGATATGTGTGATCTAATTACCTTGAGAGGGTTGCTCTGCCAAGAATTTGTTAAGATTAAAGTAACTCACGCTGGGGGATGGGGAGGTGTGTGGTAGTGGAGGTGAAAGAAAATCAAATTCTGGGTATATTAAGTTTGAAAAGTAGACCAATATGATATCCTGAATGTGAAATTCAGGGGGATTGTAAGAGAGAAAATAAAGATGACTTACTGGAAGAAGTGAGTTTTCATAACTAAGATAGAAAAGCTTTAGTTGGTATAGGTTTGTTTGGGAAGATGAAGTGTAGATGTTAGGTTTGGGTTACCTTTCAGACAAGGAGAGTGTCAAGCTGAGAGGGGTTGGGGCCAGGGACTTAGAGCTAGATGCTGCTTAAAGCCATGAGATGGATGGGATGACGAGAGAGTGGTTGTAGAGACAGGAGGAGAGGACCAGTACTGACACTGGGTGCCCCATTGTAAGGCTGGCAGAAGAAGAGGCAGCAGTGAGGATGGAGCAGTGCTCAGGAGACATAAGAAATCTAGGAGAATACCAGGTATGTTGGAGGCTGCTACAGAAGGAAATGAGACATTATTTCAAATCTTGCTGATGTGTGAACTATGATTAAGACAAAATTGACCACTAGATTAGGAATGTTGAGGCCTTTATGTGACTGCAAACATTTTTATCGAGTGTGGGTTAAAGTCCAGTTTTAGGGAATTTAAGAGAATGGGAGAAGAGGAAATGGAGATTGCAACTATAGAAAACTTTTGTGGCAATTTTCTTCAGAAAGAAGCAGAAAAATGTGATTCTAGTTGAAGGAAGTGGAGGTAAAGGGAAATTTCAAGATGAGAGAAATAATAGGTAAGATATTGGAATAAAGTCCAGGAGTGGATGATTCCTAATGTATAAGTGAAATTGAATAGTTTGGTATCTATATATAGATATCACCCAATCAGGCCAACCTCCTGGTCCCCTCCCCTGGCCAGCAGACCCTAATTGCCCGATCTGGGCCAGGCTCTTAGGCTGGAATGAGGAACTGGTGATGGGTAGCGGCAGACACGGCCCCTTTCCCAGGGAGCTGAGGGCTAGCTTCCTGCTCAGGGCCATCGGCCAACTTCCTGGATTCCTCCCAACTTACTGGGCCTCTAGTATAATCTATAACAACCATCCAGTAGAACTCTGTGCTGTACTTTATTGTAGCCTCTAGCCACATGTTGATACTGACCTCTTGAAATATGACCAAGGAACTGAATTTAAAATTTTTTATTTAATTTTAATAATTTCAATTTGAAAAGCTATCTATGGCTACCATATTGAACAGTGTAGAGCTATAATGAAAGGCTAGATATGGGTGTTAACCCTGGTAGAGAGGTTGAGTGCTGAAGTTCTTGTAGATGCTTAACTTTTGAGTGAATTAGAAAATAGCAGCTAAGAATGATGATGAGTTGCATATTGGGTGACTGAATAAAGGAGAAAAAGTGTGAATAAAAGAAGAAAGTGTGTACTGGGAACGTTAAGGGTGTTGGCTGATCACCATTACGGCTCTTTTCTGATTGCAGACCTTTGCTATATATTGGAACAACAGAGAAGAAAATTATTGGGACATATCCTGAACAAACTGTGAAGATAAAATATATATTATTTTTAATTAGGATAAAACCTAAATAATTTGGTTTATAGATTGTTTGTTTTAAAATAGCTCATTTTTTATATATTAATCTTACATTTATTAAAGATGACAGTATTGTGGGTTTCTTATTGTGTTGTCCCTCCCTTTCTTATACAGCTTAACCGAGCAGAATTTGAAGACCAAGATGATGAAGCCAGAGTTCAATATGAGGGTTTTCGACCTGGGATGTATGTCCGAATTGAGATAGAGAATGTCCCCTGTGAATTTGTGCTTAACTTTGACCCACATTACCCAATTATTTTGGGTGGTTTGGGCAATAGTGAGGGCAGTGTTGGATATGTACAGGTAGGTACCCTTTGTGTATGATAGATTGTTGAGGTTTTTTGCAACATACTTTCACTGAATAATCTTATTGAAATCTTTTCTTCCCTCAGATGCGTCTGAAGAAACATCGTTGGTATAAGAAAATTCTCAAATCCCGAGATCCAATCATTTTTTCTGTAGGGTGGAGGAGGTTTCAGACCATCCCACTGTATTATATCGAAGACCACAATGGAAGACAAAGGCTTCTAAAATACACCCCTCAGCACATGCATTGTGGAGCAACCTTTTGGGGTAAAATTATTAGAATAATTGGCTTTTAGATTAATTTAAATGTTTAAACTTTATTATTATAGTTTTCATTTTATGAAATCCCAATTCTCTTTTTTTTTTTTGGATTGGAGTATATATGTATGTAAAATAGATTCTAAATTTTGTGGTTTACTATATATTTTTTACTGTTTTATTCAAGGTCCTATTACTCCACAAGGAACTGGATTCTTGGCAGTACAGTTTGTTGATGGCACAACAGTAAATATCTCAGATGTTTTATTTTAAATATTGTGTTTCACATATATCAATGTGTACATGATACTTTAAGTGGAAAATTGCTCATTTTTAATGTGTATAGTAAATTTCTTTGCTTTTAATTTTCCTGCATCTTTTTAAGTAGATTGTAGAAGTAAAGAATAGGGAGGTAGAAGAATTGTAATGGTACTGAGGACATTTTATATTTTTATGCACTTTTTGGACATGTTTTTTTAAAAATATGTAAGCAGTATTCACCATGTGCTAAGTACTATACTAGGTTTTGGGGATATGTCAGATACTAGCTAGACATAAGGCTACAACCTGTAATGTTGGGTTAGCAAAATATGTTCACACCGTCTTCATGTGATCAATTGGAGTGGGTTTTATTGGCCCCATTTATCAGAAAATAGAATAAAATAGTGAACATATGGAACCCACCCTGAGGTCTGAAATTTAATTTCTTAAACATTATAACCAAAATTTCATGTTCCTTTTTATCTCAGATAAATCATTGTTGTGAAAACTATGTTACTATGAGATCACCCTCATTCAGGATAATACTGAAGACATCAACATTAGTTTGGCTTACGTTCATTATAGTTTCAGATTGTTTTTGTTAAAATATTGTTTTGCATGTTCAGATATTTTTTCTTAGCTCATTGTAAGTGAAGTACACTTTGCCAATTTACTATATTACAGAAAATTGTAGTTGTTCTTTTGCTGATATTATTCCTGTATTCAAATTTGGGGGTTTCCTTTTTAGCCTGATTTCCGGATAGCTGCCACAGGGATTGTTCTTGATTTGGATAAATCCATAAAAATTGTGAAGAAATTAAAGTTAACTGGTTTTCCATATAAAATTTTCAAGAATACTTCATTCATTAAGGTTCGTATATTTACATATTTATAAATGTATATTATAGGGATGGGCAAAAGTAGCTTTACAGTTGTGAATATACAGTTTATTCTTGTATTATTTATTGTTATATTATTGTATTATAACTAAATCTATTTTTGCCTCCCCCTTCTATTATTCAAGGAGCAGTGAAATACTTTTAAAATGTAGGTCTAATGTTTTCAGAAAAGGAATTTAAATAAATTTGGTCTTTGGTATTTTTAGTGTACTTTTTTCTGTTGGTTTCTGTGTTACTTAAATATGCTCAGCAATGTTAAGGTAAAGTACAATAGAGATATTTAGTAATTGAGGCTATTCCAGTGAGACTGTCATAAAGCAAATATGGGTAATCTTTCATTGGGCTTTGTTTCGTGCCTTTTTGGTTTATGTTTAAAAAAAAAGATTAAAATCATAGGTTTATCAGACAGATCAGTAGAAAAATAGACAAAGCCATTCTTAATTTGTGGACAAAGGTATAAGAGATGGACACTCATGCAGTATAACATTGGAGGGTGATTTGAATGACATTTATTAAAACTTTAATTGGGGGGGGTGTCCCACTAACACAAAGTTAAGGTGATTATAAAATGTTCTTATAAAATAGCATTTACCTAGCTCTTTATTTGCTGAGTATGTGCAACTAAGTAATAGGAAATGAGCTGGACAGCAGAGGCTATCCAGGCTAGTTCAGACTAACAAGTATCTTCTATTTGATAACAGTGATGAGCATGATAATGAATGAGTCCACATTAATTAAAATAAAACAGAGTTATATTCTTTTTAATCTAGTAATTCTACTTTAGGGGGGAAATAGTTTGATTATTACCTATATCACCCTTCAATGAGTTCTGTGTTTTATAACCAAGGATGTAGTTATGAACTAAGAAGTAAAGTATCTGATTTTATATATATGTATTTTTTTATATATGTACATACCTGTAGGGAATGTTTAATTCTGCCTTAGAAGTGGCCAAATTTGAAGGTGCAGTGATTCGTACTGTCAGTGGAATAAGGGGACAGATCAAGAAAGCACTCCGAGCTCCCGAAGGCGCTTTCCGGGCCACCTTTGAGGATAAGTTGCTGATGAGTGGTAAATACCTTTTTATTGATTTCCATCTAGTGTGGGTTAGAAGTTGCAGTTCAGGTCTTTAGAAAGCTGGGGTCAGCTCTAGCTCTCCTAGTTGGAGCATCTTTGCAGTGTACCAGGTCACACTGAATCTGGAGCCATGTGGTTCACACCCAGTAAAAGTTTTTGTGATATTCCAGAGTAGTTCACTTGGTCAAATCTGTCTTCATATTCTGTGCAACCAGCTTGAGAAGTTTGGGATGAATGTTTTGTTCTTCGTTTGACATATGGATATGAATCTTCTTCTGAAAATGTTAAAGTAAATTTCCTCTCTTTCCAGATATTGTCTTCATGAGAACTTGGTATCCTGTCTCCATTCCAGCCTTCTATAATCCAGTAACATCTTTGTTGAAACCAGTTGGTGAGAAAGATACCTGGTCAGGAATGCGGACAACTGGTCAACTCCGGCTCGCCCATCGTGTCAAACTAAAGCCTAACAAGGATTCTCTGTATAAGGTACAGTCATGTGTGTGCTCTGCAGATGGGTCATCCAGATGCTTTGTATGTAACATTCCTGTGCTTTGAGTTTTCAAGTAGAGAGTCTAACATTAAATTTGAATGAACATGCTTTATGTTCATAGACTATTTTAGAAGAAACACTGCAAAGCAGTAATAATTGTTTCTGTGATTTGGAAAGTAGACTTAAACTTTTCATTGTCTATTTGTTTGGACTTTTTTCCCCACCATATATACACTATTACTTCTAAAAATAATGTGCTAATTCTTATTTAAGCAATGTAGATTTACGGGAAAGTTTTTATTGAAATGTTAACATACATACAGAAAAGTATACGAATCAGAAGTGTATAGCTCATTTTAACACACTCAGCTGGCCATCACCTGGATGAAGCAATAAATTATCTGCACAACAGAAGCCATGACCTCTCCTAGTCACTCCTCCTCCACCTCAGAGATACTCACTGTCTGATTCTGACTCCTGACATGTAAATTAGGTCTGCCTCTTTTTGAGTTTTATGAAATAGAGCTTCTTCCGGTAGTATTGTGAAATTCACCCATGTTCTTATATATAATGGACATTCATTTGTCGTTATTATCTAGGAGAATTCTATTACATGACGATGTCAGTTTATCTACTGATGGACTTTAATTCCAATATTTGGCCATTATAAATGCTGTTCTGAGGACACATGTATGACTTGTTTGGTGTGCATGAGCACCCATTTTTGTTGCATAGGTTCCCACGGGTGGGGCTGCCTGGTTACAGAGCAGCATGTGTTCTTCAGCGGATGATGCCTGTAGTATTTGAGTCATACCCAGTGAGGCTTCCACTAACAGCTACCAGAGTTCTGGCTGGTCCATATCCTTGCCAGTCTGGCTTCATCAGTACTTTTTTTATATTTTAAGTTCTTAGTACCTGTCTGGATTCTCATTTTCATTTAGATTTTGGTCTCAAGACATTCATTATTTTCTTTGCAGATTAACAATACATTTGAAAGAGTTGTTTTAATGCAGGATATTTAATTGTTTTGTAATAAGATGGTAGTTCAAGGTATCAGTCTGCTCTCTGCCTGAGACAGAAGGTCCCCGGGCATTACTTTTTCTTTCTTTTAAAAAAAATTTAAAATATGTTTTTATTGATTTCAAAGAAAAGGAGGGAAAAGGAGAGCCATCAGTAATGAGAAAGAATCATTGATTGGCTGCCTCCTGCATGTTCCCAACTTGGGGATCAAGCCTGAAACTGGGCATATGCCCTGACCAGGCATTGAGCCTGTGACCTCCTGGTTCATAGGCTGATGTTCACCTATCTGAGCCATGCTGGCCAGGTGTGGGCATCACTTTTTCTATAAAATAGCTCATAAGATTTTGAACCGTGTTACATTCATGTCTCTTAGACTATGCTGCACTTCAGCTCCTGGCACCTCTTGTCCAATCTGTGGTGCTTTCTCTTTTTGAGAAGGTGATTTCTCTTACTTCTTTCATTCTATACTTTAGAATCTAAAGTATTTTAGTTTCTTTTTTTTTTAATATATTTTATTGATTTTGTTCAGAGAAGAAGGGAGACAGATAGAGAGTTAGAAACATCAATGAGAGAGAGACATCAATCAGCCGCCTTCTGCATGCCCCCTACAGGGGATGTGCCCGCAACCAGGATACATGCCCTTGACCGGAATCGAACCTGGGACCTTTCAGTCCACAGGCCGACGCTCTCTCCACTGAGCCAAACCGGTTTCAGCGTATTTTAGTTTCTTAAAACAGAATATTGAATATTATTATAGATAATGTCTTTAATAATTTAAGGACATAGCAGAAATATTGTTGATATAGTTGATGTTGACCGTGGTAAATATGTAGGGCAAAACGCTCTACTTACTAACTAATTCTGAGACAGTTAACAAATTTAGTCATCTGAATTTAAGCATAGAATTTAGATTACTTTAAAATTTGAATGTAGAGCTTACACTGCTTTCATTTGTTGTTTAAATCTCAGTTTTCTCCGCTGGCCTTCCATTAGAAACAGAACAAAGTTAAAGTGAGAATCGGGTGGGGACCCTGGCTTTAAGGAAGAACTATGTCCGTAAGTCCAGAGAGGCTAATAGTAAAGATGAACAGCGAGATTATTCTTGTTTGGCTAGAAAAACCACCTCAGCGCTTCACAGATAAGGCCAGACTTTTTCCATTTGAGGAGACTTTGGATCTTTTTATCTGCTCAGTGAAGACTCTCATCGTCCATATTGTAGAAATAAGCACATTTGAATTCTTGGCAGAATTGCAAATATTCTGTATATTTCTCTGTTTCGCCTAGAGTTATGCATGTCTTTTGAGGCAGTCCATGTTTGATGTATGATTGAATCCTTATTTCTGATTGTCAGATTCAGGTGTTACTAATCTTGTGGGAAAGGTCAACAATCCATTGAGAAGATTTTATGCAAATTTTAAATGCATTTAGATCATAATTTATATCAGTTTGTTTGTTTGTTTTTCAGCTGATTGTGAGGCAAAAGAAACATTTTAATTCACTACACATTCCGAAAGCCTTACAGAAGGCCCTGCCCTTTAAGAACAAGCCTAAGACCCAAGCAAAGGCAGGCAAGATACCAAAGGACAGGCTGAGACCAGCCGTCATACGGGAGCCTCATGAAAGAAAGGTACTGTTAACAAATGGATTACTGCACGTTGCATTTAGATGTGAAAATAATGCTGCTGGTAGCACACTTGGCATTTCCACTATGTTCTCATTTTTCCTCAGGAAGGATAAGGGCCAGAGTAATTCAAGGCCCTAAGAACTGGAAGTTAGAGGAAAACTAGAGTTCATTTCCCTTCTTCTGTTCAGCTATGCTCTGTCTCATGCATTTTGATGGGGAGAATTGGCACACAGCTGACAAATTACTCTGTTAATTGGTTGTATGTAGTATCCAAGAGTGACTAACAAAGGTAGTTTGTGGTAGTCATTATTAAAGTATTTTGCTAAGTAAATAGACTCCTACATATATCTTCATGCAAATTATAATTTCCTAGTTCAGAATAAATTTCACTAGGTTAGCATTCATTTGTATCATGAGTGAATCCTAGTTTTGTACAATCAGTGTTGATACCCGTGGCCCCTAGAAGACAAGCCTGCAGTAAGTGTAAAAATACACTGATGCTCACTTTGTCCTTGTCAGGTCCTTGCACTGCTGGATGCTCTGAGTACAGTGCACCGTCAGAAGATGAAGAAGGCCAAGGAGCAGCGGCATCTGCACAATAAAGAACACTTCAAAGCAAAGCAGAAGGAGGAAGAAGAAAAACTGAAGCGGCAGAAGGATCTCAGGAAGAAGCTCTTTCGAATTCAGGGTCAAAAAGAAAAAAGAAATCAGAAGTCCAGCCTGAAGGGGCCTAAAGAGCAGTTGAAATGAGCTCCAGACTGTCATTGAGTCTGCAGAGATGGGTGGTTTCATGTATTGTAGCACTTGTCAGTGACAGGTAGGGGCACTGGAGCCCAAGAAAGATCCCTTTGCTGGATTCATCTTCCATACTGTGCCTTTGAGAAGAGAAATGGAAATCTGCTGATAGGATACCTGTTTATTCTCAACATCCAGGTTATGCCAAGATTTAAAGAAGTATAATTTGTGCCCAGCCAGTGTGGCTCAGTGGTTGAGCGTCAGCCTGTGAACCAGGAGGCAGGGTTCAATTTCTGATCAGGGCATATGCCCAGGTTGTGGGCTCAATCCCCAGTAAGGAGAATGCAGAAGGCAGCCAACCAGTGATTCTCATTATTGGTGTTTCTATCTCTCCCTCACTCTTCCTCTCTGAAATCAATAAAAACATATTTTTAAAAAATAAAATAATATAATATAGTGATTTTGTAGATTCTCTTTACTCTTAAATTTTTTGTACATAAAAAAATGATTAGAATTTAGTTTTGGCTTAATGGTTTTCATTAGGGATGGATGCCTAATGATTGTGGATACTTTATCACCTTCATGCATCTTCCAGAAGGAGGAGAATGTTAACTTGAAACCTCAGCTTTAAAGTCATGGAGGAGGATGAATGGTACAGCACAGCCGAGTTTCCTGCAGGCCACACAATATGCAATAATGCAACAACCCAGCTACAGATGGGAGAATCCAACACCTCTGAAAGCCAGTCTTAGAGACTTGGAAAAATGTAAAACTGTTACTTTCCTACAAATGGTTTTACTTTCGAAAATACCTTTTACAACAGTGTGCTGTTTATATTATCATATAATAAACTATTTTTGTTCTTTTAAAACATTATTAAATTTTTCTTAGCTCTAATTTCTTATGTAGTAAAAATTGATAGCTACAACCCAAACAAAGAAAACTCTGAGGACCTCAGTCATCTGTAGTTGATTTCTATTTTTATACCATGTGGTTCCTGAAGATGCTTGATATAATTTCAGTATTCTTGAATCTAAGACTTAATTTTGTATCCTAACATGTGGTCTATCTTTGAGAATGTTCCATGTGCACTTGAGAGTAATATTTTTTCTGCTTTGGGATGAAATGTTCTGTGAATATCAAATCCATCCAATTCAGAGTACCATTTAAGGTTGCTGTTGCCTTGTTGATTTTTTGATTGGAAGTTCTGTGCTTTGATAACAGTGGGGTGTTAAAATCTACCATGACTATATTACTGTTGATCTTTTCCTTAATTTCCAACAAAATTCTGTATTTAGGTGCTTCTGTGTTGGGTGCACATATGTTTGTTGGATCAGTCTCGTTACTATCATGTAGTGATCTTACTTTGTCTCTTGTTATGACCTTTGTTTTGAAGTTTGTCAGATGTAAACATTGCTACCCCAACTTTTCTTTCTTTTTTTTGGTTTCTATTTGCATGGAATATTTTTTCCCATCCCTTCACTTTCACTGTGTATCTTTCATTCTGAAGTGGGTCTCTTGTGGATAATGTATATATGGGTCTTGCTTTCCTACCATCAGCTACCCTATGTCTTTTGATTGGAGCATTTGATCTATTTATAATTAAGGTTATTATTGAAAGGTACTTATTGCCATTTTATTCTTTTTTTTTAAATATATTTATTTGTTACAGAGAGGAAGGAAGAGGGATAGAGAGTTAGAAACATCAATGGGAGAAAAACATTGATCAGTTTCCTCTTGCACACCTCCTACTGGGGATGTGCCCTTGACTGGAATTGAACCAGGGACCATTTAACTGCAGGCCGACGCTCTATCCACTGTGCCTGAGCCAAACCAGTTAGGGTACCATTTTATTCTTTTTTTTTATTTTTTTATTGATTAAGGTATTACATATGTGTCCTTATTCCCCCATTGCCTCCTATCTTCCATTCATGCCCCCACCCTCCTGTTGTCTGTATCCAATGATTAGGCTTATATACATGCATATAAATCCTTTGGTTTATCTCCCTTTTACCCCCATCATCCCTTACCTTCCCTGAGGTTTAACATTCTGATTGATGTTTCTCTGTCTCTGGGTCTGTTTTTGTTCATCATTTTATGTTCATTGTACTCCACAAATGAGTGTGATATTTTTCTTTCATTGCCTGGCTTATTTCACTTAGCATAATGCTCTCCATCTCCATCCATGTTGTTGCAAATGGTAAGAACTTCTTTACTGCAGTGTAGTATTCCATTGTGTAGATGTACCACAGTTTTTTAATCCACTCATCTGCTAATGGGCACTTAGGCTGTTTTCAAATCTTAGCTATAGTGAATTGTGCTGCTGTGAACATAGGGATGCATATATCCTTTCTGATTTGTGTTTCTAGTTTCTTGGGATATATTCCTAGAAGTGGGATCACTGGTCAAATGAGAGTTCCATTTTTCTGAGTAACTCCATACTGTTCTCCACAGTGGCTGCACCAGTCTGCATTCCCACCAGCAGTTCACGAGAGTTCCTTTTTCTCCACATCCTTGCCAGCATTTGTCATTTGCTGATAATAGCCATTCTGACAGGTGTGAAATGGTACTACATTGTTGTTTTGATTTGCATCTCTCTGATAATTAGTGACTTTGAGTAGGTTTTCATATGTCTCTTGGTTGGCCTGCTCTTTTGAAAAGTCTATTTAGATCAGTGGCCCATTTTTTTATTGGATTGTTTATCTTCTTTTTGTTAAGCTGTGTGAGTTCCCTGTAAATGTTGGAAATTAAACCCTTATCGTTGATATCATTTGCAAATACGTTCTCTCATGCAGTAGGCTTTCTTGTTATTTTATTGATGGTCTCTTTTGCTGTGCAAAAGATGTTTATTTTGATGTAGTCCCTTTTGTTTATTTTCTCTTTAGTTTTCATTGCCTTAGGAGAAGTATAAGTGAAGAAATTGCTTCAGCATATGTCAGAGATTTTTCTGCCTGTGGATTCCTCTAGTATTTTTATGGTTTCCTGTTGTATGTTTTAAGTCCTTGATCCATTTTGAGTTTATTTTTGTGTATGGTATAAATTGGTGGTCTATTTTCATTTTTTTGCATGTATCTGTCCAATTTTCCCAACATAATTTATTGAAGAGACTGTCTTGACTCCATTGTATGTTCATGCCTCCTTTGTCAACTATTAATTGAGCATAGTGGTTTGGGTCAATATCTGGGTTCTCTATTCTATTCCGTTGATCTACATGTCTGTTCTTGTGCCAGTACCAGGCATTTTTTAGAACAATGGCTTTGTAATACAGCTTGATATCTGGTATTGAAATCCCACCTACTTTGCTCTTTCTCAGAATTGCTGTGGCTATTCTGGGTCTTTTTTTATTCTAGGTAAATTTTTGAAAAGTTCTTTCTAGGTCTGTGAAATATGCCATTTTAATGGGAAGTGCATTGAAATTATAGATTGCTTTAGGCAGTATGGATATTTTGATGATGTTGATTCTACCATTTCATGAACACGGTATGTTCTTCCATCTGTTTGTTTTCCTCTATCTTTTCAGTGTCGTGTAGTTTTCTGCATATAGGTCTTTTACCTCCTTAGTTAAGTTTATTCTTAGGTATCTTAATTTTTTTGATGAGATGGTAAATGGGATTGCTTTTTTAGTCTCTCTTTCTGTACTATTAGTGTTTAGAAATGCCATAGATTTCTTGGCATTAATTTTGTATCCTGCTACATTGCCTAATTCATTTCTTAAGTATTAGTTTTTTTGATGGAGTCTTTTGGGTTTTTTATGTACTGTATCATGTCATCTGCAAATAAGGACAGTTTTAGTTCTTTTCTAATTTGGATACCTTTTATTTCTTCTTGTCTGATGCAATGGCTAATACTTCCAGCACTATGTCAAACAGGAGTGGTGAGAGTGGGCATCCCTGTCTTGTTTCTGTTCTTCAGGGAAATGGTTTTAGTTTTTGCCCATTGAGTATGTTAGCTGTGGGTTTATCATATATGGCTTTTGTTATGTTGAGGTATGATCCTTCTATTCCCACCTTGCTGGGAGTTTTTATCAAGAAAGGGTGTTGGATTTTGTCAAATGCTTTTTCTGTATCTATTGATATGACTGATTTTTACCTCTTAATTTGTTTATGTGATGTATCACGTTTATTGAGTTGCAAATATTGTACCATCCTTCCATCCCCGGGATAAATCCTACTTGTTTATGGTGTATGATCTTTCTGATGTACTGCTGGATCTGATTTGCTAGGATTTTGTTGAGGATTTTGGCATCTATGTTCATGAGTGATATTGGTCTGTAATTCTAGTTCATTGTGTTGTCTTTATCTTGTTTTGGTATTAGGGTGTTGCTGGCTTCATAGAAGAAGCTTGGAAGTGTTCTTTCCTCTTGAAGTTTTTGGAATAGTCTGAGGAGGATAGGTTTTAATTCTTCCTTGAATGTTTGGTAAAACCTCTGTGATTCCATCTGGCCCCAAGCTTTTGTTTGCTGGAAGCTTTTTGATGACTGCTTTAATGTCTTCCGCAATTATCAGCCTATTGAGGTTTTTAGAATCTTCCTAAGTTTTGGAAGGTTATAGTTTTCTAGGAATGTGTCCATTTTCTGCAGATTGTCTAGTTTGTTAGAATAGAGTTGTTCATAGTATTTTTTAAATAATCCTTTATATTTCTGTGGGATCTGTTATTTCTCTTCTTTCATTTCTGATTTTGTTTATTTGGGTCCTCTCTCTTTGCTTCTTGGTGAGCCTGGCCAGAGGTTCATCAATCTTGTTTATCCTTTCAAAGAACCAGCTCTTGGGTTTCATTGATCTTTTGAATTATTATTATTATTATTATTATTTATTTATTTATTTATTTATTTATTTTTATTTTTGGTCTCTATGTCATTCATTTCTGCTCTTTATTTTTTTCTTCCTTTTGTTCACTGTGGGCTTTTCTTGTTGTTGAATTAAATTATTTATTACCATTTTTTTTGTTTTTTGAGGTAGGCCTGTAGAGCTATGAACTTCCCTCTCAGGACTGCTTGCATTGTGTCCCATAGCAGTTGCATTATTGTATTTTTATTGTCATTAGTCTCCAGGATGTTTTTAATTTCTTCTTTGATCTCATTGAGAAATCAATTATTCTTTAATAGCATGTTATTCAGCTTCCAAGTGTTTGAGGGTTTTTTTGGAATGTTGTTATTGTAATATTATGCCATTGTGGTCTGAGAAAATGCTTGATTGATATGATTGCAGTCTTTTTTAATTTAGGGAGACTTTGTTTATGAACCAATATGTGGTCTATTTTTTGAGTGCACTTGAGAAGAATGTATATTCCGTGACTTTGGAGTGAAATGCTCTGAAGATGTCAATTACGTCTATCTGATCTAGTGAGTCATTTAGAATTGCTGGTTTTTTTGCTAATTTTTTGTCTAGAGGATTTATCCAGTGGTGTATTAAAGTCCCCATACTATGAGTAGTCTTTGTTGTAGTGAGTCTGGTGCTGAGTCATACCTGAGTTGCCATTTAAATATTTCATGCCAATCCCTTCTGTTGAGAAATCAGCTGACAGCCTTATGGGAGCTCCTTTGTAGGTAACTAATTGCTTTCTCTTGTTGCTTTTAAGAATCTCTGTCTTATAATCTTTGACATTTTATGATATGTCTTGGTGTGTGCCTCTTTAGTATCATCTTGTTTGGAGTCTGTGTTGTTTTTTTGTTGTTGTTTTTTAACTTTTCTGACTTCTTCCCTCACTAGGTTGGGAAAGTTTGCAGTGATTCAGTTTTTGATCCCTTGCTCACTTTCTTCTTTTTCTTGTATACCTATGATATGGATGTTGTATGCTTGATGACTGAGAGGTCCCTTAGACTTTTCTTATTTTTTTTTAATTATTTTCTCTTTTTGATGCTTTGCTCAGGTACTTACTGTTATCTTGTCCTCTAAATCACTGATTCAGTCCTTTGCCTGCTGTTGATTCCTTCTAGCATAGTCTTTATTTCAGATATTGTATTCTTCATTTTGGACTGGTTCTTTTTTATGGTCCTATTTTATGCTTACTACCTATTTTTTTTTAAGTTCTCACTGAAGTCATCCATTTTCCTCTAAGGATCTTGGTCATTCTTATAATCATTGTTTTAAACTCTGCATCTGATATTTGGTTATTTCTATTCCACTTAATTCTTTTTCTGGAGATTTCTCTTGTTCTTTCATTTGGGGCATATTTCTTTGTCTCTCCATTTTGTCTCTGTATTAGGTAGATCTGCTATGACTTCCAAACTTGTTTTAATGGTTATATGATGTAGGTGTCTTGTTGTGCTCTATAGCACAATCTTCCAGATAATGTGAGCTTGGTGCTCCAGAAATATTGTGGGTAGTTGCATCTTCAATGCTGTTGTACTTTTTATGGGTGAAATTAACCCTTCATGCTGGTTGTTATAAGGATAAATCTTCATCACTGTGCATGAGATGCTGCCGCTTGAGGTGTAGTTCTCAGTAGGGTCTGGAGTCCTCTTTTGGATGTGCCACTTGTTTAACTATTTCAGTTGAGCTCTGATGTAGTCTGAATCCCACTACTGGTTGTGTTAGTTTTGAAGCATCAGCTTCCTCTAGCTTAAAGCTGGGGGCAGATCTGTGGAAGGACTGAGGCTCTCTGAGTCTGCCTCCATCTGTCAGCTAGCTATTCCACCTCCCCTGAGATGGCCTGGTCTTCCTCCAGAGCCTTCTAAAGAAAGACTATAGGGTGTGCCCAGGCTGGCCGTGACCTACAGACCCTTCCACAGGTTGAGCTCAGTAGGGTAGATCAAACGATGTTGGGTGGGTATACTTGGGAGATCATGCAGTCAGGCATTTAAGGAGGGGAAAGTGGCCTCCTACGCCAGGGCCATACTGCTCAGTCTCTGTCAGTGTCTCCAACTCTAGCTTCCCCAGGAGGAGCACACTGCAGGTTTTGGTTGGATGCATTCAGCTGTACCCACTACAGGAGTAAGCTCAGCCACACAGAGACAATGGGCTCAGAGAACAGATCAAAAGGGGTAATACTGGCCCAGCCTGCAAAATAGATCTAAGTACTTCATCCCTATCCTAGACAATAGCCTCAAGGGACTCATACTTTGAAGGTCCTAGCTCTTAGCGGCTCTCCTTTCCCTTTGCAGAATTGAGCCCAGAGGGCTTGAGTATTGGTGCCTGGCAGGGCTGATCCAAACGGTTGATTGGGGGTGGTGACTGCAAGCCTATAGAAGGAAGCAGACACTTGTTCACCTTCCCTTGGTAGCATAGGCTGGTACAGGGAAGTTAGTACCTGAGCACCCTGCGAAGTAGCAATGCCCATCTGATTCCTAGACAAAAACTTCCCCAGGAGACACACTCAGAAAATCCCAGCTCTGCACAGCACTCTGGTCCCGGTGTATGGCTGAACTCAACAAGACAGGGCTGGCTGCATGATTCAAAGGTCAGGGGAAGAGCACCATCTATGTCTTTCTAAAGCCCCACAATTTAGTCATTTTCTGAGTCTCTGCTGAGAGCCTCCCCAGAAAAAGAGGGCCCCAAAAGTCACTGCTGGGTACAGCCAGCGGACACCCTATAGGAACCAAGTATGTGTCACCAGCAGTTGGAGACCTAGCAGTACATAGCCAGGTTGGTGCTGTAACAATAGAAATACTTGTCTCTAGGAAGGTGGCATCTAGGAGACCTAGACAAACTGAATCATCACTGTTTTGCAACACTAGACGCTAAGTGGGTTCCTCTTCTCATCTGTATTGATCTGGGTCAGTAATACCTAGGAAAAGGGAATTTTGAATCTACCAGAGTCCTCTGGCTTCTCAGTGGCCACACTTGGAGCCAGCCCTTCCCAGGTCCACCCTTCTTACCAGTCTCTATGTGGCTGCTTCTGTAAATCCTCGGTTAGAATATTTCAGTTAAGTTAGCCTTCTGTTGATTATTCAGGTTGACAGCTCTATAATTTAGCTGTACATCTGATTTGGGACCCAGAGGAGGTGAGTGTAGCTTTCACCTACTCATCAGCTTTCTGGGAATGTCAGATTATATATTTTATCTTGAGCAAATTTTGATGAGTTTTGATAGGAATTGATTTCATCTAGGTTGTCAGTTTTAGGGGCATATAATTAATTTTAGGATTCCCTTACAATCTGTTATTATCTTTAGGGTGTTTAGTGCTATCACCTCTTTCATGATTAATATTGGTAATTTGTTTCTTCTCTACTTTTGTTCTTTGTCAGTCTTGCTGAAGGTTTATTAATTTTATTGATTTTTTTCTGTTTTCAATTTCATTGATTTTTATCCTTTATGCCTCTATTTTTGTGCATTTCGTGATTTTATTCTGCTCTTCTTTTTCTATTTGCATAAGGTTGAAGTTTAAATGAATAATTTGAGATTTTTTCTTTTCTAATATAAGTATTTAATGTTATATATATTCTTTTTTTTAAATATATTTTATTGATTTTGTTACAGAGAGGAGGGGAGGAGGATAGAAAGTTAGAAACATCGGTGTGAGGGAGACATTGATCAGCCACCTCTTGCACACCCCCTACTGAAGATATGCCCGCAACCAAGGTATATGCCCTTGACTGGAATTGAACCTGGGACCTTTCAGTCCACAGTCCAATGCTCTATCTACTGAGCCAAACCAGTTTTGGCTTATACATATTCTTGTAATCACTTTTTAGCTGCAAGTCACAACCAGCCTTCTATGGGTTGTGGTCACAAAGTTCTATCTACAATGCCTTGGCACTGTTAATTGGGTCAGTCCCCTGTGAGTGCCATCTAGTGGTCTGTGTGGGACCTGGACATTGATCTGTCTCAGGTCCAGGATAAAAAATACGCTATTTAGGGTTGGATCTACACAAGCACATCTCAGGAGGGATCCCAGGAGTCATAGACAACATTTTGCATTCAATGTCCTGAAATCTTTCCATTCTTTTATTTCCCTGATTTTTTCCAGTCCTGGTGCTCTCCTTTATAACCCTATACCCGAGAAACTGGGGCTTTGTTTATACCACTCCATATCAAAACTATGTCCACATCCAGGGTCAAGGCAGTAGAAGAACTGAGAGAGTAAAAGCAATAGTTAAAAAAAATCCCACCCTACTTGGATCCCAGCTTTCCCTATCAGAAAAGGCAGTGCTTGTGGCAGCAAGGGACTAAGGCATGAAAATATAGAATAAAGAAGAGGAAGGCTGGGAAGACATTTCCTTGGTCTTTCTTGGTGTTTGGAGACACTTTTTTGCTCTTCATACTGAAGGGAAGGCTTTACTGGGCTCTCTGTTCCCACCGATGCCTACCTCCATGGTTAAGGCTGCCTGAGGATAGGCTGTGAGATCGTGGGGAAAGGAAATGGTAAAACTCAGCATCCACTCAGTTTAATTTGAATTACTGTCTCACAATTCTGCTGTCACTTGATTTTTTTTCCCTTTTCCAGAGTTGTTTCTTTTATTGTTTAGTTTTGTTTTTTTAATTTAATAAATCTTTATTGTTTAGATTATTATAATTGTTCCTCTTTTTTCCCTCCATAGCTCCCCTCCACCCGGTTCCTATTTCACCCTTTTCCCCTTACCCGCTCCCCCCCACAACTGTCCTCATTCATAGATGTACAATTTTTGTCCGGTCTCTTCTTGCAGCCCCATCACCTCTTTCCTCCAGAGAATTGTCAGTCCAAACCCTTTCTATGTCCCTGATTCTATTATATTCATTAGTTTATTATGTTCATCAGATTCTTTATTCATTAATTTTTAGATTCACTTGTTGATAGATATGCATTTGTTGTTCATAATTTTTGTCTTTAACTTTTTCTTCTTCCTCTTCTTAAAGAGTACTTTTCAGCATTTCATATAATGCTGGTTTGGTATTGATGAACTCATTTAGCTCTTTCTTATCTGTGAAGCTCTTTATCTGCCCTTCAATTCTGAATGATAGCTTTGCTGGGTAGAGTAATCTCGGTTGTAGGTTCTTGTTATTTATCATTTTAAATATTTCTTGCCACTCCCATCTGGCCTGCTTAGTTTCTGTTGGGAAATCAGCTGACAATTATATGGGTGCTATCTTGTAGGTAATTAACTGTTTTTCTGTTGCTGCTTTTAACATTCTCTCTTTGTCTTTTGCTCTTGGCATTTTAATTATGATGTGTCTTGGTGTGGTCCTCTTTGAATTCCTTTTGTTTTGGGTCCTCTGCACTTCCTGGACTTGTAAGTCTATTTCTTTCACCAGATGGAGGAAGTTTTTAGTCATTATTTCTTCAAATAAGTTTTCAGTATCTTGCTCTCTCTCTTCTTCTGGCACCCGCATAATTCTGATGTTGGTACGATTGAAGTTGTCCCAGAGGCTCCTTACACTATCTTCAACATTTTGGATTCTTTTTTTTTTTTTTTTTTTGCTTTTTTGATTGAGTGTTTTTTGCTTCTTTGTATTTCAAATCTTTGACTTAATTCTTGTGTTCTTCTAGTCTGCTGTTAGGTCTTTGTATAATATTTTTTATTTCAGTCAGTATATGTTTAATTTCTAGTTGGTCCTTTTTCATCTCTAGTTGGTCTTTTTTCATCTCCTCTTGGGTATCACTAAATTTATCCACCTTTTCTAGGAAATTCTTGAAAAACCTTATAACTGTAGTTTTGAACTCTATATCCAGTCGTTTGTTTTCCTCCATTCTTTTGTTTGTGATCTGTTTCTTTCTCTCTATATTTTCACTGCTTCCCTGAGTTGGTAGAGTAGCTTTGTGTGGTAGGTGTCCTATGTGGCCCAGTGGTTCAGCCTCCCCAGTTACCTGAGGTGGACACTCGTGGTGCACTCCTTTTTGGATTGTGTGTGCAGCCTTGTTGTATTTAAATCTTGATTGTTGTTGATATCACTGGGGGGAATTGACCTCCAGGTCAGTTGGCTGTGAGGATCATCTGTGTCTACCCTGGGAGAACTTATGTGCTGGAGACAGCTTTATGAGACAAGACTTGCAAAATTGCAAAAGCCTCTGTGCTTGGCTTGGATGGAGCAGAGTCTCAGGGCTGAGCAGATAATCTTGGATTCCCATTAGCCCTGCCCTACACCGCCCCTGGGTCTCAGTGTCCCTCGGTAATCACTGCAGTCCTCTCTGCAGACACTCGCACGTGTGCCTCCATACCTTTGCCTTTCACGGCTCCCCTGAGTTTCTGTGTGCTTCTCTCTTTTCCCGACAGTCCAGAATCCCCCTGTATGAGTCTGTGTCCCCAGGGTCTTGCCCAAAACTGGGGTTCAGTGCAATTGGAACTGGAGTTCAGCGCAGTGTCAAATTCTGTCTTCCTCCCACTAGAATAAGCCAGTGGCACACTCAGCAGTCAGTCCTCTCTGTGCACATTCGTGCGCACCTCCAGATCTCTGCCTTTTGTGGCTCCCCTGAGTTTCTGTGCACTCCTGTCTTTTCCCGACATTCCAGACTCCCCCCATATGAGTCTGGGTCCCTAATGTCTCATCCAGAACTGGGGTTCAGTGCAGTCGGAACTGGGGTTCAGTGCAGTCAGGAGTTTCCATCTCCCTCCCACTAGAGAAAGCCAGCCAGGCACTCAGCCGCCTGTCCTCTCTGTGCACATGTCTCTGTACCTCAGCTTTTTGCAGCTCCTCTGAGTCTCCGTGTGCCCCTCTCTTTCCTTCTAGTTGTAGAATTTCCACTCAGCCAGCTTTCCTGTGGTTTTGGATGATGTCCATTCTGTCTTTTAGCTGTAGTTTTGAAATGGTTGTGCAAGGCAGCAATTTAGGGGTTCACCGTTGTCGCCATCTTGGTTTCCTTTATCACTTGATATTAAAACACCTCAAATTCCTTCTCTATTCATTGTGTCTGGATTTCAGAGTTGCATTTCAGTGGGAAACAGAGTGAAATGTGCTTACTTCATTTTCCCCTAAATTGAAACCCACTCCCTTTTTTTTCCTTAAAATAAACTACAAGTGAGGTCCTGAGGTCATTTTTGAAAGTGCATTTTATTTTTAAGTAATTATAGATTCACAGGATTTTGATTAAAAAAATGTACAGAGAGGTTCCTTGTGCTTTCCCCATCTTTCTCCAATGCTGACATCTGACATAACTATATATTATATCAAAAATAGGAAAGCAACCCTGGCTCAACGACAGAATTTACTCAGATTTCACAAGTTATTCATGTATGCATTTGTGTGTGTGTTTTGTTCTGTGCAATATTGTCATGCATGTAGCTTTGTGTATCTTCCACCACAGTCATGGAACATAACTATATCATCACCTCAAGGTTTACCCATGCTACCACTTTACTTTTTTAAAGTTTTTTAAAAAATATATTTTTATTGATTTCAGAGAGGAAGGAAGAGGGAGAGATAGAAATATCAATGATGATAGAGAATCATTGATTGGCTGCCTTCTGCATGCCCCCTACTGGGGATGATCGAGCCCACAACCTGCACATGTCCCCTTGACTGGAATTGAACCCCTGACCCTTCAATCCATAGGCCGATGCTCTGTCCACTGAGCCAAACCAGCTAGGGCCATGTAATCACTTCATAGCCACATATCACTTTCCCTGACTCTAATCTCTAGCAACCATTAGTCTGTTTTCCATCTCTGTAATTATGTTATTTCACAACTTCATAGAGGCAGAATCATATACTAGTAGTACATATCTCTTTTAAATTGTCTTATTTCACTCGGCATAATTTTCTTGAGTTATCCAAGTTGTTGCATGTATCAATAGTTTGTTCTTTGTAAATACTGGATAGTATTCCATAATATAATGTACCACAGCTTGTTTAACCACTCTCCATTGAAGGGCATTTCAGTAGTTTCCCATTTTGGGATATTACAAATAAATGCTATGAATATTTCATGTGGAATATTCTGTGAAAAAATAAATTTTCACTTATTCAGTATAGAAACCCGAGATTGCATTTTCTGGGTCAAATGGTAAATCCATTAATAGTTTTAAAAGAAACTGCCAAGCTACTCTCCCGAGTGACTGTACATTTTACACTCCCACCTGCAATGTATGGTGCTCTGGTTCTCTGCATCCTTACCAGCATTTGGTGTGATCATTTTTTAAAAACAATTTTAATAGCTGTGTAGTCATATCTCATTGTGGTTTTAATTTGCACTTCTCTCATGGCTAATGGTGTTGACCAGGCTTTCACATGCTTTTTGCCATCTGAATATCCTCATTGGTCATGTATCTCTTCATATTCTTTATATATTTTGTATATTTCCCATTTTGCTTATTTAATATGGAGTTTGATAATTCATTATATATTCTAGCCACAAGTTCTGTTAGATTTGTAATTTGCAAATATTTTATTCTACTCTATAATTTGTCTTTTCATCATCTTAACATGATCTTTTGCAGAGCAAAATAATTTTAAATTTAATGTGGTCCAATTTATCAATTTTTTCACATGTGGGTATACTTTTGATGTCAAATATAAGAACTCTTTGCCTAGTCTTTCCCTTTTCTCCCCCCGCCTCCCCTTTCTGTCAGTGCCTTGACCTTAGACTTTCTAACCTCCAGAACTGTAAGAAAGAAATGTCTCTTAGTTTAAGTCACCCAGTTTATGGTGTTTCTGTTCAGCAGATGAAATGGACTGAGACAATGGAAAAAAGAAAACCCAGGAGCTCGGTGTAGGCTCACTTCTCAAGTCTGTCCTTCCTGGGCAGCCTGCCATCCTCTGTCCACCTTACAGAGTCCTGCTGGGCTTCTCTGGCAGGATGTTTTCAGTGCACATAACACATTCAGCAGGAAGGAGTCTACAGGTGAGTGTACACCATCCTCACGTGGAATGCCCAGGTAATTTTTCAAGTATTTGGCCTCTGTTGCCACAATGTCTGTCCCCTGAGGAGGGCATGATGATGTATATTCCTATAGCAATGTTGGTATGCATCCATTTTCTTCACCCAGTGAAAACATCTAACGTAAGATTTTTGTTTTTAAATTTTGCTTTTGGTTTATAATAAGATGAAAACCTAGAAACTAAGATGAAAATCCATGAGAAATCCCTGGGGAAACACAGCCCAGTGTGGTCAGGATAGGAGGTGAGGCACATTTCGGAGTGGAAGTGGCTACTCAGCCCACTCAGAGTCAGGCTAGACCAACTCCTCTTCTACCTGCACCACCCTGGGATGACTGCCTGCCTAGCACTGCTCTCATGAATTTACTCTTCTTAGGTCAAAAGGCCAGAAAAATTCCCTGAGGGGCAGAATAGGCCAGTGAGGATGAGCAAAAAAATGCTTTAACCATGTTATCTCACCCTATACTCTTGCCTCAGGAGTACCCTGGCCACCTTCCCTAAACTTATATGGAAGGTATTGCCTGGGGATAAAGCTTTCTGTCCCTCTTTCCAAGTATCCTATATAATAAAAGACTAATATGCAAATCAACTGAATGGTGAAACTGGTTGCTATGATGCGCATTGACCTCCAGGGGACAGACGCTCAATGCAGGAACTACCCCCTGGTGGTCAGTGTGCTCCCACAGGGGGGAGGGCCACTCATCCAGAAGCCAGGCACATGGCTGTTGAGTACAGTGGCGGTAGTGGGAGCCTCTTCCACCTGCAGCAGTGCTAAGGAGCTCTTGGGGAGCAAGCCTAAGCCAGCAAGTGGACATCCCCTCAGGGGTCCTAGATGCAAGAGGACTCAGGCTGGGCTGAGGGACCCCTCCCTCCTCCTGTGCACGAATGTCGTGCACCAGGCCTCTGGTACAGACTGTCTAATGTAGTTGACCTTGCCCAGGGAAAGTGAGTGGCCATAGGGAAAAACTGAGACACAAGAAAAGTAAACTCCGAGAAAGACCACAAACTGAGTACCAGAGGAAGCAGATAAATAAACATAAAAGTATTTGTGAATAATAACTATCCTCAGGAGGATATTGCAAATATAAGGCTAGACAGGCAGTTATGAAGAAGAACCAGCAAGAGGTATTAGGTATGAACAATATAAGTGCCAAAATGACGGAGCAGAAGAACAAGTGAATGAATGCAGATCAGGTTGAGGGTTCTTATAGAAGAGGTGAGGAAGGGGCCAATGAACTGGAGGGTTAAAGGTGGACAGAGATGAGGAGAAGCCTTCACATTTACCTGAGTGCCAGAAGGAGAGGAAGAGATCAGTAGATAACAGAAAATATCTGAAAAAGAACAGAATTTTCCCAGTTCCTGCCAGTAGTGAATGTGCTCATGGTTTTAATTTTTGCCCATCTGGTAGGCACAAGAAATATCTCATTATTGTTTAAATTTGCATTTTCATTAGATAACTGGAGGGCGTTAGTACATTTTCAAGTGTTTATTAGCCATCCTTCTATCTCTTGTGATTTTTGCATATCCTTTGTTCATTTTTCTATTGGGTTTCATACCATATTGATTTTGTAAAAGATCCTCATATTCCAGATATGAATGCTGTGGCTGTTTATAAACCTTATAAATATTTCCTCTACTCTGACTCTTGTCCTTTGACAAGTCCACAATGCCTTTCTTTGTACAGTGGTTTTAAGTGTTCATATAATCAAATTTTGTATTTTCCTTTATGGTTTTAGGTTTGGCTGAATCATTCCTACCTCTTTAATTACAAAAATGACCTTCTATTTTTAAAATATCCTCTTATTGTAAAAGGTCTTTCCACAGGTGTTCTCAATTTTTATTCTTTAGCTTAAAAATATTTAATTGGCAATTATTAAAATGTTGCTTCTTTTTTCAAATTAATATTATCATTATTATCAGTTATACTTTTATTGATTGGTTTACCTGTAGTTTAATTTAATATTTTTGAAGTAACAAATGAATACATTTAATTTTTAAACATTCTAACAACATAGGGATAGTGTAGAGATAACTTTCCTTGTTAACTTTCCCCCAAACCTCTCATCTTAACTCTCATCTCCATTACTAATGGTGCTGGTCTGTCTTGTGTATATCTTTCCGATTGATCTTCTTCTAGAAGCACTTAGTCACACACTAGTATTTTCCTCTGTTTAGGACAGTGGTTCTCAACCTTGCATACAGTTCCTCATGTGGTGGTGACCCCCAACCATGAAATTTTGCTACTGTTATGCATCGTGATGTAAACATCTGCATTTTCCGATGGTCTTAGGCGACCCCTGTAAAAGGGTCGTTTGACCCCCAAAGGGGTCGCGACCCACAGGTTGAGAACCACTAGTTTAGGGTCTTTAAAAACAAACACAAATAGGATTGTTTTATTTGGAAACTGTGTTTGGCTATTATGAATGTTTTGGGACATCTTTCTATATCATTGCAGTGTGTGCATGTGTGGGACATCCATGTTCAGTTTGCTGGTCTTGAGGGAAGACCTGAGAGTGTCCCACTTCCTCCTGTGACTTGGTAGCATTCATTGCAGAAATCCCGCCTCTAAAGGCTGATGGACCCACTCTGACACTTTGTTACTTATTTAGGTGTTGTTGTTTTTTTCTATATTTATTGTTCTTTTCTTTCTCCTGTTAAGCCATTTCAGTGGCATACATATTCCAAGAAAATCTTTCATTTCATCCAGATTAAAAAAAATCGGCCAGAATTGTACCTATCCTCTCATGGTTTAAAACATGTTTTTTAGCTGTAGTCATGTCACTTTTTTTAACCTCACTTTTCAAATTTGTACCTTTCTCTTTTTTCCTTTTGCTTGACTCCTAGAGGTTTGCTTTATTACATATATATAAAATTGATTTCAGAGAGGAAGGGAAAGGGAGAAAGAGAAACATCAATGATGAGAGAGAACCATTGGTTGGTTGCCTCCTGCATGCCCCCTACTGGGGGTGAGCCTACAACTGGGGCATGTACTCTGAACAGGAATCAAATTGTGACCTCCTGGTTCAGAGATCAACACACAACCACTGAGCCACCATGGCCAGGCAGGTTTATTTTAATGGTGTTTAAAAAAAATAGGTTTGGGGCTTTATCAAGCTTATTTTTATTATAGTTGTTTAAAAATTAAATTAGTTTGTGTCTTATTTTTTTTCAAAGAGAGCTCTTTGTGTTATTTGCTTGGTTATATCTTTCATATATTTAAGTATATGCTTATATGCTCAGGGCTATAGAGTTTCCCCTGAATACTTATTGGATATATCCCATTGGTTTTCATAGGTCATGCTCTTATTGTAGTTGGTTTCTAAAGAATTTTTACTTTAGTGTTCTTATTTTCTCTATAACCCAAGTTGCCATTAGCTTTCTCCTTTGCCCCTTTCATCCTTATTATAAGTCCATTTGAGGATATAAATTTCTTTTTAAATACCAATTTTGCTGAACTCTACCATTTTTTAAAATCTTTATTGTTCAGATTACATTTTTTCCTCTTTTTTTCCCCCATAGCTCTCCTCCACCCGGCTCCCACCCCTCCCTCTACCCTTACCTCCCCACCCCGTATTGTCCTCATCCATAGGTGTATGATTTTTGTCCAGTCTCTCCCTGCACCCCCCTCAACCCTTTCCCCCTGAGAATTGTCATTCCACTCCTTTTCTATGCCCCTGATTCTATTATATTCACCAGTTTTTTCTGTTCATCAGATTTTTAATTCATTTTTAGATTCACTTGTTGATAGATATATATTTGTTGTTCATAATTTTTATCTTTACCTTTTTCTTCTTCTTCCTCTCTTCTATAATACTGGTTCGGTGTTGATGAACTCCTTTAGTTTTTTCTTATCTGTGAAGCTCTTTATCTGCCCTTCAATTCTGAATGATAGCTTTGCTGGGGTAGAGTAATCTTGGTTGTAGGTTCTTGCTATTCATCATTTTGAATATTTCTTGCCACTCCCGTCTGGCCTGCATAGTTTCTGTTGAGAAATCAGCTGACAATTGTATGGGTGCTCCCTTGTAGGTAATTAACTGTTTTTCTCTTGCTGCTTTTAATAGTCTCTGTATTTGCTGTTGGTATTTTAATTATGATGTGTCTTGGTGTAGTTCTCATTGGATTCCTTTTATTTGGGGTTCTGTGTGCTTCCTGGACTTGTAAGTCTATTTCTTTCACCAGATGTGGGAAGTTTTTAGTTATTATTTATTCAAATAGGTTTTCAGTATCTTGCTTTCTTTCTTCTTCTGGCACACCCATAATTCTGAGGTTGGTACACTTGAAGTTGTCCCAGAAGCTCCTTACACTATCTTCACATTTTTTTATTCGTTTTTCTTTTTGCTTTTCCAGTTGAGTGTTTTCTGCTTCTTTGTATTTCAAATCTTTGACTTGATTCTTGTGTTCTTCTAGTCTGCTGTTAGGTCTTTGTATAATATTTTTATTTCAGTCAGTGTATGTTCAATTTCTAGTTGGTCCTTTTTCATCTCCTCTTGGGTCTTGTTAAATTTACCCATCTTTTCTAGGAAATTCTTGAAAAACCTTATAACTATGGTTTTGAACTCTATATCCAGTCATTTGTTTTCCTCCATTTCTTTCATTTGTGATCTGTTCCTTTGTCTCTGCATTTTTGCTATGCTGGGAGAACTTCTGTGCTGGAGTCAGCCTTATAATACCAGACTTGCAAAACTGCAAAAGCCTCTCTGTTGAGCTTGGGTGGTGTGGAATCTCAGGGCTGAGCAGACAACCTTGGCTTCCAGTAAGCCCTGCCCTACATGGCCCCTGGGTCTCAAGTGTCTCTCGGTAATCACTACAGCCTTCTCTATGCACATGTGTGCACACACGCATGCATCTAGACCTCTGCCTTTCCAGTTCCCTTGCACTCCGGGATCCATATGAGTCTGGGTCCCCAGGGTCTTGCCTGAAACTGGGGTTCAGTGCAGTCAGAAGTGGAGTCAGAGCAGTTGGGAGGCTCTGTTTCCCGCCCACTAGAGAAAGCAGTGGCACAATCAGCCGTCCATCCTCTCTGCACGCAGTGGTGTATGCGCCCCCATATCTCTGCCCTTTCGCAGCTCCCCTAAATTTCTGTCCACTACTCCCTTTTCACGACATTCCAGACTCCCCATATGAGTCTCTCCTGGAACTGGGGTTCAGTGCAGTAGGGAGTCTCCGTCTCCCTTCCGCCAGAGGAAGCCAGCCAGGCACTCTGCGCCCGCTCTCTCCATGTGCGCATCTCCGTACCTCAGCTTTTTTCTGCTCTTCTGAGTCTCTGTGAGCCCCCTCTCTTTCCTTCTAGTTGTAGAATTTCCACTGAGCCAGCTTTCCTGTGGTTCTGGATGATGTCTGTTCTGTCTTTTAATTGTAGTTTTTAAATTGCTTTGTGAGGCAGCAGTTTAGGTGTTCACCTATGCCACCAACTTGGTTTCTCCCTGAACTCCATAATTTTTAATAAAAATTAAATATATATTTATTGATTGATTTCAGAAAGGACAGGGAGAGGGAGAGAGAAACATCCTGCATGCCCCCTACTGGGGGATAAAGCCCACAACCCAGGCATGTGCCCTTGACCAGAGTGGAACACTGGGACCCTTCAGTCCACAGGATGACACTCCATCCACTGAGCCAAACCAGCTAGGGCGAGACTCCATCACCCTATATAATAAAAGTGTAATATGCTAAATGTCGGATAGTTCATTCAACTGTTTAGTTTCACCTTTCTTTCGACTGTTTCACTAGTCGCTATGGCATGCACTGACCACCAGAGGGCAGACACTCTGACCCGTAAGTTAGCTTGCTGCTGGGGTCCTGCCAATTGGGACTGAGCGAGACTGGCTGGACATGTCCTGGAGCCCTCCCCAACCCCCATCGGCCCCCCCACCCATGGCCCCCATCAGATCTGGGCGAGTTGGCCCCATTGGCCTTGCTTGCCGGCCTCTAGTTTTTATATAAACACCTATTACCATTGAGTTTCAAACATTTTATAAATTTCATTGTAGAAATTAATTTTGCTTCCAAAATGCATTTTAAAAAATCCTCACTCAAGGATATGTTTTTATTGATTTTAGAGAGAAAGGGAGAGGGAGAGAGGGAGTTAGAGAGAGAGAGAAACATCAACATGAGAGAGAAACATCAATTGGTTGTCTCATGTACACCCCACAACCGGTGGTCAAACCTGCAACCTGGGTATATGCACTAACTGGGAATCAAGCTGTAAACTTTGGGTGCACTGGACGACACTCTAATTAACGGGGCCACCAGGCCAGGGCCAAGATGCATTTTTAATATCGTTTTCTTACTGTCTCTAGTTTTATTGCAACCTGGTAAGAATATGATTGGTGCGAGGTGTTCAGATATCCTTGCTTACCCAGCACACTGTCAATGTTTCCAAACGCTCCAAATGAGCTCGATGAGAAGAACATATAGGTCCTCTGTTGGGTACGGGTTCAGATCTTTCTGTAAAAACGGATATTACAATCGGTATTCCTGCTTTTTAAGTCTTCATTTGTTTAGTTTTGGAGTTAGTGGATCTTTGAACATATCCACGGTTTTGTTTTTGTGCTTAGGCTGAAGGGGTAGGGGAGTGGGGAGAAATCGGGTATCTGTTGTCCAGAACTGGTACGTTTCCATTAGCTCTCGCTGTGCCTTGCCAGGTAAGTGTTCCCTGTCTCACAGCTCAGTGAGCAGCTGGTGGTAGTTGCATGCTGAGCTGCATTCCCCTGGGTGGAAGAGAAGGGGGAAATCCTACTACAGTATTTGTTTTTGGAACCCAGACAATACTCTCTCCTCTGCTTCCTGATAGATCTTGTTGGTCAGCTAGCTTCCACCTGGTGAGTCCCAACTCCTCACCTTGTTTTTCAAACTCAGCTCCAGAGGAGCCTCCGCCCCTGGCACTGGCGTTCCCCTTCCCCGAGGGCTCCTCACAGGTGTACTCCCACTCTCAATACAGCCTCTGAGACGCCGGCTTCTTCCCCAGCTGAACGCTAACGTCCTGGACAAGATCCTCAGATGTGCCTGGCCGAGGCCACAGGCACCTTCCTAATCTCTGTGGTGCGCAGCCCGCAGCTAGCCGGCTGGGCCCCGGGCTTCCCGGGTCGCGGAACAGACTTCATTGTCAAGTTCCTCGCGACCTAACACGCGGCTTGGTGCCCTGCCACCAAACGCTGCGAGACTGGACCCAGGGCATCTTCTTTCTGGGCCAGTTTCCCCATCTACGAAGTAAACAAACAGGGTCATCCCGCTCTAATGCTGTGCCTTTGTTGATAGTAAGCGGTGCCGAGTGCAAGCCCAGCTGGCCCACCAGGTGAGAGGGAGCGTGTGCGTGCACGTGTGCGTGTGTATGTGCGTGTAAATGTGCGCGTCTGTGTGTTCAGACAGGGACAGCCCCAGTTCCCAGCAGTGGGAAGCTTCCTCCGCGATGCTGGGGGGATGGAGGAGGAGGGGCTTGGTGGTAAGACTTGGGGCGAGCGCTGCTGAGCTCGGCTCCGCCCCGCGCCGGGAGGGGGCGCCGCAGACAAGCAGATGCGG
Organism: Lasiurus cinereus; assembly: GCA_011751065.1. Classification (NCBI taxonomy): domain Eukaryota; kingdom Metazoa; phylum Chordata; class Mammalia; order Chiroptera; family Vespertilionidae; genus Lasiurus; species Lasiurus cinereus. The sequence goes on from JAAGEH010000021.1 coordinate 4,013,467, forward strand.
AGGGATCGCAGGAAGGCGGGGCTCCTCAGCCTGATTGGGAGGGCGGGGCTGACCCCACTCCATCTGGCCAAAGGCTGACAATAGGAAGAGTAATTGCCAATCATGGTAGTTATTGCTAATTTAACGCTTAAGCTTCCAGGCACTAGGCTGACTGCATAACAGGCTTTTAGTCTCATTTTACTGCCCCAATATTTGGAACCCTGTCACAGTTTTTGTGAATTCGTTATTAAAGAACACCCAGAGGAGAGCTCAAGTATGAGAGATCTGAGTTCTTCCACCCTGTAGTTGTGTAACTTGGATGTATTTTTGAGCCTGAGGTTCGTCTACATAAAATAGTTTTTTGAAAGCATAACTGTGTGTGCACATGTGTGTTTGCATGTACACGTGTGTGCATGCTTGTGTGTGCTCACGTGTGTGCATTATAGGCTCCCCGGAGTGGCACTGAGGATGCCTGGAAGGCATTTGACCCCAGGCATTTGGCACTGTCACCCAGTGCTCCTTGGCACCAATTCAACAGCAACAGGAATCCCCAATTTGGGGTGCAGTGAAGAAGGAAACAGTACAAAACCCTTCAACTGTGACAGGACGCAGCTATGAAAACAGTGTGGCTGTGCACTGTTCAGTAGTGTTACAGGCAGTGGTGAAGTAGCAGGGCTGTGCAGAGGTCCTGGGCCAGGGCAGGGAGGCACTCACTGTGGGCTTCAGAGGACCCCACTGAACATCCTGATGACTGGGGGGCACGGGGCTTCTCCCGCAAATGCCCCCAGGAAAAAGAAACCCTGAGATCAGACACAATTTGAAGTCACAGGTCCAAGGAGACCAACCTGGGTACCGGGAGCATCTGCTGCCATAGATTTGGGAAGGAAATAAGCCCTGACCTGCCAGACTATGGCCTTGGACCTACTTGAACCTGCCTTGACCCTTCACACCTTTTCCCAGGCCTGTGTACCTTTCTATCGATGCATCCAAGGAAAGGCACTGTTCTAAGTCATCTGGACTTAACTTTAATACTTGTCTCTTCTTTCCTGCTGATGCCACTTAGTCCTGATATTGCTGTTGCTGGAACCTGCCTGGTGGCTGGACGTTCTGGCTGGCATCAGCATTCTGCCCTTCATGTCATGAGGGTCCCACCATGGAGCTTCCCCGTGGCCGGCTGACATGGACATCCCCAGTGGACCAGGCTGTAGCTGTATTGGCCTCTCCACCTCACCATCCCTGCCAGCATGGATGCACCATGCCCCCTTTCAAGCTCTTGACTGGAATTTCCTCGCAGCCCTCCTACTAGAAGTGGAGGCATGGTGTCTCCCCATTTACTGACGAGGCACTGGAGCTTACAGAGGTTAAGTAACAAGACCAAGGGCATCACCATTTTCATCCTCCTCCTCTCTGGTTTGCTCCCAACCCAGCCCTTCTTCCTGCATATACTTCCCTTCCCAGCTTAAAAGAGGTGCCACCCAAAAGCCTCTTTGGGCCCATTCAGGGGGCTTGGGGACTTCATCGGCCATCAGCCTCTGGCTCCCCTGAGGTGCCAGAGCTGACTGAGCTCTTCCAGCTCTGGGAAAGTGGACCTCGAAGCATGTCTTGCTTTCAAAGTCTCCACAGAGCCTGGCCTAGGCCTGGCCCACAGTAAGGGACCTAGAAATGCTGGTGTGGCAGTCATCTTGTATTGACTGGTTTGAGGTGGGTCCTAGAGAAATCTTATTCTCTGACCCTCACAGTGCACTCAGAGCTCTGTCCCAGCACACACACACACACACACACACACACACACACACACACACATACACACACATGGCCCCAATGCCATCTTGTCTCTGCAGTTTCAATTCCTCCCTCCCCTGCCTGCTTGCCCATTCCCTCAAGAAATGAGCAGCCAATGCCCTTCCACAGTTGGGCTGGGTGAAGTCGACACACATCCGGAGATGCAGGGCTCCAGGTTTCAGAGCAGAACACAGAAAGCTGCGGGCATCCAGGAATGATTCCTGGAGCCCCAGGGCCCAAATCAGAGGAGGAGAGAGAAGAATGTGAAAGGGGCCCAAGGTGGAAAAGTCAGGACAAGGCTGGCTCAGGTGACAAGGCCATCCCAGGTAGAACAGGGACTGGAAGTGCTGGAGATGGAGGCCCACAGAGGTGGGAGTGCTGGGGGGATGGAGGCCCACAGGGGTGGGAGGGCTGG
>JAAGEH010000021.1:4015652-4170812 GCA_011751065.1 Lasiurus cinereus
GGGTGGGAGTGCTGGGGGGATGGAGGCCCACAGGGGCCAGCCACTTTGTGTCATCTCTCTGGTGTGCTCCTTTGTTCCCTGCACTTGTGTGTTTGTTTGACAAATCTGTGTTGAGAAACTCATATAAAATTTTCTCTCCATAGGCATGACATAGGAAAATAAAGTTAGCTTTATTTATAACTCTTAGAGAAGAAGGCGGGAGGCATCATGGTGGCACACTGGCCTTGGGTGTATTCCTCAGTCTCCTGTGGGTTAGCAGGAGTTGTATAGAGGGGGAGCGGGGAGGAGCGGTGGTGGTGCTGGACTACAAAGCAAAGGGAGAAGACCTCAAGATCACCCCCACCCTGGCCCAGCCATGGACCCTGGTGGGAATGGCTCTGTCTTGTCTTTCTGACAATAGTCAACTTAGCAACATCCACTGTCATCTCCTGGTGCTTCCTCTGGGCCAGCTCTGTGTTTAGTGCTTAAGATACATCCTGTCACTTCAGACTTCAAAACAATCCTGTGATCATCCCACTGAGGACACTGAACCCAAGAGGTGAACAGAGCCCCCAGGTCTCCGAGCCCGTTGGCAGTGCATGGTGGGCCCAGCCTGTGGAGCTGACACTCTTACCCACAGCCTGAATCCTGTGATCTGTGCCAGGGGTTTCTGTGGTCCTCACAACAGTTTCATAAGCAATGACATCAGTCGTGGCCACTGAGGCTCAGAGACTGAGCTCGCTCCCTTCTTCCTCTGAGTGTGGAGCTCATTCCCCCCTCCCCCCCAACAGGACCCCCTGTCCTGGTGTGAGAGGACGGGTTCAGGCCCACTCCCATCTGCAACATGCCATTTACAGGCCACCCCCGCCCACCTGTAAAACCAGGAGGGCCTATAAGAGGAGGCAGGCACGCAGGTCACTGGGTCTGCCCAGGCCAGCTACCTCCACATGTGACTGCTGGGAAAGGCTGATTCTGGGACCAGGAAACCAGCAGGGCTCAGAGACCCTGTGCCCCAAAGCCTCCTGGGACAACTGCTTTGACCGCCCTCCCCCCCCACACACACACCCCGGTCCCACCCTGGGTCTCTGCACTGCTTCTGTGGCCCTGGTGGCCCTAATTCTGCCATGTGTGAGCAGCAGCGTCTGGAAGCCATGTCCTGCAGAGAAATTGGATTCTGTCCTTGGCTGTGCCCCCTCATTAATGCAATCTGGAAGTTTCCTCAAGACTTGAGCTGCTGGGCCGGCATCCGGTGTGGCCAGAGCCACGCGGGGCCCACAGCTTCTCCCCAGGCTGGGAGGGCCTCTGAGAGCCTCCCCTTGCCAGGCCAGCACACACGGGTGAGGCAGCTCTGAGCGGCCCACCTGCGTGCCTCATGGCGCCCTCCTGCCTTCCTGGCTCTGATTTTAGTGAGTCATCGAGTCCTCATTTGTTTGGACAAAACACTCAGCAATGAGGAGTCAACACTTTGGAGAACATTCCAGAAAACAGCCATTTTCCATCAAGGTTAATTGAGAATTTTAAGAGGACAGGAAATTCGGGGAGAGCCCAGAGATCCTCTCCACTGTGGGGAAAAGCTGTAATCAGAGCCAAAGGGCTGGTTAACTCTCATGGGCTGTCTCTGGGGACGGCAGAGTGCCATCAGCAGACTGTGGGAGTCGGGTGAGAGGCGGTCAAATATTTGGGGAAGTAGATTTGGGAAGGGCCGGGGTACCCTTGCTCCTTGGTGCTGCTGTGCCCCCTGCCCAGCCTATACCCCGCACTGGCCTCAAAGGCGCCTCTTGTCCCTCTTGTCCCACAATTTGAAACCGTGGGGATGGGGCCTTCAAACGGGTGAGCTTGAGCAGCAGCAGTGTCTGGGGCAGGCAGGGTCTGGGGCTGAGCTGAGAGTCTAGTCCCCAGTGAGGTAGGGGACTAGAGTTCAAGGCCAGGAAGCTGCAGGGGAGCAGGTTTCCCAGGCAGAGGCCCAAGCACCACCTCTCCAAGGGCGTCCAAGCGGCCAGCGTGGCCTGGGCACAGGAGCCTGATGGGCCTCCTGTGCTCTTCTGTCCCAGGCGCCCGCCCTGTGAAGCAAATGGAGTTCCCTTCGAGTTGGCTTCTGTGGGGCGGGCAGGGCTCCCGGTGCCCTCTGGCAGGCCCCTGTGGTTTCTGTGAGTAGAGCAGGCAGGAAGGAGATGCCCAGAGGTGCTGACTGTTCCCAGAGGCTTCTTCCAGCCTGGGCTCTGGGTCTGGATCTGTCCCCTGGGCCAGGGTCCCCAGGCAGATTGACTGGCTTTAGTCACCAGCTGTCCAGCCACACAGAGCAGCTGCTGGTTGGATGGAGAACTGGCAGGGCCACGTCATCATTAATTTCCTCTGCTGACCCCCTAACCCCCCAATTCACTTTTTAAAAAATGTATTTTATTGATTTTTTACAGAGAGAAAGGGAGAGAGTTAGAGAGTTAGAAACATCGATGAGAGAGAAACATCCATCAGCTGCCTCCTGAACACACCTACTGGGAATATGCCTGCAACCAAGGTACATGACCTTGATCAGAATTGAACCTGGGACTCCTCATTCCGCAGGCCAATGCTCTATCCACTGAGCCAAACCCGTTAGGCCCCCAATTCACTTTAAGTCCTACTTGTGACTTCCTCCCGCTTCCCTCTGACCTGTAGTAAGAGGTGGGTGGGGATGTTTGCTCTCTCTGTGGGTCAAGTTGCAATCCAGGAAAAATACTATCACCACATGTTGAGAGCATACTGTGTGCCAGGAGCTTTACAGATCATCAGCCCTGTCTGTACCCAGCACTGACGTCGGAGGCACCTCAATGTCCCACACCCACCACAGGTGACCCCTCTTAGATGACTCAGCCAGTGCAGAACTGGGGCTGGGTCTCTCCAGGCCCCTCGCTCCTCTTCATGGGGCTGTGCTGGGAGGGAAGGGCGTGTAAGTAGAGGGCAGGGCCAGCTCCTTTGAGAGAGCCGTGTTTCCTATCCTGCTAGCCGGTTCCCTGGTGGGACTCCTGGGCAGAGCTCTGAGGCCTGGCCACTTTCTCCTCCCGCTGTTGGCCTGAGACTCCCGTACCATCAGACCACCTCGGATAAGGTATTCTCTGCCCCAGGCTCTCAGACAGCAGGCATCCCCCACCTCTGGGTCCAGAAGCCCAGGAACACCGTGCCACTGTCACTTCATCCCTCCCTTGAGCTCATGCCTATGAAAAGGAAAGCCGTGTCAGGGAGCTAGTGGCCAAGGCTGTGGTCCATTCCTCAAGTTTTTCCCAGGCTAGTTCAGAAGGTGAGCCACCTTGATTACATTGGTGTTCTCACAGAAACATGTGGAGAACTTCATACAGCGCTCTGATGAGGTTGAGCTGAGGTTGGGCCTGAAGAATGTTCTCGGATTTACCAGGAGACCCTGCCGGCCCCTGGCTGTCTTCAGGACTGTGTCTGTGCAAACGCGCAGTAGCAGGTCTTCTGGAGCTGGGGTAGGAAAGCAGAGGTATTTCCCAGCAAATGGTTATGGCTTTTTGTCTTGAATAATAGGGTTAAAATATATCCTCCCCCCCACAACTTTCACCTTGGCTTCCTGGAAGCTCAGTGCTAAGTTTTATACTCAACTCATCTCCTTTCCTGGGCTGATTCTCTGGGGCAGCCCTGGTCTCTCCACACTGTGCAAGCCTGTGGTTTACTGTGTGTATATAGTGCCCACTATTACTGATTGTGGGACCTCCTTCTGGAATGAGGCAATGTGAGTACAAGAAGGTGATGATGAGCAAGCAGTTATGGGAGGTGACTGTGTCCTTAAAGGGCTCTCTGCAGAGGATGGGTTAGGCATACGGGCTGGGGAGGGAGGGAGAGGACAGAAGGTCTCAGTGATGGCCACCAGGAGCGGGTGCCAAGGAGCACACACCTATGGTGACATCATGGCGTATTGTATGACAGACACTTTCAGTAAACAGAAGTGTTGTGAGTTGGCATAAGCTGCCTGAGCACAGGTGGGAAAACCGTCCTCAGCCCCTTGCTCGGCTGTCACTGCTGTCATATTCCTTGGCCTGTGCCTGAGGCGATGGTGAATGGGTTGATGCTGTGCTTTGCTTACTAACCTTGTGCCAGAAAGAAGCCTCGGGCTCTGCACGAGCCTACCCCTTGCTGGGACTCAGATTGGCCCTATTGTTGTTTTTAGTTAACCCTCACCTGAGGCTATACAAGTATATAGTTAATCTTCACTCACAGGTTTTCCATTAATTTTTTATTTTTTAAATATATATGTTTATTGATTTCAGAGAGGAATGGAGAGAGGGATAGAATCATCAATGATGAGAGAGAATCATTGATCGACTGCTTCCTGCATGCCCCCCACTGGGGATCGAACCTGCATATGCCCTGACCGGGAATCAGACTGTGATCTCCTGGTTCATAGGTCAATATTCAACCACTGAGCCATACAGGCTGGGCTCCATTAATTTTTTAAGAGAGTGGAAGGGAGGAGAGAGAGAGAGAAATATCAATGTGAGAGAGCCACATCAATTGATTGCTTCCCGCACACACCCTGACTGGGACTGGGGATTGAACCTGCAACCAGGTAAGTGCCCTTGACCAGGAATCAAACCCGTGACCCTTCAGTGAGCAGGCTGATGGTCTAACCACTGAGCCCACTGGCCAGGGCACTGCTTGTCTCTATTTTTTTTTAATGATGAAGATAGTGCTATAGTGAGCCTGCTAGTGCATATGTAACTTTTCCCTTCTTTTAAATCATCTGCACAGGGTAATCGCTAAAATGTGGGGCTAGTGCTCAGGAGCACTAATGAATAGGGTTGGCTGGAAAGACCCAGCCAGTTCCCAAGCCCCTGGCCCCAAAGGTTTGCTCCTGTATACCAACTGGGTTTGGCATTAAGACATTAATTTGGTATTAAACTGCATCTTATCATTCTAGCTGAATATTTTTTGCTATGTGGTTGAGCAGTTTACTCTACTTTATTTAACTTTTGAATTTCAGTTTACATTCAATATTATTTTGTACTCATTTCAGGCCTTCAGCACAGTGGTTAGAGAATCATGTACTTTACAGAGTTATTACAATATATATTTTTACTGATTTTTCACAGAGAGGAAGGGAGAGGGATAGAAAGTTAGAAACATCGATGAGAGAGAGACATCGATCAGCCGCCTCCTGCACGCCCCCTACTGGGGATGTGCCCGCAACCAATGTAGGTGCCCTTGACCGGAATCAAACCTGGGACCCTCCAGTTCGCAGGCCGGCGCTCTATCCGCTCTATCCACTGAGCCAAACCGGTTTCAGCCAGAGTTATTACAATATTGTTGGCTCTGTTCCTTGTTGGGTTTTTTTATGGTGTTGTCTTGGGTTTTTGTTTTTCTTTTTTTGCTCTTTGTGTTTCATTTCATAAACTATCTGCTCATACTCATTACATCTTTATCAACCAAAGACTTAATGAATTCATTAAAATTTGAGGGAAAATTTTTATATATTATAAAATTAGCTATAGGTAGGTCTGTCATATTTAATACGAATATCTCTCTAGCCTGTATTCCTTCTTATTTTGGTTTTCCCCCCAGAAATTTTTTTTAGTTAAGTCATGGCCCTGATTTTTGCAAGTGAAAGAGGACTGTCCCCTCGCAATTCCCCAACCTGGATTTGGAGGCCACCCCAGAGGCTGCCAAGTCTGGCTGGGAGTGGTCTTGGGGCAGGTCTTGTGTAATTGAGGCCCATACCTGGACCCCACATTGCTCTTTATTGCCACTTGGGCCTCAGAGGTCCAGCAACTGGGAGAAGCCCACACCTGAACAAGGTCTTGAGGAAGCACCATCCTTGCATCAGAAGGGCAAGGATGGGTGAACTCCCAACTCAGCCACGGGAGGGCAGCACAATAGGCTCCTTACCTGGCTGAGGCTCTCTGAGACCACCCACACAGAGAAGGGAGATTGCAAGTACACATCCCTCAGAGGCAGGAGAGTCTCCTGGGATGGGGGTGGGGGGAACATGCCCCCAACGGAGGATTTCCTAAAGCAGGGTCAGAGGCAGGAAGGGGCCAGTCAAAGTGCCAAACAAGACCCCCAGCTCTTCCCATACTGTAGACTCCACAATCAGCATCTCCTCCCTCCTGCCCCCTGTGCCCTCCTCTTGTGTGCCTTGGTTACCTGTCAGTCCCTGTCATACACCATCCCATCTCCAGAAGCCTGCCCTTGCTGACTGCTGCAGTCCACAGCCAGGCCTCTGCACAGCACTTGCTGTTGGAACATCCTGGAGGACTCCCAGTAGGCGTATCCCTACAGGCACAGCTGGCTCTGTCCCTGGCCCACAGAAAGGTGCCCTGGATGGTTGTCAGACTGAATTGGTGTGTTGGATGGTTAGACCCCAGGCAGGTGAGTGAGGTTCCCTTCCGGTCCCTCTGGGATCCCCTTACCCCTTTCACATGTGAATGTGGCATTTGAGGATGGGTGGTCCAGGTAGGGGGGAGGCTGGGCGATGCTCCCTTCCTGCCTCATTGCAGAGCCTGGGCTCAGATCAGGAAGGCAGCCAGCTGTCCGTCCCCATCTCAGGCCTCCTTTGTGTGTGAGTCACCAGCTGGAAGTCGCCTTCATTTGTTTTAATTTAACGGCAATGGCTCATCCTGGAAGTGCCGCCACCGACCGGCTTGTCCTTTCTTCCCCTGGGGGATGGGTGCAGAGTGCTTTGCAATAAAGCACTTTCTCCTCATCATCTTTAAAAAAATTTTCTTAGCAGAAGCACTGGGAGAAATTTACTGGCCTGTCAGGAAAGCCATTGTTCATCAGCCTGGAGCGAGGAAACGCAGGGGTCATCGATTTATGAGCAGCGTCTCAGGGAGGGATTGAATCATTCAGCAACATGTCCTTAAGAGATCATTGAAGCCCCACACTGCATGCACTTCCTGTTCCTAGACTTTCCCATTAAATGCATTTTCCAAATGCAAAGTAAGTCCAGAGGTGAGGGTCGTCTCCTAGCTGTTCAGAAGCTGTCCGTGCACCGTTCATGGTAGAGGACTGGGCAGAGCTGTGTGTGTGTAGGGGAAGGGAGGGGGGGAGGAGTGGATGACACACATATATGCCTCCATATGCCAACGAATAGGTACTTGTGTGGCCAATTACATAAAGATACACACAACCATCATCTAGCTGTGATGGCTTTTAGTTTTCTTGTTTGTGTTGCATTGTGAGTTGCCACAAATTCATTCAGATAAATACAGGCATAAACATATTGAAGTGCCTATCTACAGGAAAGCAGGTCTGTCAGAGAACCTTGAGGATGCTGCTGTTCCATGCAGGGCTCTGCCTGGCACCGTGTTGTCAGGTAGTCCGGGGAAGCTGCAAACTGCATCAGCTGGGCATGCCTCCTTTTTTTTTTTTCTTTTCTTTTTTTAAAAATATATTTTATTGATTTTTTACAGAGAGGAAGGGAGAGAGATAGAAAGTCAGAAACATCAATGAAAGAAAGACACTGATCAGCCGCCTCCTGCACGCCCCACAGTGGAGATGTGCCCGCAAGCAAGGTACATGCCCCCAACCAGAATCGAACCTGGGACCCCTCAGTCCGCAAGCCGACGCTCTATCCACTGAGCCAAACCGGTCTCGGCCGGGCATGCCTCTTTTTAAAAAATCTTTATTGTTGAGAATATTACAGATATTTCTTCTAATAAATCTTTATTGTTCAGATTATTACAATAAATCTTTATTGTTCTTCTTATTAAAAAAAGTTCCTCTTTTTTCCTCCCATAGCTCCCCTCCACCCGGTTCCTACCCCATCCTCTGCCCTTACTTCCCCCCACATTGTTCTTATCCATAGGTGTATGATTTTTGTCCAGTCTCTCCCTGCACCCCCCTCACTTCTTTCCCGTTGAGAATTATTAGCCCACTCCCTTTCTATGCGCCTAATTCTGTTATATTCACCAGTTTATTCTGTTCATCAGATTTTCAACTCACTTCATTTTTAGATTCACTTGTTGAAAGATATGTACTTGTTCCTCATAATTTTTATCTTTACCATTTTCTTCTTCTTCCTCTTCTTAAAGAATACCTTTCAGCATTTCATATAATACTGGTTTGGTGCTGATGAACTCCTTTATTTTTTTCTTATCTGTGAAGATCTTTATCTGACCTTCAATTCTGAAAGATAGCTTTGCTGGGTAGAGTAATCTTGTTGTAGATTCTTGCTATTCATCACTTTGAATATTTCTTGCCACTCCCGTCTGGTCTGTATAGTTTCTGTTGAGAAATCAGCTGATATTCATATGGGTACTCCCTTGTAGGTAATTAACTGTTTTTCTCTTGCTGCTTTTAATATTCTCTCTTTGCTTTTGCTCTTGGCATTTTAATTATGATATGTCTTGGTGTAGTCTCTTTGGATTCCTTTTGTTTAGGGTTCTGTGCATATCCTGGACTTGTAAGTCTATTTCTTTCACCAGGTGGGGGAAATTTTCAGTCATTATTTCTTCAAATAGGTTTTCAGTATCTTGCTCTCTCTCTTCTTCTGGCACTCCCATAATTCTGATGTTGGTATGCTTGAAGTTGTCCCAAAGGCTCCTTACACTATCTTCACATTTTTGGGTTCTTTTTTCTTTTTGCTTTTCCAGTTGAGTGTTTTCTGCTTCTTTGTATTTCAAATCTTTGATTTTTGTGTTCTTCTAGTGTGCTGTTAGGTCTCTGTATAATATTTTTTATTTAAGTCAGAGTATGTTTAATTTCTAGTTGGTTCCTTTTCATCTCCTCTTGAGTCTCACTAAATTTATCCACCTTTTCTAGGAAATTCTTGACAAACCTTATAACCATGGTTTTGAACTCTATATCCAGTCATTTGTTTTCCTCTATTTCTTTCGTTTGTGATCTCTTTGTCTCTGCATTTTCACTGCTTCCCTGAGTTGGTAGAATAGCTTTGTGTGTTAGGTGTCCTATATGGCCCAGTAGCTCTGCCTCCCCAGTTATCTGAGGTGGACACTTTTGGTACACCCCTTTGTGGACTGTGTGTATACTCTTGTTGTAGTTAATTATTGATTGTTGTTGGTATCACTGGGGGGAATTGACCTCCAAGACAATTGGTTGTGAGGATCAGATGTGTCTGTGCCCAGAGAACTTCTGTGCTGGACTCGCCTTAAGACTTGCAAGATTGCAACAGCTTCTGTGCTGGGGTTGGATGTGGTGGAATCTCAAAGCTGAGCAGACAGCCTTGCTTCCTGTCAGCCCTGCCCTACACGGCAGCCCCTGGGTCTCAGTGCCCCTGGGTAACTGCTGCAGCTCTCTCTGCCTTCAAGCTCCCCTGAGTTTCTGTGTACTCTAGGGACCCATATGAGTCTGGGTCCCCAGGGTCTCACCCAAAACTGGGGTTCAGTGCAGTCGGACTTGGATTTCATTGCAGTTGGGAGGTTCTGTTTTCCTCCCGCTAGAGAAAGCCAGCAGCATAATCAGTACTCAGTCCTCTTTGTGTGCGCCTCCAGACCTCTTCCTTTCGTGGCTCCCCTAAGTTTCTGTGCACTCCTCCCTTTTCATGACAGTCCAGACTCCCCCCGTATGAGTCTCGTCCGGAACTTGGTTCAGTGCAGTCAGAAGTGGTGTTCAATGCAGTCGGGCACTCCACCGCCTGTCCTCTCCACGGCCCATCCTCTCCATACACATGTCTCCCTACCTCAGCTTTTTACAGCTCCTCTGAGTCTCCATGAGCCCTCTCTTTTCTTCTAGTTGTAGAATATTCACTTAACCAGCTTTCCTGTGGTTCTGGATGGTGTCTATTCTGTCTTTTAGTTGTAATTTTTAAATTGTGTGAGAGGCAGCAGTTTAGGTGTTCACCTATGCTGCCATCTTGGTTTCTCCTCTACAGATATTCTTTACCCTCTTTCCCCTCCATTGCCCCCCCCTCCACCTGGTTGCTACCACCTCCCAGACCTTCACTACCCTATTGTATGTGTCCATAGGTAATGCATGTATGCATATAAGTTCTTTGGTTAATCTCTTCCCACCCTCAACCCTCCCCTTCTCTCTGTGATTCATCAGTCTGTTCTATGTTTCCATGCCTCTGGTTTTATTTTATCAGTTTATTTTGTTCATTAGATTCCTTGTTCATTTACTTTAATTTTTAGATTAAATTGTTGATAGATATGCATTTATTGCCATTTTATTATTTATATTTTTTATCTTTTTCTCTCCTCCTTCTCCTCCTCCTCTCCTTCCTTCTCTCTCTTCCCCCTCCCTTCCTCCTCCTTCTTCTTGATGACCCATCAATATTTCATATAATACTGGTTTGGTAGTTATGAACTCCTTTAGCTTTTTCTTGTTTGTGAAGCTCTTTATCTGATCTTCAATTGTAAATGATAGTTTTGCTGGGTAGAGTAATTTTGATTGTAGGTCCTTGCTATTCATCACTTTGAATATTTGTCACTCATTTTTGTTGATAAATCAGCTGACAGTCACATGGGTGCTCCCTTGTAGGTAACTAACTGCTTTTCTCTTCTTGCTTTTAATGTTCTCTCTTTTTAACCCTTAGCATTTTAATCATAATGTGTCTTGGTGTGGGCCTCTTTGGGTTCCTCTTATTTGGGACTCTCTGCAGTTCCCAGATGTGTAAATCTGTTTCTTTCACCAGAAGTTTTATGTCATTATTTTTTCAAATAGGTTTTCAATATCTAGCTCTCTCTCTTCTCCTCTGGACCCCAATAATATGAATATTAGTATGCTTGAAGTTGTCCCAGAGGTTTCTTACACTATGTTCATATTTTTGGATTATTTTTTTCTTTTTTGCTCTTCAGATGGGGTGTTTTTGCTTTTCATATTTCAAATCACTGATTTTTTTCTTGCAACACTCTTTTGTCTTTTGCTCTTGGTATTTTATTTATTTATTTATTTATTTATTTATTTATTTATTTTTATTAATGTATTATATGTGTACCTATATTCCCATTGCCCCCACCACCCCGACTCCCAGGCAAACCCTAACCCCAAGTGTCTTGTGTTCATTGGTTATGCTTATATGCATGCATACAAATCCTTTGGTTGATCTCTTATCTGCCCACCTCTCCCTAATCTTCCTACTGTAATTTGACAATCTGTTTGATGCTTCACTGCCTCTGTATCTATCTTTTTGTTCATCAGTTTATAATGTTCTTTATTATCCATAAATAAGTGAGATCATGTGGTATTTTTCTTTTATTGACTGGCTTATTTCACTTAGCATAATCTCTCTAGTTCCATCCAGGTTGTTGCAAATGGTAAGAATTCCTTCTTCTTTATGGCAGCATTGTATTCCATTGTGTAGGTGTACCATAGTTTTCTTATCCAGTCATCTGCTGGTGGGCACATAGGCTGTTTCCAGATCTTAGCTATAGTAAATTGTGGTGCTATGAACATAGGGGTGCATATATTCTTTCGGATTAGTGTTTCTAGTTTCTTAGGATATATTCCTAGGAGTGGGATTATTGGGTCAAATGGGAGTTCCATTTTTAGTGTTTTGAGGAAACTTCATACAGTTCTCCACAGTGGCTGCACCAATCTGCATTCCCACCAGCAGTGCATGAAGGTTCCTTTTTCTCCACATCCTCACCAACACTTGTCATTTGTTGATTTGTTGATGATTGCCATTCTGACATGTGTGAGATGGTATTGCATTGTCATTTTGATTTGCAGCTCTCGGATAATTAGTGGCTTTGAGCATGTTTTCAAGTGTCTCTTGGCCTTCCTTCTGTCTTCTTTAGAAAAGTATCTATTTAGATCCATTGCCCATTTTTTTATTGGATCATTTATCTTCCTTTTATTCAGTTGTATAAGTTGCCCATAGATGTTGGAGATTAAACCTTTATCAGTAATAACATTTGCAAATATGTTCTCCCATACAGTGTGGGCTTTCTTGTTGTTTTGTTGATGGTTTCTTTTGCTGTGAAAAAGCTTTTTATTTTGATGTAGTCCCATTTGTTTATTTTCTCTTTAGCTAGGAGTAGTATCAGTGAAGAAGTTCCTTCGGCACATGTCTGAAATATGTTTTTGTTTGAGATTTTGCTGACTGCGGATTCCTCTAGTATTTTTATGGTTTCCTGTCTTATGTTTAAGTCCTATATACATTCTGAGTTTATTTTTGTGTATGGTGTAAGTTGGTGGTCTAGTTTTATTTTTTAGCATGTATCTGTCCAATTTTCCCAACACCATTTATTGAAGAAACTGTCTTGACTCCATTGTATATTCATGCCACCTTTGTCAAATATTAATTGAGCATAGTGGTTTGGGTTGATATCTGGGTTCTCTGTTCTATTCCATTGGTTGATATGTCTGTTCTTGTGCCAGTACCAGGCTGTTTTGAGAACAGTGACTTTGTAATACAGCTTGAAATCTGGTATTGAGATCCCACCTACTTTATTCTTCTTTCTCAGGATTGTTGTGACTATTCAGGGTTTTTTTTTGTTCCAGATGGATCTTTGAAGAGTTCTTTCTAGGTATGTGAAATATGCCATTGGTATTTTAATGAGGAGTGCATTGAATCTATAGATTGCTTTGGGTAACATGGACATTTTAATGATGTTGATTCTTCCAATGCATGAGCATGGTATGCTCTTCCATCTGTTTACATCTTCCTTTATCTCTTTTTTTCAGTGTCCTGTAGTTTTCTGCATATAGGTCTTTTACCTCCTTAGTTAAGTTTATTACTAGGCATCTTAATATTTTTGGTACAATGGTAAATGGGATTGTTTTTTTAGTTTCTCTTTCTGTAAGTTCACTATTAGTGTATAGATATGTCATAGATTTGTTGGCATTAATTTTGTATCCTGCTACATTGCCCAATTCATTTATTAAGTCTATTAGTTTTTTAATGGAGTCTTTTGGATTTTTTATATACAGTATCATGTCATCTACAAATAAGGACTGCTTTACTTCTTCATTTCCAATTTAGATGCCTTTTATTTCTTCTTCTTGTCTAATTGCAATGGCTAATACTTCCAGTACTATGTTGAACAGGAGTGGTGAGAGTGGGCATCCCTGTCTTGTTCCTGTTCTTAGGGGAAATGGTTTTAGTTTTTTCCCATTGAGTATGATGTTAGCTGTGGGTTTATCATGTATGGCTTTTATTATGTTGAGGTATGATCCTTCTATTCCCACCTTGTTGAGAGTTTTTATCAAGGAAGGGTATTGGCAGACAATCCTGCTCCTGCAAAAGTGGAAACGAAGGCAAAAAATAAATAAAAAAGGATGTTGGATTTTGTCAAATGTTTTTTCTGTATCAATTGATATGACTTTTTTTTTATCTCTCAATATGTTTATGTGATGTATCACTTTTATTGATTTGCAGATATTGTGCCATCCTGCATTCCTGGGATAAATCCTACTTGATCATGGTGTATGATCTTTCTGATGTATTGCTGGATCCAATTTGCTAGAATTTTGTTGAGGATTTTGGCATCTATGTTCATGAGAAATATTGGTCTGTAATTCTCTTTCATTGTGTTGTCTTTAATTCTCTTTCATTGTGTTATCTGGTTTTGGTATTAGGATGATGCTGGCTTCATAGAAGGTGCTTGGAAGTGTTCCGTCTTGAATTTTTTGGAATAGTCTGAGGAGGATAGGTTTTAGTTCTTCCTTGAATATTTGGTAAAACTCCCCTGTGTAGCCATCTGGTCCCAGTCTTTTGTTTGCTGAAAGCTTTTTGATGACTGCTTTAATTTCTTCCATAGTTATTGGCCTATTGAGATGTTTATATTCTTCCTAATTGAATTTTGGAAGGTTATATTTTTCTAGGAATATGTCCATTTCCTCCAGGTTGTCCAGTTTGTTGCAATAGAGTTGTTCATAGTATTTTTTTAACAATTCTTTGTATTTTTGGTGGGGTCTATACTTACTAATCCTCTTTCATTTCTGATTTTGTTTATTTGGGTCCTCTCTCTTTGCTTCTTGGTGAGCCTGACTAGAGGTTCATCAATCTTGTTTATCCTTTCAAAGAACCAGTTCTTGGTTTTATTGATCTTTTGAATTGTTTCTTTGGTCTCCATGTTGTTTATCTCATCTTTAATCTTTACTATCTCCTTTCTTCTGCTTATACTGGGCTTTTCTTGTTGCTCTCTTTTTAGCTCTTGAGTTGTAGGGTTAGGTAATTTATTATCATTGTTTCTTACTTTTTGCAGTAGGCTTGTAGAGCTATGAACTTCCCTCTCAAGACTGCTTTCACTGTGTCCCATAGATTTGGATTGTTGTGTTTTCATTGTCATTTGTTGCCATGGTGTTTTTTATTTTTTCCTTGATCTCTCTGGTTACCCAGTCATTGTTTAACAGCATGCTGTGTAGTCTCCATGTATTTGATTTCTTTGCATTGTTTTTATTGTAGTTGATTTCCACTTTTATGCCACTGTGATCTGAGAAGATGCTTGATATGATTTCTATCTTCTTGAATTTGAAGAGACTTTGCCTATGGCTCAACATATGATCTATCTTTGAAAATGACCCATGTGCACTTGAGAAGAATGTATATTCTTTGGATTTGGGGTGAAGTGTTTTGAAAATGTCAATTAATTCCATCTGGTCTAGTGAGTCATTTAGGATTGATGTTTCTTTGCTGAATTTTTGTTTAGAGGATTTGTCCAATGGTGATAGTGGGGTATTAAAGTCTCCTATTATGATTGTATTGCTTTCAAACTCTTCCTTGATATCCTCCAGGATTTTTTTTTAATGTATTTGGGTTCTCCTGTATTGGGTGTGTATATGTTTACCAGAGTTATTTCTTCTTGTTGGATTGTTCCCTTTAGTATTATGAAGTGGCCTTCCTTATCTCTTATTATGTCCTTCACTTTGAGATATAATTTGTCAGATATATGTATTGCTACCCCAGCTTTTTTTTCATTTCCATTTGCCTGAGAAACCATTTTCCATTCCTTTACCCTCAGTCTGTGTGCATATTTTTTTCTGAGGTGGGTTTCTTGTAGACAGCAGATATATGGGTCATATTTTCTTATCCAATTAATTACCCTATGACTTTTCATTGGAGCATTTAATCCATTTACATTTAAAGTTATTATTGATAGGTACTTATTTGTCGCCATTTTTATTTTTTATCCCTGTGTTCCTTCTTTTCTTCCCCTTCCTTCCTTTCTTTGTTCCTTCCTTCCTTCCTTCCTTCCTTCCTTCCTTCCTTCCTTCCTTCTTTCCTTCCCCCCTCTCTCTCTCTTTCTCTCCCTCTCTTTCTTTCCAGCTGACACTTTAGCATTTCTTGCATTGCTAGTTTGATGGTAATAAATTCCCTTAGTCCTTTTATGTCTGTGAAGCTCCTGATTTCACCTTAAATTTTGATTGATAACCTTGCTGAGTATAGTATTCTTGGATTCATACCCTTCCTTTGCATGGCTTTGTATATTTCATTCTATTCTCTTCTGGCCTGATGAGTTTCCATTGAGAAATCATTTGCTAGTCTGATGGGGGTTCCTTTGTAGGTAACTTTCTGTCTCTCTCTGGTCACTTTTAAGATTCTTACTTTGTTGTTGATGTTTACCAATTTAATTATAATGTGCTTTGGTGTCAGTCTTTTGTGGTTTATTTTGTTTGGGACTCTGTGAGCTTCTTGGATTTGTGTGTGTGTGTTTTTTTTTCTTCCCTATAGCAGAGAAGATTTTCTGTCATTATTTCTTCAAACAGGTTTTCTATTCCTTGTTCAGTTTCCTCTCCTTCTTGAACCCCTATTATTCGAATTTTGTTTTGTTTTGTATTGTCCCAAATTTCCCTTAGGGTCTCCTCCTGCTTTTTAATTTTTTTTCTAGAAGCTTCTCTACTTGGGTATTTTTTCCTACCTTGTCTTCTGGCTCACTGATGTGGTCCTCTGTTCTTCTAGTCTACTTTTGATGCTTTCTATTGAATTATTTATAGCAGTGATATCATTTTTTATTTCTTCTTGGTTCTCTTTCATTTCCTCTTTGTTCTTTTTCATTTTCTCTTGGTTCTTACTCATATTGTCGAATTTGTCTTCCATTATTTTCAGCCACCTTATGACCATTTCTCTGAATTCTTTCTCTGGCAGGTTGCTTGCCTCCATTTTTTTTATGTCCTTTTCTGGTGATGCCTGCTTTTCATTCATATGCGGGCTGTTTCTGTGTCTGCCCATGGTCTCTCTTCTCTGAGTGTCTGGTTATGTAGTTCTCTCTCTTTTACATTGATTTAAATGCACAAAATGCAACACAATCAGTTACAACACACAAGGCACTGAACAGAAATGTATTCATGATATGTATAGCAACAAATAAAGGTGACCACCAGAGAGAGACAAATTATGGAATAGGAGAGAAAGAAGAATAGAGAAAAAAAGAAAGAAAGGAAAGGAGTGCCAAAATGAAATTGGAAGAAGGGAGAAAAAATAAAAAAGAAGGAGAAAAAATAAGAGATAAAAAGAGAGTAAGAAAGAGAAAGGGAACAAATTATATATATGGGAAGAAAACTCCAATAGAACAGGCACTAATTCCAACAAATGCCAGCAACAAGTACCTGGAGATTAATACAAACTACAAACAACTAATATCAAGGGAGGCAAGGGAAAACAGAAGTAAAAACAAACAAACAAACAAACAAAAAAGCAAACAAAAAGCAAAACAAAACAAGAATGATAAGCAAAACAATCTCACAAAAAAGTATAAAAAATCAATATAATCAACATTCAAGAAAACAATAAAAGGACAGAGAGAAAAACCATTTTTTGGATAGTGAAGACAGAGAAGAGAGGTGTATATGGACTTGGAACAGGGGATTGGCAATTAGATATATAAGTGGGATGAAATTTTAACAGGGTAAAAAGAAAGAATAGGGAAAATCTAAAGTAGGAAAAAGGTAAGAGAAACAGGACAACAAAATGGGAAATGTTTGAAAGAGAGTTATGGCATAAAGGTAGAGTTGAGATAGAGTAAAATGATGCTAAAGGAAAGATGAAAATAGACTGTAGAACTCTAATCCCAAAGTAAAATAAAGAGAAAATAAAATGGCGCTTTAAAAAAATATATTTTATTGATATTTTACAGAGAGGAAGGGAGAGGGATAGAGAGTTAGAAACATCAATGAGAGAGAGACATGGATCAGCTGCCTCCTGCACGCCCCCCACTGGGGATGTGCCTGCAACCAAAGTATGTGCCCTTGACCAGAATCGAACCTGGGACCCTTCAGTCCACAGGCTGACGCTCCATCCACTGAGCCACACTGGTTTCGGCTAAAATGGCTCTTTTTTTCAAGGTAAAATAGTAGTAGTCAAAATACTGATTGAAAATAAAAATGTAATAATTAAAAAGGTAAAATCAAGTGAGAAAAAAATTAGTTTCTTAGGTAAAAGATGAAAAACTAAAAAAAATAAAAAAATAAAATGTGCAGTAGTGAAGGTCATTCACTTCCTCTATTGTTCTGTTTGGCACACCTATTTCCCATTCAGGATAGTATTGCCATTCCATTTGTCCCACTGTTGCTCAGTCTTGTAAGCCAGTCCTGGTTTTTAAGCAGGTGGTGTGTCTTAATCTCTTTATTCTTTTTGTGATTACACAAGAGTCAATTTGTGAGTCAGCCTCTGGGTTGCAGTGTTTCAGGATTGACCTCTGAGACTATAGATCCTCTCCACCCTTGCTTAGATCCCACTTTCCCTGTGGCACTCAATATTCGTTTGTGGGAGTGGGCTGTCCCAGAGCTTGTTCTCCAAAGGTCACTCCCCGTTCCAATCTCCAGGTTCCAGTAAAACAACTTTTTCCTGCAGTCTCCCAGGGTGTCCCCAACTGGATGATCCTATGTATTGGGATTAGCAATCAGAAGCAAGGACCTGAAGAGGAAAGAGTGCAAGTCTGTGCAATTCCTCTTCTCCCCTCTTGCCCAAGCAGCTGACACACTTTAATAACTCCCAGGCTGCCCTTCTGCATCATCAAAATAAATTGCTTTCTAGAGATCCCCGCTGTTAGCAGCTCTGAGTACTCTCTTCCACATTCATGGATCGTGCCATCCCCAACAGCCACGGATTTCTCTAGGTGCAGAGTACTCCCGGTCCTCCAGCTGCCACAATGTGCATATTTCTCTGTCCTGTGGGACCAGAGATCTTACCTTATCCCAGGCAAAATATGATCTTTCCATGTGGTGCGTAGAGCTCCTCGGAATTCGAGTGTTTGTGCCAACTGGGGACTGGTGTTCTGGGCCTTGAGCTTTTCAGTGGGTGCTGAAGTTGTAGATTTTCAGGCTTCAGTAAACATCCACTTTCCCCTTCAAGATGGTGCAGTCTCCACATCAGAGCTGGTGGTTCCAGGAGAAAATAACCAGCAGCAGTGGGGGCTGCCTGGTCAGGGGAGACCTGTCCAGCAGTCCTCCACCTACTCCTGGATTATAGCTATCTCTTAACTTGCCAACATGCTCCCAGTGCGACCCTGAGTTGTTCTTTCTGTCTGCTCAGGAACAAGGCTCTAGACATGTCCCTCTATTCTGCCACCATTTTTTTTACCCCTAGTTTTTTGCTCTTTGTATTTTAATTATGATGTGTCTTGGTGTGGTCCTCTTTGGATTCTTTTTGTTTGGGGTTCTGTGTGCTTCCTGGACTTGTAAGTCTATTTCTTTCACCAGGTGGGGGAAGTTTTCAGTCATTATCTCTTCAAATAGATTTTCAGTATCTTGCTCTCTTCTTCTGGCATCCCCATAATTCTGATGTTGGTATGCTTAAAGTTATCCCAGAGGTTTCTTACACTATCTTCACATTTTTGGATTCTCTTTTCTTTTTGCTTTTCTAGTTGAGTGTTTTCTGCTTCTTTGTATTTCAAAATTTTGACTTGATTCTTGCATTCCTCTAGACTGCTATTAGGTCTCTGTGTAATATTTTTTATTTCAGTCAGTGTATGTTTAATTTCTAGTTGGTCCTTTTTCATCTCTTCTTAGGTCTTGCTAAATTTATCCATCTTTTCTAGGAAATTCTTGAAAAACCTTATAACCATAGTTTTGAACTCTATATCCAGTTGTTTGTTTTCCTCCATTTCTTTCGTTTGTGATCTATTTCTTTGTCTCTGCATTTTCGTGAGTTGTTAGAGTAGCTTTGTGTGCTAGTTGTCCTATATGTCCCAGTAACTCAACCTCTCCAGTTAACTATTGGTGCGCCCCTTTGTAGACTGTGTGTACAGCCTTGTTGTAGTTAAGTCTTGATTGTTGTTAGTATCACTGGGGGGAACTGACTTCCAAGCCAATTGGTTGTGAGGATCAGCTGTGTCTACACCCGGAGAACTTCTGTGCTGAAGTCAGCCTTATAATACAAGACCTGCAAAATTACAAAAGCCTCTGTGCTTGGCTTGAATGGGGCAGAGTCTCAGGGCTGAGCAGACAGCCTTAGTTTCCCTTCAGCTCTGCCCTACGTGTCCCTGGGTCTCAGTGTCCTTCGGTGATTGCTGCAGCGCTCTCTGTGTGCACTCGCACTTGCATATCTCCAGACTTTTGCCTTTCACGGCTCCTCTGAGTTTCTGTGCAACTCCAGAGATCTGTATGAGTCTGTGTCCCCAGGGTCTTGCTAGAAACTGGGGTTCAGTGCAGTCGGAAGTGGAGTTCAGTACAGTTGGGAGGTTTGGTCTTCCTCCCACTAGAGAAAGCCAGTGGCACAATCAGCAGTCAGTCCTCTCTCTGCACACATTGGCACATGCGCCTTCAGACCTCTGCCTTTTGTGGCTCTCCTGATTTTCCATGCACTCCTCCCTTTTCACAACAGTCCAGAGTCCCCCATATGAGTCTTGCCCAGAAGTGGGGTTCAGTGCAGTTGGGAGTTTCCATCTCCCTCCCACTAGAGGAAGCCAACCTGGCACTCTGCCGCCTGCTCTCTCCATGTGTGTGTCTCCGTATCTCAGCTTTTCGGAGCTCCTCTGAGTCTCCATGAGCCCCTCTCTTTCCTTCTAGTTGTAGAATTTCCACTCAGCCAGCTTTCCTATAGTTCTTGATGATGTCCATTCTGTCTTTTAGCTGTAGTTTTGAAATTGTTGTATGAGGCAGCAGTTTAGGTGTTCACCTATGCCACCATCTTGGTTTCTGGATTCAGTGTATCCTTTATTTTTGACTGGTCCTTTTTAATGTCTTTGATGTTCTCACTAAGATCCTTCAAATTCTCACTAAGCCTCTTGAAGCTCTCATTAAGTTCCTTGAGCAACCTTATAACTTTGTTTTGAACTCTCTAGCAATTTGCTGACTTCCATTTCACTTAGTTCTTTTTCTGGAGATCTCTCCTGTTCCTTCATTTGTGACATGTTGGGGTTTTTTTTTGTTTGTTTGTTTGTTTTTACATTTTGGCTGCTTTCCTGTGTTTGTTTCTACGTATTAGATAGAGCTGTTATGTCTCTTGGAATTGATAGAGTGACCTTGTATAGTAGGTGTCTTGTGGGCCCAGTGGTTCAGCCTCCCCAGTTCCCTGAGCTGGGCATTCTAGGAGTGCCCCTGTGTGGGCTGTGTGCAGAGCCTTGTTGAGTTGAATCTTAATTGCTCATGGCATTACTGGGAGAAATTGACTCCCAGGCCAATTGGCTCTGAGGAACAGCTGCACTACAGTGGAATAGCTGCTGTGCAGGGTACTGCCCCTTGGGTGTGTGACTCATGGATGTGTACAGTTGTAATTTTGTGTGTTCTGAAGCTGTCCACTGGGTGCACTGGCTCTGGGGCTTCCTGGGAGGTACAAAGTTTGCCACTGCTGGTGCCATGCCTGGGGCCACCTGGCAGGAGCTATAGAGCTATCTGCAGATGGCTACTTGTGTTGGATGTGGAGGTACCCCAGAGAGGCCAAACTGAACCAAAGCAGGCTGCTGCTAGTGCCAGGTCTTGAGCCCCTTATTGATATTTATAAGGCACATTGAATCCAGCTGCAACTTGTTTGTGAGATTTTAGGGAAGTCTGAAGCTGGTCCAGGACAGGACAGGTGGAACAGTGAGGGCCAGGTTGATGAAGACTCAGATATGGTTCCTGCCAGTCAGCTCTGTGGCAGGGGAGGTCTCAGCATAGGAACAATGACCTCTGCGACCACTTTTGTCTTGGAGAAAGCTGCCTCGAGCTCTTGCCTAATGCCAGACAATTTAGTTCCTCCCCATATGTCCCTGGATCCTTTCAAGCTGCTGCCAAGATATCCCTCCTGGTTAAAAAAGTGCCACACATAGGTGTCAGACCAGCCTGTTCTGTGCCTCTGCCTCTTTTACCATTTTAAATGTGCTTTCTTCTTTACTTCTCTAGTTGTAGAATTTTCATTCAGCAAGATTTCAGGTGTGTCGGAAACCAAATATTGTTCTCACTAAATGGATGTAAACAGGAAGCCAGAAGGCTGGTCAACCTTAATTGCTCTGAAAGGTCAGAGCTAATTACTCACTGTTTAGTTGAAACATTATTGGTTGAAGCAACCTCTATGTTTGTTTCATGTTAATTTCTGTTTTGTTATTTCCTGCCTAAAGGCTAGGGGTGTGTCCCAAAGCCTTAATAAAAGGGAGAAAAAGGCCAGAGCAAGAGGCAGTCCTTTCCACTAGAGGAAGGCTCCCGCCTGGCCCCCCAATATCGCCAAATTTATGCTTTCTAGTCTCTCATTTCGTTTGCGTGTGGCCTCCTTCAGAACCCGAACCCTGACCCGGGAACCCTGAACCACGCGGGACGTGGAAAGAGGTTCCCACACAGGTGGTTCTGAATGATGGTGGAATTTTAGTTGTAATTTGTAATTGGGCATGACTCTTGAGAGTCAAGAGGCCAGTGATTGGGAGCTTGGCTCTGAAGCCAGCTGGACCTGATTCAAATGCAGCTCCTCACTAGCAAGCTGTGTGACTTAACTCCTCAAAGCTGTTAATACTATACGAGCCTGGAATGTGTGGTGTTGGGCTTGCAGTTTAGATTGATGGATGAGGATCCTTTGGTTGTTAATGAGCCTGAAAATCTGACAGTCTGTTTCTGCACAACTTCTAGTCCACCAAGAAA
This sequence comes from Lasiurus cinereus, assembly GCA_011751065.1. Taxonomy (NCBI): domain Eukaryota; kingdom Metazoa; phylum Chordata; class Mammalia; order Chiroptera; family Vespertilionidae; genus Lasiurus; species Lasiurus cinereus. Next base: position 4,037,514 of record JAAGEH010000021.1, read on the forward strand.
CTCAACAAGCATGCGGCATGAAGTGTGGATAACTAAATATTGTGGTAGTTGATGTTCTGTGTTCACTTAACTGGACCATGGATGCCCAGATGAAGCATTGTTTCTGGGTGTGTCTGCCAGGGTGTTCCCAACAGAGATTAACATTTGAATTGGTGTACTGAGTAAAGCAGATTGCCCTCACCAGTGTAGGTGGGCCTTGTACAAATAGTTGAAGGTCTAAATAAAACAAACAGTGAAGGGAGGGAGGATTTGCTTTAGCTTTTTCTTATCTGTGAATGTCCCTGCTTGGCTGGGACATTGGTCTTCTCTTGCCCTTGGACTTAGGCTTACCCTGTAGTGTGGGTGAAGGCCTCCTTAACAATATATGATGGCCTTAGCCAATAAGAATTGGAGAGTCTCTAGAACTGACTTGGTGCCTGGGGATGATCCCCTGCAGCCACCTCAATGGGCATCACCTCACCCACAATCATCCCTGGGATGGTTCATAGGGCAGCTGCTATCTCCACATTCCCACTCCCATGCCCCTGCCACTATTTAAGTGGTGACAGTTAGAAGTGTCCCTGGGTGCTGGAAATAGTGCTTATCACAGGGATGGAAGGTCAGTGTCCTTAACAATATTCAGAGATGACAGTGAGGTCTGGAATTGTGAGACTGTGCTTACTTCTGCAGGAGCAAAGGCCCTCTGTGGGGACTGAAGGCTCCATTCCATCATGACCTCTGCTATGGCCAGAGCTGGAAGGAGAGGAAAAGTCATTCTGTTGCCTGCCTTCCTGTGCCGCCCTCATCTCTTCCTGAGATCTGTGTCATGGGCTGCTTTCAACCTCCTAGACAGACAGATGGCCCTGTCCTCTTTTATTTTTTTTTAAATTAAATATTTATTATTCAGATTATTATATTTGTTTCTCTTTTTTCCCCTCCATAGCTCCCCTCCACCCGGCTCCTAACCCTCCCTCTACCCTTACCTCTTTCCCGTTGACCTCATCCATAGGTGTATGATTTTTGTCCAGTCTCTCCCTGTACACCCCTCACCCTTTTCCCCCTGAGAATTATCAGTCCACTCACTTTCTGTGCTCCTGATTCTATTATATTCACCAGTTTATTCTGTTGATCAAATTTTAATTCACTTAATTTTTAGATTCACTTGTTGATAGATATGTATTTGTTGTTCATAATTTTTTATCTTTTACCTTTTTCTTCTTCCTCTTCTAAAAGAGTACCTTTCAGCATTTCATATAATACTGGTTTGGTGTTGATGAACTCCTTTATATTTTTCTTATCTGTGAGCTCTTTATCTGCCCTTCAATTCTGAGTGATAGCTTTGCTGGGTAGAGTATTCTTGGTTGTAGTTTCTTGCTATTCATCATGTTGAATATTTCTTGCCATTTCCATCTGGCCTGCATCGTTTCTGTTGAGAAATCAGCTGACAATTGTATGAGTGCTCCCTTGTAGGTAATGAACTGTTTTTCTCTTGCTGCTTTTAATATTCTCTCTTTGTCTTTTGCTCTTGGTATTTTAATGATGATGTGTCTTGGTGTAGTTCTCTTTGGATTCTTTTTATATGGGGTTCTGTGTGCTTCCTGGACTTGTAAGTCTATTTCTTTTACCAGATGTGGGAAGTTTTCAGTCATTATTTCTTTAAATAGGTTTTCAGTATCTTGCTCTCTTCTTCTGGCACCCCCAAAATTCTGATGTTGGTACGCTTGAAACTGTCCCAGAGGCTCCTTATATTACCTTCACATTTTTGGATTCTTTTTTCTTCTTGCTTTTCCAGTTGAGTGTTTTCTGATTCTTTATATTTCAAATTTTTGACTTGATTCTTGCCTTCTTCTAGTCCACTGTTCGGTCTCTGTATAATATTTTTTTATTTCAGTCAGTGTATGTTTAATTTCTAGTTGGTTCTTTTTCATCTCCTCTTGGGTCTCGCTAACTTTATCCATCTTTTCTAGGATATTCTTGAAAAACCTTATAAGCATGGTTTTGAACTCTATATCCAGTCATTTGTTTTCTTCCATTTCTTTTGTTTGTGATCTCTTCCCTTGTCCCGGCATTTTTACTATGCCGGGAGAACTTCTGTGTTGGATTCAGCCATATGACACCAGACTTGCAAAACTGCAAAAGCCTCTCTGCTGAGCTTGGGATGGGTGGAGTCTCTGGGCTTAATGGACCACCTTGCCTTCCAGTCGGTCCCACCCTCCACGGCTCCCGAGTCTCATGTGACTGCATAATTGCTGTGCGCGCTCTCTCACAGTGCCTCTAGACTCTTGCCTTTCCAACTTCTCTGTGCTCCGGGACCTTATGAATTTGGGTCCCCAGGACTTCACCCAAATCTGGGGCTTAGTGGCGTTAGAAGAGACGCAGTTGGGATGCTTTGTCTCCTGCACTCTCGTGAAAGGCAGCGGCACAATCAGCAGTCGGTCTTCTGCACGCAGTGCTGTATGCGCTGCCCAACTTCTGCCCTCCTGCGACTCCCCGACTCCCCCAGATTTCCGTGCACTTCTCCCTTTTCACAGTCCAAACTCCCCCCATATGAGTTTCGGCCGGACCTGGGGTTTAGTGTCGTAAGATAAAGGGTTCAATGCCTTTGGAAGTCTCCGTTTCCCTCCCACCAGAGAAAGCCAGCCAGGTACTTCGGCACCCGCTCTCGCCACACGCGCATTTCTGCACCTCAGCTTTTTGCAGCTCCTCTGGGTCTCCATGAGCCCCTCTCTTTCCTTCTAGTTGTAGAACTTCCACTCAGCCAGCTTTCCTGTGGTTCTGGATGATGTTCGTTCTGTCTTTTAGTTGTAGTTTTGAAATTGTTGTGTGAGGCAGCAGTGTAGGTGTTTACCTATGCCGCCATCTTGGTTCTCCTCTCATAGACTCGGCCCTGTCCTCTTGAATCTGCCTCATACTTAGAGACTCAGAGCCATCCCTTACGGCATTGGGACTCCTCCTTTGGGCCTCATCTTTCTTAGGCTCTGACGGATCATAGCCCAGGCTGAGCCTTCTCCAGGGGCAGCCCCACTGTCCACCCTCCTCCTCCCCCATAGGTAGATTGGAGTCATGCAAATCCAGCACTGAGCTGTGCCACATTCCCCATGGTTCTGCATCCCTCACGGATGACCAGGAGTTGTGGTCAGAGAAACATCAAATCCATCCTCCATGCTTATTAAACAAGCTGTAAATGATTCCTCCTTGTGCCTGTGGACACTAACTAGATGGAGGAGCTGAGTTAAATCTATGGTCTTTACTCCCCAGGAACCAAAGAGCATGGGTAGAAGGCAGTAAGTTCTTAGGAAATGTGGATGCACACAGGAGCCCTGCCCCTCCAGGTGAGGGAGCAAGAGGCTCCCCTGAGTGGGTCCTGGAGCAGGCCTCGAAGGAAAAAGGGTAATCCAGGCAGAGACAACAGTGGGGGCCCTGGTGGGCATAGAGTGACCAGCTCATTTCTCTGCCCAGGACTTGCCCATGAGTCTGAAAAGCTCTTGACTCTGGCCCAGCTGGCATGGTTGGTTCTTGCAGGAGTAGGATATGGGTATAAGAGGAATGATCAGGCTCAGAGGGTGACAAGCATGCCTAGGAACTTAGACTTACCCTGCCAGATGGTGTGGGGCCACAGAAAGTTTAGATCTGGGAGTTTGGGAGCACTGGATTAGACTGTGCTTTTGAGAGCTCCCAAGGCTGTGTTCAAGGATGGTGGGCAGGGGCCAGACACGAGGCATCTGGTGGAAGTCCAGGCTGTAGCAAGGAGGGGAGGCACAGAGGAGGCATGATCCAGGACTTGGTGACTGGAAAAGGTGTTGTGGGCAGCTAGGGTCCTGCCATGAGTATGAACCAATCAGAGACCAGGGGCAGGAACTCTCTATATAAGTCAGCTTCACCTCTGCCCAAATGGAGCGCACTTTGAGTTCCATGCTCTGCACTTCCCCGGCCAGAGTTCCAACACTGGCAGAGCGGTCTGGTTGGAGCAGAGGGTAGTGGAGCTGTCTCGCCAGAGCTGTTTCACAGTCATGCTATTCCTAATCTTGCTGTTGCACAGCCATGCTGTCCACAGCTGAGCTGTTTCACAATTGAGCTATTTGCACCTCAAACTGGGGACTACTGTTGGCATTGATTTGGTGATGACGACCTTCAGTTGACAACCCATTGCTTTTGTGTGTTTCATTTTATTGATTTCTGCTTTTTATTATTTCTTTGCTTTGAGTTTATTTTACTCTTCCTTTTCTCATTTCTTAGGTTACTGATTTGAGAGCATTCCTCATAGCTAATGAAAAGCATTTAGTGCTACAAGCTTCCTTTTCAGCACTGCATCTCACATGATATGTTGTATTTTCATTATCATTCAGGTTCATGTAGTTTTCTTTTCATTTTACTTTGAGACTTCTTTGTCCCATGGGTTGTTTAATGAATTGGGTTGCTTAACTTACATGTTTTCAGAGTTTGTATTTTTAGTTATGTCAGTTTACAAGCACTTCCTTACTTTCTGGACCAATAAAATTTGCCTCAATGCACTTTTCCTGCCCTGATGTTGGATTTAACCATTTTGACAAGAAGCCTTGATTCAGTTTAGTGAAGGAATGGCTGTAGGAACCGAGATGGAGGCTCTAGTTATACTCATTGCTCTTGACGTGTCATGCTTCTAGACCCTTCCGGCGAGCAAAGATGGAAAATGTATGTATTTGTTTGCTTGCTTTTAAATTATGAGTATATCCTATTACCCCTAATTCTAATCTAACCATAAAGGATTCTTCTTCTTGCTTTATTTCATATTTTTATTTCCTTCTCCTCAAAAGCATTTACTCAATTCTATAATACAAACAAAACAGTTTGTTTACTCTGGGTTTTCAAATATTGGTAGATAATCCATGATCTGTAAATTTCTTTCATTTCAGTGATTTTTCTTACCTTATTTCTTTATTTATATTATTCTTTTACCTGTTGTTTAAAAACTTAGTAAATAATCAGGATTTCAATTTATTAATTACTCATATTTTTCTATTCTCAACCTCATTAATTATGTTATTTTATTTTATTATTTTGATCTTTATGCTTCTTTTTGGTGACTTTGTTGTTCTTTTTTGGTTTTATTGTTACTGGCCAGGGACTCAGTCAGTTGTAATAGCTGGTTCTTTTTTTGTTGTTGTTGATTTTTAAAAATATATTTTTATTGATTTCAGAGAGGGAGAGAGAGACAGAAACATCAATGATGAGAGAGAATCATTGAACGGCTGCCTCCTGCATGCCCCATGCTGGGGCTCAAGCCTGCAACCCAGGCATGTGCCCTTGACCAGAATTGAACCTGGGACCCTCCAGTCTGCAGACCAATGCTCTATCCACTAAGCCAAACCAGCTAGGGCTGTACTTGGTGGTTCTGGACTTGGTGCAGGAAAGATTTCATAATGTGAGTCCAGGTGATATAGATAGTATGTTTATTATAGCTGGAGATAGTGAAACAAAAGAAAGACTTGGGGTAGGGAGGAAGCAACAGGGGAGAGCCTAAGCGGTGCTCTGCTTTTGCTCTCAAGAAGCCTCAAAGGCAAGAAGTGAGCAGGGCGAGATTGCTGTTAGCTCACTGGGAAGTCAGAGGAAAAGGGGGCTTTGGAGACAGGATCAGGGATAAGCCCAAGATGAGCTGCCATTGCCCACTGCTCCCCTGGTTGCAAGTCTCCTGGGGATCCTTAGAGTTTAGGAGGAAGTAAAATGGGCACAGATCCGAGAAGGGGCATACGTGTGCTCTGGAGCAAGCCCACACTGATATCCTTTGTCTTGAGGATTTGATCTCTCCTCTGCAGGTGAGAATCTTAGAGAGGATTGCAGCAGGAATCAGATTTTCACATTAATCTTTAATTTATTTTTTAATATATTTTTATTGATTTAATAATAATAAGAGGGGAAGGGAGAGGGAGAGAGAGAGATAGAAACATGATGAGAGAGAGCATCATTGATCAGATGCCTCCTGCACATCCCCTATTGAGGATCGATCCTGCAACTCAGGCATGTGCCCTTGGTCAGAATCGAACCTGGGACCCTTCAGTCCCCAGGCCGATGCTCTATTCACTGAGCCAAACCAGCTAGGGCTTAGGTTCATCTTTAATGTGCTGATCATCAAAAGCAGTGTATACCAGAATTTGGGATTATTCTTTGGTCTGCTCTACTGTTTTACTTTCATCTTGGGTCTGTCTGGCTTTAATGGGGTTTTTGTTATTAGTTCCCCTGACTTCATCCCTCGTTGAGTTACCTGGCACAACTGGCATTAATTGGGTCTCTGTTCTCTATCTCCTCAACCAGGGTGATTTAAGCTATATCTCCTCCAGTTAGGGAGGGGAGGTATAAATCATTTGCCTTCAAGTGTCCTGGGGTGGTGAAGATAGGGCCTTGCGATTCACTAGCTGGCTATAAGTTGTTCAAATCGTTTGGCCTTTGTTTAATTTTCTTGTCTCAGTTTCCACATTTCACTTTCCTAGAAATTGTCCTAGCTTCTTACTATCCTGCCTCATTATGAGCTACAATTTACTGACTACTTTTGATTTTTTTAAATAATGACTTTTCCTCTGACAATGCCTTAAGTAAAGCATTTCTATTATCTTTATATTTCAGAAATTCTATATTACTTGATTCAATTTCTTTCCTTTCGTCCAAGAGTAGCATATAGGTTTTTCAATTTTCAGAATGAACGGCTTTTAAAAATATTTTATGTTAATCTCCAACTTTTGTCGCAAAGTGATTAAAAAACACAGGCTGATTTTCAGCTTGTTGAACTTACTGGTGCTTTCCTTGTGAACTGAAATGCGGCCACTTGCTATGAGTGGTCCATATGCACTTGAGAAGAAGGCATATTCTTCAAGGTGTAGTAGTCAACATATCTCCATAAGATTTACCTTATCAATTTTGTTATTTAGATATTCTAGTCATTTTTTGTCCACTTGATCTGTTTTGTGTGTTATAGTTGTCTACTATTGATGTTTTTTTATTTCTCTTTAAAGAAGCATCATTTTAATGAGCATCAACTTATCAATTTTTGTCTCTGGTATATGATCTGAGATTTGTAAAAGTTCTTTATCATAGTTAGGTCAGAAACATATTCCTTTATGTTTTATTTTATTGCCTTTAGAGTTTAACATTTTATAGTCTATCATTTATCTATCTAGATTTCATCTTTGTAGATTGTGTTAGGTTGAAATTCAATTTCATAATTTCTGTAGAGTAAGCCAATTTTCCCAGCACCTTCTGTTAAACTGAAATTGTTTATTTAAATTTCCAAATATACAAAGGTTTATTTCTGAGATCTCCATTCTGTTATTCTGTTCTCTTGGTTTACTTGTCTGCTCCTGCATCAACACCAAGTATATACATTTACTTTATAGTATTCATTAATATCTACTTAGTAAAACACATTACACTTCATTGCTCTTTTTATAAAGTTGTCTTACATTTGATTGCTCTTTTATAAAATTGTTTTACTCATTTGCTCTATTCTTCTAAATGAATGTTATATTGTTTATTCAGTTTCTAAAAAATGTAATTGAATTTTATTGGGACTGTATTGAATTAGAAGCTTAGGAGAAAATTGACATTTAAAAAATAATGTCTTATCCTAGATCTTTAATTGTCGCTCCAATTTTTAAAGGTCATCTTGTCTTTTGATAACATTTTAAAGAAATATCCAGGGAGATCCAAGCTGGCAGTGGAATATGTGGAAGTTACCATCCATCCTCCCAGGACCAAATTGGAATTACAACTAAAATATAGAACAATCATTCTGAATAACCAACCAAACACTAGGAACATAAGTCTTATAACCAGGGATTTACAGCAAAAGCCCCATAGAGACTGGCAGGAAGGGCAGACACATAAAAAGTGCAGGCCCACTCCCATAGAGAGTAGTTGAGATCCCAGAGTGATATCACAGGTACGAAGTTTCCACTTGAAGACCATGGGGTCTTAGCCCCAGGCCGGGTTCCCCAGCTCAGTGCACCAGAGCTGGAAAGAGGCACCCATATAACATTTGGCTGTTTAAATCAGTGGGGATTCTGTTCATCAGGGAGAAAGACAGGAGTCTGTGAGAGGTACAGGTGCCCTCTTAAAGGGCCAATGCACAAACTCTCCTTTATAACCACTCACACAGGGCTTTGGGCAGAGGAATGGCAGAGCAGACTAGAATCATATGATAGACTGGGGTTTGTGTCTCTGGGAAGAGAGCTGGAAAGACAGCCACTGTGTTGAGACCCCCATCCCACACTGCAGATGCCATGCTTCTTGGTTGGAGCATGCCCCTTCTTATGGGATCAATCTGAAGAAAAGCAATAGCCTCACCCCTTGGACTCCCTATCACCCCATCCTGTGAAATTCACACCCTGCTAAGGAGTCAGCTGCCTGGACAGGGTGTGTAGAAATCCAGTTAGTCTCAGGGGTGTTGGTGACTTTGTTGAATGGCGCTGAGGTGAGTGTCACTCCTCCCTCCTTTCCCCAAAAACTGACAGATACTCCCCCACATAGGAGATCCACTAGCCCTACCCTCCTGACTATAGGAGGTTCTGCCTGTTGAACTTGGGCTTCCAGCAGGGGCAATTTTTCCCTTACACACCACTGGTACACAGCTCTCCCTTCACATAGCCAAATGATGATCTTTTGGGGCCTGATAAACTCTGCCGGCCTAACCCTGATGCTTTCCTGAGATCCTACCCCACCACAAATGTCTGCAGGCACCTGGCAGGTTGTAGCAAGGCTTGGTGTAACCTGGAACATTTGCTGAGTGGCCTCAGATCCAGAACTGACACTGGTTTGAACCTATATCAATCTGAACACCACTTCCCCTTACTTGATGATGCACTGAGAACTAATGCAATTCAAATACTGCCAGAGGCCCTTTAAGTGACTGAGTCTAATAGGTAGCCATGGGGGTTGGGAGGGGGAGGCGGATCTTGCAGTGCCTTTGGCCTTTTCCTGACCTGCCTCTGAACTCAGGGCAGGTGGAAGTCAGCCTTAATGCACAGCTTGATTCTCGCCCCCCCTCCCCCCCGTCCCCCACCACACACACACCTAGAGCCAGAAGAGGCAGCCATAAAGTGTAGATTGCTTTGTAGTTTCTAACAGGTTACCCAGGGCTCTGACAGGCAGCATCTGATATTTACTTACACCAGAGTCCCTCCCAAGAGACCCCATAACCAAGAAAACCATTGGCCAGCTTCACACAACATCAGAGCAAAATCCAATTAGCTTCACAAGCAGCATATCCAAAGAGAGATCTCAGCAAGCGCCAGACCCTGCTGAGGCAAATTCCACTTAGTGTGGCCAGCCACTGCACAGCAGCCCATATATTGTGGTCAAGGTCAATCCTCACAGCCAGCCAGCCTGAAAGTTGAATCCACACATGAAGAGGCCAAGAGCAATCAAGACTCAGTTTTAACAGGAGAGCTCACATAACCTACACAAGGTATGTTCCTAGAGAACTAAGCTCAGGTGATTAAGGAAACTGAACCACTTGATTCCACAGGGAACCTACTACATAAGGCCACATTACCAAGACTGGGAGACAAAACTGATCTACCTAATACATTTAAAAAAATGTTATAAGGATGCTAAAGGGACTTACTGAGAACTACAACAGCATGAAAAAGGACATAGTAACCATAAAAAAAGAGCCAGTAAGAAATGAAGAATATAATACCTGAAATGAAGAATACACTAGAAGGAATAAACAGTAGGTTAGATGAAGCTATTTGGAAGACAAGGGAGCAGAAAACACCCAAGCAGCAAAAGGAATTAAAAAATGAGGGTAGTTAAAGAGGCGTTTAGAACAACATAAAGTATAACAACATCAACATCAGAGGGGTACCGAAGGAGAACAGAGAGAGCAAGATATCAAGAATCCATTTAAAGAGATAATGACTAAAAACTTCCCTAATCTGGTAGAGGAAAAAGACACACCCTCCTTTTTCATGCTGTTTTTTAAAAATTGTATATCTGATAAATTGCTTGCCACCCTTTTACTTAGCTCTTTTTTTTTTTTGGGAGATTTTTCCCTTATTATATTTGGGACATGTTTCTTTGTCTCCCCATTTTTGGTGCTCCTTTGTGTTTGTTCATGCTATTTTAACTTTCTATGTTTGTACAGAACTTTATTAATTTCATTTAGGGTTTCAGATTTTTTTTTCACATAAAATACTCCTTTATTATTTTAAAAATACCCCCTTCCACTCTGTTTTCATTATTAAGTTTTTGTTGTGCATTTTCTCCCATATTTTTCTTTTATACTTATCTTTTTTCCTTGGTGAGTATTTTGAGATGTATATCTAGCCTATTATATTTTACAATGTTGTGCATATAGACAATGGAATACTACTCAGCCATAAGAAAATATGAAATACTACCATCTGTGACATATAGATAGATCTTGGGAATATCATGCTATATGAAATAAGTCAGATAGAAAAAGTTAAGCATATGATTTCACTCATATATGAGATATAAAACTGAAACTTATAGACACAGACAATAGTATAGTGGTTACCAGAGGGAAGGGGGGTGTAAAGGGTAAAGGGATACAAATATATGGTGATGGAAGATTTGATTTTGGGTTGTGGGCACATAATGCAATGTACCGATCATGTATCATAGAAATATACTCATGAAACCTATACGATCTTATTAATAATCTTACCCCAATAAATTTAATTTAAAAAAAGAAAAGATAGGCCAGAGATGAAAATCAACAATATCTAATTAGAAGTAAATCTTTGATCATCTTGTCCAGTCCTTTTGTCAATGATATTACGCTGCCATGTTTATATTGTTTATAATATATAGTCTTGGAATGTTGTTGTTTTTTGTTTCATATGTGTTCACATGCTTCCAATAAACAGAGAAAGACCAAAAAAAATGTTTACAATTACTTTATTTTTGCTTGTGTTAATCTTCTTCATTGTTTTATTTAATTGAGTTCATCCCTGATTATTATTTCCTTCGGTCTTGTTTCTTTGGCTTTACTCTTTTGCTCTTTTGGAACTTCTTAAATTGAATGCTTAACTTCTTTACTATATATGTATTGGATTTCAGAGAGGAAGGAAGACAGAAAGAGGTAGAAACATCAATGATGAGAGAATAATTGATCAGTTGCCTCCTGCATGCCCAACAGGGGATCGAGCCCACAATGGGGGAATGTGCCCTGACCAGGAATTGAACCACTGAGTCACACCAGCCAGGCAGTTTCTTTACTTTTAATCAGACTCTCCAAAAGCTACATCTAAGACTATACTTAACCATCTAAAAACTTCTTTTGTTCAGATTATGTTTTTATTATCATTTAGTTTTAAGTATTCCTCAATTTTTTTTAACCCCAAGCCTTTTTGTTAGTATGTTATTTATTTCCAAAAATTGTGGGATTAAAAAAAAACACAACTTATGTTGGGATGTGTTATATTATGTATGTTTAAGAAGCATGTTCTATGAAATTCATGCTTTGGGATTAATCAGGGCTAAGAACTGCAGCCTTTATTTTTTATATGTTTTTATAACATTTTCTTCATTATTCAGGGGTATAAGTCTGTCCCTTGTAAGTTTTCCCCTTATCCACAGGAAAGGCAATTTTTGTTATTGTCTCCTGAGAGATGCTGCTCAAAATGACTCTACTCCAGCTTCAGTTTCTCTCGTACTTGCCCTGTGTGGTTTCTCCATGGATTTCACTTTATTTTGATTGTCTTTACACAAAGTTCGGGTCTCTAGATGATTACCGTGTCCTACTTTTCCTGAAAATGATGCTGGGAGGAGGCGGGGGATTACTGTCATGTACTATCCCTTGTTTGTACCTCAAGTCTCAACATTGCACTTCATGTGATCTGGCAAGGGCACTAGTGACCTGTGTGACCTATGGCCATCATTTTTAAACTAAGACCCACAGTCATCCACAATGGCTTATCTTTAACCAACCACCTAGCTCATATGCCCAAGCATCTTTTTGTTAGTCCTAAGTGTTGTCATTCCTAGCAACAGAGAGAAAAGTTGGCTCTGCATACCCAGATTTTAGGATGTAACACCCATCATATATATTTGCTTTGTTGTGTTAATCCATCTGTCATTAATATTTCCTTTCCTTTTTCTTGACATTGTGCTTTTCCAAAGGCTTGCCACATGTAAAGACATTCCGTAGAGGAGTTCTAAGGAGCTAATGCAGGAGCTTGGCTGAGCCTCTGGAATCCTCAGTGTTTCCTAGAGGATGACTCATCTGCTCAGTCATGTTTACAGGCTCATTCACACCAGTGGTGCGTATTTTTTAGCACTAGCCATACTTTTGGATCCTACCAGAGCCACATGCTTAAGTGCCATCATAATCACATGACACATTGCTCCGAATTTGTCAAGAGCTTTCAAGGTTGTCTTTTCCTGAAGATTTACCATTTTGGAATATCACCACTGTTATAAACTGCATGCTAGCGCCCTACCCCAAATTCACATGTTGAAACAAACCCTAACCTCCAATAGGATGGCATTAGGAGGTGGGCCTTCGGGAGGTAGTTAGGTCAGAAAGGTGACGCTTTCAGAATAAGATTAGCACCCTTATAAAAGGAGAAAGAGAGCTGGCCCTGTCTTTTTCTCTACCAGTGAGGACACAACAAGAAGGCAGTGGGCCAGAACCCATCCGAGCCGGCATCCTGATCTTGGACCTCTAGCTTCCAGAACTGGGAGAAGTACATGCTTGTTAGTGAAGCCACCCAGTCTATGGCAGCTTCTTATGGCAGCCCAAGCAGCCTGAGACAGACACCACCAGGGGCTGCTCTGAGCCAGCGGACAGAGGGTGAGTCCTCACTCCCTGTTGGATGGGTCGTGGCTCCTTCCCATCAGAGAGGATGTCAGCATGGTTCCCATCCCCTGACAGGACCAGGATAATACTAGGCTGGGAGTCCAGGAAAAGCTTGGCTGTGACAGGGATGGGGTGCAAGGACTCTGAGGCCCCAAGTGATAGTCCCCTCTGCAGCTGTCTAGTTACCATCCTCCCCCATCCACGACCTCTGAGTAGACCAGACTCTGTCTGTGGTTGCTAATAGGAAACTTCCAGCAACAACAAGCATAATTCCTGACAGGCTCTTGTTCTCCTGCCTCATGACATTCTATTCAATTCATATTCCAGGAAGGAACACTCAACCCTTGGCATAATTTAATTAAGACTCCCAATTTGTTCTTCCATTCCGAGTGAAAGGAAAAACTATTCATTACAGAGTGAGTGCTGAGATCAGGTAAGATGGGGAGTGTCAGCCCGAGAAAGGATGATTTGGTTGAGGGTCCCTGTATTACCAGGAGGTGTGGCTTCCAGCCATCAGCCCTACTTTCCAACCCCTTGCCCTGACTGCTGGCCCTGCCCCATGGCCCTCCTGGGTTCCTATGAGCTGACTTCAACCACCCTGCAGCCAAGAGCTTACAGACCCCTATGCTTCTTCTTCTCTACTTTTAGATGGCTTGGCCTGTCTGCAGCTTCTAATACAGGCCAACTTACTTTTGTTTTTTTTGTTTTTATTACAAATGTAATAATATATGCCAGTTGCAAGAAAATGCAACTACTACAAAAGTATAATAAATGAAATTTAAAAATGTTCTTCTCTCAATGTCCTCCTCCAGTCCCAATGTCCATTTTCAGAGGTAATAGCTATTAATCCCTTGGGCAATATTGCTCCAGTTTCTTTCTGTGCATCTGCAAAGACACACACACACACACACACACACACACACACCACACACACACCTGTATATCTGTATTAGATACTGTTGCACATGTGCGCGTCGCGCACTCTCTCTCTCTCACACATACACCTGTACATCTGTATTAGATATTATCTGTGCTGCTGTGATTTCTTCATCTGGTCGATGCACTTAGCCCAGGTGTTCATGGTTCAGAGTTGCACTCTTCTCTGGAGAATCACCCTCAGCAGCAATGACTAGTAGCCCATGTCCATTCTGTGGGGCATCCCCAACCAAAGGCAGAATAAAGCCTGTCCCCTGCTTTGAGGTGGGCAGCTCCGTGCTGCCATTCACATTCCGGAGCCCCCAGCAGAATCAGGTGAGGCTGCTCCACGGCTGTGCCTGGCTTCTGCCCTCACATTCTCTCCTCCTCCCGTACAATTTTCATCTGAGAGCATAATCCCAACAAACCCCACCACTAAATGTAAGTTTGTAATGTGTACTACAGAGATACATATGGTTAGCTACACAGAGATATGCTCAGAAAGGAGCCCTGCCTACCCAAAGCATTTAGTGACTTGTGTTTTTTTTTTTTTTTTTGCAGCACACCAGAGACATCTCCAAATATAAGAGTTCTTTGTTGTTTTTTCACAGCAGCAGAGTTCTCCTGGAATTGATTTCCCATAATTTAGATAAACAATAGTCCTATTAATGCGACTGAGTTTATTCATTCATTAAACAAATGGTATATGAAGTACAACTGCATTCCAGGTACTGCCTCAGGCACTGGGATTGCCTCAAATGTTTCTGTCTTGCAAAAAACATGCATATTTGAGTATACATATTCAAGCATGTGTGCAAGTGATTTGGAAGGACAGCTTTTTGGAGGTAGATTTGTGAGTCAATAGGAAACTGCATTTACAGTTTTAATAGGTCTGTTTTAGAAAATGTTCCTCCTTCGGCTCTCCTGACAGCACCTTACTATGTATATACTTTTCTCTTTCTGACCCTCCTTGGCAACCTGTCCTCCTGGGTGCCTTCTCACCTCCCCAGAGGATGCCTGGAAACACTGGGGGCAAGGGCAGGGGGCTTTCTCTCTGCTCTCTGCACTCTGGTGCTGCTCTTCCCCTGGACTGAGTCCTCCCTACCTCCTGCTTCATCCACACAAATGTATACCAAGGCCTCCTAGCCAGCGTTCTCTACAGTCCCATTTTTCACAGGAGGACACTGGGACTCAGAGAAGATGATTGTACTAGTTAGGGATCTCCATAAAAACAGGATCAATCCTATCTAATAAAGAGTAATATACAAATTAACCATCACTGCAACAAACTGGCAGTGCCCATAGCCACTAGATGGTGGTGCCCAGTCCTCTCAGCCCTGCTGGAGTCCCCCAGTCTCAGGGAGGGCTGCCGCTGAGAGCCTGCAGAGTAAGCGGCCTGGCGGAATGCTGCCCAGAGGCCTTCCTGACCCTTTATAAAAAACAAAAACAAATTCACTCTCTATGGCGTGATCCCCTCCCAGTGGTGGCAGGCTGGGAGTCATACCAACCAGGCAGATATGGAGGAATCTTAAATGTTTCTTTTTAAAAAATATATATTTTATTGATTTTTTTTACAGAAAGGAAGGGAAAGGGATAGAGAGCTAGAAACATCCATGACAGAGAAACAGCAATCAGCTGCCTCCTATACACTCCTCACTGGGTATGTGCCCCTAACCAAGGTACATGCCCTTGACCAGAATTGAACCTGGGACCCTAGAGTCCACAGGCCGATGCTCCATTCACCTAGTCAAACCAGTTAGGGCTGTCCAATATGTTAAAGAAAAACCCTATCTAATAAAGAGGGGATATGCAGGGGAGAACATTTGGGGGTGACTGGGTTGTCAGGGGAGGGTAGTTGGGGACAATCAGGCCGGCAGGGGAGTAGTTAGGGGACATCAGGTAGGCAGGTGAGCAGTTGGGACCCAGCTGTCCTGGATTGTGAAAGGGATGTCTGACTATGGGATCAGGCCTAAACAGGCAGTTGGAAATCCCCCGAGGAGTCCCAGATTGGAGAGGGTGCAGGTTGGGCTGAGGGACACACACACCCCCTCCCCCACACCAGTGCATGAATTTTATGCACCGGGCCTCTAGTAGGATGGATAGATGGATAGATAGATAGATAGATAGATAGATAGATAGATAGATAGAAAGATAGACATACAGACTGTAAGGATTGGCTCATGTAGTCATGAAGACCAGTCTGCTGTCTGCTAACTGGAGAACCAGGAAGGCCAGTGGAATAATTAGGCCTGAGAAATTGGGTGGCTGCTATTACAAGTCCCCATCACAGTCTGAAAGACCCAGAAGCTGTGATGTCCAAGGACAGGAGAAGATGGATGTCTCAGCTCAGGCAGAGAGAGCAAATTCACCTTTCATTGTTTGTTCCATTTAGTCTCAGTGAATTGGCTGACGCCCATCCACATTGAAGAGGGTCATCTGCTTAACACAGTTCACAATTCAAATGGTAGTCTCTTACAGAAACACTCTCACTCACCCAGAAAGAATGTTTTACCAGCTCTTGGCATCCCTTAGCCCAATCCAGTCGACACAATAATATTAGCCATCACAGTGACCTACTTTTCCAGACCCATGTGTCCAAGTTTCTGCCAAATAGCTCCGCTGGGCTGCTTCAGAGGCACTTTAAATTCATGATGTCTCAAACCATTCTCTAATCTGTCCTTAAGCTTGCTTTTTCCCATTTCATGTAATACCCAAGGGAAATTCCCCTCCCCTTGGATGTCTCTTCCTCCCCCTCATCAGTGTGGGTCCTCTTGTCTGGGCCTCTGATACAGTTCTAAGGTTGTCCCCTTCAAGGTACCCTGTTGTTCTGCCATTGGCCTGGCTTCAGCCTCTCACTAGCTTGCTCCTCCACTGGAGGAACAGTCCCTCCTTCCTCCTGGGCTCACACAGCCTCCCTGGAACAAGGAAGGTGGGCCCATCTGACTCAGTCATTCATTCCTCCCAGGTGTGCATGCTGTGTCCCTCAAACTGCTTGACATGGCTCTGTCACTCCAGTCCTGTCCCTGGCAGCTTCTTCTTCCCTCACCCTCCTTGATTCTCCGGCACAGCCTGAGCCTTAGTGAGATTCCCCAGCCCAACACTTTGGAAATCAGAGTGGAATGTCTGCATGGTAGAGATGCTTGTCCTTTTGTGAGTGGTGCCAAGCAGGTGTGGTGGGAGTGAAGGAGGGTGGACAGGGGAGTACCTGCTGGTTCCTAGAAACCCAAGACCCTGGGGAGAGGGTGTGTCACCATGCCACTTGTCTCCAGGACCCTCATGGAGCATCAACTTTCTGGAGCGCTAAGGGCGCTGGGAGTATTGGGAGGAGCAGACTGGGGTCTCTGAGCATTTCTGAATAGTGGCTGCATCGGGTTTGTGCCTGTCCAGGCCTAGCACAAAGCTTCATGCACAGTGGGCGGGGATACATGTGTAATAATGATGGTATGCTTTTTCATTAGGGGAATGTATGACTTGCCTGATGTGGCAAAAGCTGCGGCAGGAACTGGCTGGTTGTACGTCTCTGGAGAAGCAGGTGCATGGCTGGTGCAATTGCTGGTAAACCTGTTGGAGGGTTCTTTGGGGAAGATGGATGCCCTCCCTACAGAAGCCCTAGAATTACGCATGAAGTTCTAAAGAAATAATTGGGGATGTCTGATAAATTGTTTGGTCTTAAGACTTACCTTTGCAAGTGCTATTTATAACAGGAAAAAATTCAAAACAACCCGTGAGTCCACAAGAGACTGGTTAAATAAATCCTGGAATGGATATACAATGGAATTCTACAGCTCGTCAATTTACTATTGAAGTATATTTCTGATACAGAAAGGGAGTCATAATCAGTTATGAAATTGAATCATGTTACAAAAAAATGTAACTCGGAGAAGATTTTTAGAGCAAAATGTATACACATACACATTCCAAACACCTGAGCATAAGCCTCTGCCTCACCCAGTGGCTGTCGGAAGCACAGGACCTGGTCCAGCACAGCCCGACGTCCCCAGGGTGGTCGGTGTGGGGGGACTAGGAAGGAGTTCTATTTCTCCTTTTTGCTGGATTAGCTCTGACACGTGTTTATTGTGGGGAAAATGATGAAAAAGAGAAAAGAATGTTCTCCGAAGAATGTTCTTCCTGGGGCTTCTGCTCTTTTCTATCTGAAAGTGGGACAGGTGGCCCGGCCACGGCAGCCTGGTTCCTGCTCCGCTGTCCTTTGGAGCCTCGTTCCTTCCTGGGTGTGTGTCACTCCTCCCGCTGTCTCTTGGCTTAGAGTGGCATTTTCCAAGCCACCGCTGCTTTCACCCGGTCCGCTGCTCCAAGCGGGCACAGGGTGGAAGGCACTTGGCGCCTTCTGCCCCGGGCATAGGCCAGGCCCTTTGTGAGCCCTCCCACCAGCTGCAGGGTCTTCTCCGGAAGCTATAGTCTGGTTGGTGGATTAGAGTCATCTCTTTCCCAGGAAGTGATTTGGCTGCTTACGCATTCTCTGCAATACCTACGCCACGCCTCCTCAACGGGTGGGACAAGGCCAGGAACGGCCTGTTTCCACCTTGCGTACACCAAGCTGTCAGCTGTGGCAGAGTCTGTTGGAAGGATGCCACTCTGGTCCCTGCTGTCCCAGGGATGTCTCCCTCCCGCCCCAGGGACAGCAGGCACGCTCCACCTGAGGATGAGAACAGGGGCCTCTCCACAATGCGACTGCGGTCGGATCCCAGCACGCGGAGTGAGAGCACGCCAGCTGTGTGTGCATTCTCACAGGCAGACGATGTTCTCCAAAGTCTCCAAAGCAAGCAAGACTTTTATCCCCTGCAGAGGGGCCAAACCCTGCTGGGAGAGAAGGGACCTGGTGCTCATGCAATTCTGAGTGGCATGGAGTGGAGTTGCTACACAGGCATGTGATAGGGCTTATGGCCCGTGGTCATGGTGGTCATGGTGGTCATGGTGGCCATGATTTTTTAAGACCCCAAGAAAGTGCTGAGCCCAGTTACCTGACTTCATTTTCTCATTCCTTGCTAAGCACTGACCTCCCTTCAGGTTTAGGGCCAGCTTTGGGGGTAGGTTTTGGGGAGTGTATACAGAACCAAGATTTCTGAAAAGGGTTTGCACCTCAAGTACCCAGCCTCTCACAGAGATGGGGCAGTCATGCTGGCTGGACAGCACCTGAGATAGGCCTTTCTCATGCTTTTGCCCATGAATCTCTAGGGAATCCTGGGGAAATGCAGATCCTGGTCTGGGGCTGGGCTAGACCAAGTTCATGGTGCCAATGATGTGGCTGCTTTAAGGACACATGCTGAAGAGCAAGATGTAGGGGGACATCAGGATTCAGAAAGGTCTTCCGAGGAAAGGGAAGGCTCCATGCACATAGCTATGTTTGGAGGACCAGTGAGGGCCTGTGGTCCAGGATCAATGGAATGGGAGCAAGGTCAGAGTTTCTCCCCTGCTCTTCCTCCTCTGTCACTCTGTGGCCAATGTCAGCCTAGAGGATTGCAGGTCCTCACTTTGAGGACCTGGGCCTGCACCGTGGTGCTTCTCGGGGCCACACAAATCTCCCCGCTGATATTCGTCAGAGCTGAGTGTGCATGGAGCCAGCGCCATCAGAAAGACACAGGGAAGAGCCTATTTTTTCCTAGCACTTTCCAGTGTGTTCCAAAAATGTCTGACAAAAATCAGAGGACACATCAGGACTCCTTGGCAACTTTTCCTCTCTCTTTATTTTACTGTCTTTTGTGTCCTTCCCATCCTATTTCTCACCACCACTCCCCGAGAGCAATGTTCTCAGGGCCTGGATCTTCTGTCACCCCTCACAGCTTCATTGATTCCTCAGATGACGGCTCAAACTGGGGCTGAACTTTGTCCTTCATTAAATACATGGTGTCATGAGCCCCCAGACCTACTCAGCCACATTCACTCTCCTGATAAATGTGACATCCTGTATCTTCACATGCTTTCCTAAAGCCAGCGCTCCCGTGAAAGGACCCACCTGGCCTCATGGGGTGCTTCCCAGAGGCCTGAGTGGGTGGGGAGAGGGGAGAGTGAGAGAAGCGTCTCCCACAACATCTGTTGATGGATAATATGAGAACAACCTTGTGCTGGGTCCTGTGGGATGGGGAGAGGTCGGGAGGGTATAGAGTCAAATCAGACCTGAAACTCCCCCACAAGGATTGCCTTTGGAGCAATGGCAAGAACTTGGCTGAAGGCAAGAAGGGGGATAATACAGAGACATGGCTCAAATGGAGTGAGTCATCCTGCCTGAGATCAAGACAGGCTTCATGGAGGAAGCAGCACCTGAGACTTCCTTGATGGGTTAGAATTGAAAGGATGGAAGGAGAGATGGGTGAGAACACTGGGCTGGAGAAGGGCTGGAACAACCCACCACCAGGCCTGCCAGTGGGATTCTAATCCTGACTACTTCTCTCCAACAGGATAATAGGGCCCGTGGCATAGGCCCCAGTTTCATTCTCTGATCCCATCTTCCACTCTAATCCAAGGTGAAAGGAAATGAACTCCCCTCCATCTTGTCCTATAGGGCTGAGACCCCTGCCTAAAACCCCTCCCTTTTCTGGGAGTGGCCACAGGTGTGCCAGCAATGTCTTAACTTCCCCGACCCCCACCCAAATGGACCAATGAAGCTCCAGGGACACAGCTAAGGTCCTAATTAGGCTTAACCACAGAAAGACCCCAATTCAAGTGACCAATCTCTGTAGCCTTCATCACTTTCCCAAGCCCCCTAATTATCCTACCCGATAAAACTCATTGTTCCCGCCCGGCTCGCTCTCTCGCCTCGCTGCTGCGTCAGAAAGAGGCTGAGAGCCAAACCCGGGTTTGAATAAAGACTCTTTGCTTTTGCATTGGAAAAGGCTCCTTAGTGGTGGATTATTGGGGACCCCGAACTCTGGGCACAACAAAGGTTCACCAGGGTCCCAAGCCCTTCATCTTCTGTCTCACTGCTACTCAGCAGGCACCATTTGGTCTTTCTAATACCAGTACAGTCTGCTAATTGTTCGTTACCAAGCAAGGGAACCAGGCTAAGGAAGTCAGAGTGCGGGGACCTTGGTTCAGAGAGGGTGGGGCCTACAGGGAGGGTTCTTGAAGAGTGGAGGGGCCTGAAGGAGGGGACATGTCATTCAAGGATGTGGGGTGCCGGGGATCTTGTCCAGCATCTAGAAGGAAGGGTTCAGGATCTGAAAAAGAGGCTGCTATAAATTAAGAGTTTAGAGATGGAACATAATTTTGGAAGGCATTTGGGGGAGCCAGAGAAGACTTAGTAAAGGAAGTAAGTCCTCCTGTCTCTCTGGACCCCTTGCTTTTACTAACACAAATTGTCCTAAGGTAAAGTAGGTATATATCAAAGGTAAGGTTTAGTATACAGAATCCATTGTTAGATTGGGGGAACTGCCTATGGCTGTTGAGGTGTTTGGCCAGCAGGAGGCAATAACATGTAGATTGAAATGCCTTCAGCTGTCTGGCAGCAAGCAATCATTTATGCATCCTTTTCAGGTTTGGGGAAATGCCTTCAGCCATTCCAGATGATTCAGCCCTGTTGACATGCTGGAATTAGCTTCTGGCAGGTCGGGGGGAGGGTCCCTGGGGATGGGCAGGTCCTGGAGGAGGGGGCATGTCATGTAGGGATGGGGGGGTCCCTGGGGAGGGGTGAGTCCTGGAAGGGAGGGCATGTCATGTAGGGCTGCAGAGGTCCTTGGAGAGAGGTACATCCTGTTGGGAGGGACAAGTGCTGCTAGGACGGTGGGTGATGCCTCCACTGAGAGAAAGCCAGTGCTCTGGGCCTCTAGGCCAGTGGTTGGCAAACTGCAGCTCGCAAGCCACATGGGGCTCTTTGGCCCCTTGAGTGTGTCTCTTCCACAAAATACCACGGCCTGGGTGCATCTATTTTGAAGAAGTGGCATTAGAAGAAGTTTAAGTTTTAAAAATTTGGCTTTAAAAAGAAACTTCAATCGTTGTATTGTTGATATTGGGCTCTGTTGACTAATGAGTTTGCCGACCATTGCTCTAGGTCAATGTGTGTGGGCTCGCCCAAACACCCGGGATGGATGCTCCTGAATGGTCCTTCTTAGTCCCTCCCAAGTGTCTGGCACAGTTGCCATCAAACCCACATGCTGCCTTGGCGCCTGCCACCACTGCTTGCAGCTCAGTGCGGCTCTCTGATGCACAGCTGGGAGCTCTGCGCTCAGACGCTGCTGGCCTTGATGGGGGACCTTCCTCAAGACAATGCAACCCAGGTGGCGACCTGGCCTGGCTCTGCAGGAAGCACAGGAGGTGACATCTCAGAAGGGTGCCTATGCAGGGGTGGGCTGTGGGGCTGAGCTTTACAGCATGGCAGGTCAGGGGACAGTGGAGGCCAGGTGTGGGTGCTGCCCGGCAGGAACAGGGGTGTGCCTCTCAGAGCCCATCCACCCTCCAACCCAGGCCTCAGATCCTCCATCCAGTCTCAGGGATAAGAATGAGAGGCCCAGGAGTTCTCAGGGCCCAGCAGGAGTCCCAGCTGCCCTCTCCCCGCTCCTCCTCCCCCCCTCCCCCATGGCTTTGTTCTGAGGCAGATAAGCAGGGGCAGCTTGGAGCTTGCTCTAGACTTCCCTTCAGAGACCCCGCATGGAGGATGGTGCAAAGGGGAGACTGGAGCAGGCGGGAGAACGGCCTGGGTGGAAAGCAGGTGCCTGGGCTACAGAAGGCAAGTGGGGCCTGACCTCTGGCCCAAAGAAGACGGGCCATGGTGGGATCCTCCCTCAGGAAGAAGGCAAGTGCCCCATAGTCTTTCTGTGCGAAAGATGCATGTGGAGACTTGGATACCTTTACCCGCAGCTTCCATACGGTCCCGTGTGCTGGGGCCCTGGCCACCCCCCAGAGGACCCCCTTCCCCTCTCCCCACACACACACAGACATGCAGACAACAGGAGTGAGCCCAACTGTGCAGACCCTCCTGAGCACAGAGCTGGGACACCACCTCGGGCAGCTGCACAGGCTTCGGCCTCTGTGGCCCTGCCACCCAGGCAGGAGCATTCCTGTCGCAGTCCCTACTGTTGACGACATCCAGCCCCTCCCCCAGGGGTTATTTGAACTTCTGGTGCCCTCCACCTGCAGGGCCACATGGTGATGTCACCAGCTGATGTCAGCAGCCACAGAGGAACAGAGCATTACTTCAGTCTCTCTGTCCCCCTGCACCTGGATAGACGCCCAGGTGCGCACTTTAGCCCCACAGCTGCTGGAGCGCAGTGCACCAGGGTGGCCTGAGGTCTGCGCAGGAAACGTCAGAGGTTCTGGGCCCCCAGCCCAGGCGGCAGGTGGAAGCAGGAGTCAAAGAAAGGCTTGCTCCTGCTGCTGGGGGCTGGCTGGGCGGTCAGGGATGGGCCACCTGCTCCTCCCACTCCTCAGATGGCTCTAAGGAGGAGGGCCTGCCACATGGCACTCCTGTCTCCTCAAAGGCCCCCTCTCCTCTGGCTCATGCTGTACTCAGACACTGGGAGGCACCAGCAGGAAGCAAAGTGACCCAGCAACATTTCTCCTCCCAGTTCCTCCACCACCAGCTGCCATGGGTGGCAGTGCCCTTTACCAATTCCCAGCTCCTGCCAGTTCCCAGGGCAGCACCCTGTCCCTTCACACCTCAAGAGGTCAGAGCTTTCATGCTTCTGGTCCCCAAGCCTCTTCCCCGCCTTTACAAATAGGCTCTCTACTGGCAGACGCCCCTTTGTAGTGTGCTGTGATCCCAAGTGGCTGTAAGCGTCTTTGTAAGTAGGGGAAAGTGTGCTTTAATTAAATATGCATTATACCACTGAGGCCGGCAAGGTCGAAAGTACTCCTAATGTTGATAGCTACAAAACCAGTTTGTACATGACAAGAGAATGAGAGAACTAAGCAATCCCTTTAGAACAAAATCTTTTAAAAGAATGGTCAGCGTGGTTTGCATGAACAGTCTGCATTTTATGACAATAACATACACAGATTGAGCACCCTGGGGCTCTCATTATATCCTAAAGAAAACAAGTGTTTACATTATTCATGGGTTGTACTGAAATGTTTAAGAGGTCAATTGTATTATTACCCCTTAGACAGGATAAACTGTCCTGGGGAGCATAGCTTTAACACCATCATTTATGTTGTTTGCTAAAGAATAGAGAATTAAAAAACAAAGTGTTGGGAGGAGGAGTGGCTTTCATTTGCAAATGCCATTGATTAAGTGAAAATGGAGGCAAGCTGACCAATAGCCATTGCAGTGTTAAAAATGAAGGTTGTGTACAATGTATTACAAGTTGCAGTGGGGCAATGTCAAAATGACTTCTGTTTCCTTGCTGGCTTTGTGATCAGACCTTGTGGAGGTGTCAGGGGCCTGTGCCTTTGGCTTCTTTTTCTCCACAGGCTTTAAATCTGAGAAGAACACATTTGTGTTTTGTCCACCCTCATCATGGCATCTGCGAGGTCAAACTCTCCACAACAATTGGGAGCAGAAAACATAGTGACTGACTGCCTCTTTGCAAAATATTCAGATCCATTTTCAGCTACCTGGTGGGCGTGACATGTAAGACCCAAGTCACGCTGACGGGGGAATTCTGCAACCACTGTGACGGACACCCCTCTGTTGTTTCCACCCCAGCCCAAGGCTCTGTCATCAGACCACCCCAGAGATCTTGATCTGGTATCCCAGTTGGTCATGTAATGAACAAATCTGCTCCATAGAGTGAAGATCTGGTGACCAACCCCCATGATAGATACTACCTGTAAACAAAGTAGTCTAAAAGCTTTCCTTAGTTTAATGTCGTATCTTCTTTTACCTTCATCACAAAATCTATACATTCAATTGATGCTGGTGCATTCGTGATTTCCTTCGAGGAGAAAAAATTCTCAGGATATTTGATTTTGTACCAATGAGGGAGGGTCTCCAATGACCATTTCCCCAGTCCACATAGTTCCCAGGAAATAGGTCCTTGCTTCCCGAGGAAAACCCCTTACTCAGAGAGTCAAAGCAAATTATAGCTTATCCACGGGTGTCAGCACCTACAGTGAGTGGAGCTTCACATTCCAGCAGGACAGACGCAAGACCTCTCAGCACTTGCAGCTCATTTCTCTGGTTTCATTCTCCTGGAACTGGACATTCTCACCAGGCTCCTGTCCTCTCACTTCCACCAGCACTTAAATGATGCTGCGAGTGTTGAGTTTTCCTGTATCTGCCATTGCCTTCCTACTTCTAGCCCTCCTGCAGCCCAGCTGGGTGGCCTCTGGCTCCCTCCGGGGCTCACTTTATAGCCAGGAGCCCAGAGGAAGTGGCAGCAGTGGCCACAACCATGGTGAGACCCCTACCAGTACTCTGCTTCCTCCTTCTCTCCCTGACAGGGAAAATAAGACATTTGGGGGGCGGGATGTGGCTAGCAATCTGAATCTGTGCCAGTAACCTAATGAACTTTCTTGATAGCCTATAATTAAGTCACTGCCCCATTCTCCACAATCTGGTCTTGCAAGACCGGTTTACCTAAATACTCACATTTTACAGAGGCCATAAACCATGAACAACACACAACCCTGGGAGCAGGTAACCAGTGCTGGCACCAGGCCAGGTCTTTAAGTGTGGTTTCACGGCCCCCATCCCAACACATGGGGCTTTTTGCAAAGCCCATGAAAGGTCTGGAAGTCCCATCCCATATTTGGGGAACAAAGAAACCAAGGGGTATAAAGGGAGAGCTTGCTCAGGATTTGGAGAGAAAGAATCTCCCCTGAGTCACTGTACTAGTTAGTACCTGTGGAACATCTGAAAATAAATTTTTTTTTCCTGTATCTCTGGTACTCCTGCATATTTTTGGGTCACTGGTAAATTCTGTAACATCCCCACTAGAACCACAAAAAGAGCAAATGACCCATGAGTCCCAGGATCTTATATTAAAAACATGTTTAAAAACTAAAGAAACAACTTGAACTATGCCTGGTACCAGTCAGATCTGTCAGTGGCTTTACTGAGCTGCTGGTGTGGGGAGAGGAAAGTGGACATCAACCTTCCATCATGGGATGTTTCTGAGGACCCCCCTGGAAACGCAGAGTCAGGCTCCTGTCCACTAGGGGGGCAACCAAGGGAGGCTTCCAGGAGGCACTTCTAACAAAAGTAAAGTTGTGGGGGAAGGAGGGGGAGGTAGTTCTGGCAGAGGGAGAAGCAAGAGAAAACCCAAGGAGGGAGCCTATACTTCTCCCACCTTCATGTCTTGGGGAAAGGAACTCAGTTCTGCCCCGTGTGAGCCGCCCTCATTGCAAGGGAGGCAGGCCCTGTGCCTCCCTCCCCCACTCCCCCCAACACTCGCTGGTCACCAGGGCACTCACTCCACCTCTCTGTGTCTGAAGGAAGGATCCAGAAACAGATGATTTTTTCTAAGTTTGTTTGTTTGTTGTGCTTTTTCTTTTGAGAGAGAGATCCATTTGTTGTCCCACTTTTCTATGCATTCACTGGTTGCTTCTTGTATATGCCATGGCTGGGGATCGAACCTTGGGGTATTGGGATGACACTCTAACCAACTGAGCTCCTGAGCCAGAGCCAGAATGATGTTTATAGGACCTCTTGTTCCTGGAAGGGGCTTGGGGCTTCTCAGGTTTGTGCGGTGCCCAGAGCGCAGGCCCCTGGACACCACTCTGTCCCCATCCGAACAGGTTGCTGTTCAGTCACCTCCACCCCTCATGGCAGCACCAGGAGCTCAAGGAGCACTGCTGGATGCAAGTAGTGTTGGTGACAGACCTAGCCCTCAAGGCCCCACTGAGGAAGTCCTTGGAGAGCTTGGGTCGTGGGGAGGGATAGACACCTTGACCCTCTTTCTTCCCCAGGGAGGCTGTCATTACAGCTGCTGACAAACCTGCTGTTTTCTCAATTAGCAGCCTTAATACCGCACGAAGGCCATTAACTGGCTGGTACAGTGCATACACATCTTCAGATGTAATTAATAATGTTGTTAGCCTAATTCATAATCAATACTGAGGTAATTGCTTCCTTGGGTTTATATTTGGTCCTTGGGGTCTTGGTGCCACTAGGAACATCCATCTGCTAATGAGTGCACATCGGTCCCTGGCTGCCCCGCTAGGGACTCTCAGGGGCTCGGCACAGCCCCCAGACACTAATGGTCACATGTAGGCTCTGGCCCCAGCGCCTACCTGGGACCTTCTAGAACCTGTGAATGCAATGCCTTGTGGGTCCATCTGGGACTAGAGGGTCTATTTCAATAATAAGGTCAAAGGATAGTCCCAGATCCTGGGAGATCTTAGACCTGGGGCAGGTACTGAGGATGGTCCCCTGCTAAAGACGCTGAAATGTCACAGCCTCACATTCTGCCCAGGCTTTCCCCTCACGCCTAGCACATGGCCTGTTGCTTAGCTTGCAGGGGCCTGGCTGAGTCGGGCACTTTCCTCCCTCTCTGAGACTGGCAGCAATGGGGCCTCAAGGTCAGTCCCGAGCTGCAGGAGAGGCCTGTCCAAAGCAGTCCTTAAGGAGTGGGCTTTCATCTGACTGTAATTGGAATTCATATTGAGGCTTCACTTCCAGGAACTTCTCCAGCAGACACATCCGGGGAGCTGAGGTCTGGGATGGAATGCTCCCAGAGCCAGCCATAAATCTCTTCCCAAAATGACGATGCACAAGCTAATTGCTCTAGAAGCGCACAACATGTCATTCTGCCTCCTCCTAGTCTCCATCCGCTCCCTGGGAACGGAGCCAGGAAGAGGTAGAAGAGAGTTGGCAAAGTCACCATGAAAGGAAACATTTTAATCCATTTAATTAGGAGCCTCTCAGAAAACAGAGTTCTGCTTCTTCTGAAACTGGCCAAGAAAATGAGAAGTGACACTCTCCCACTCCCACCTTTCCCTTGGCTGAGGGAGCTCAGAGCTGGAGGTATTGGGTATGGGCAGTACCAGGCTGTGTGCATCCAGAAGCAGTCTGACCATCTCTCTCTCTCTCTCTCTCTCTCTCTCTCTCTCTCTCTCTCTCTCTCTCTCTCACACACACACACACACACACACACACCACACACACACACACACACACACACACACACACACACAAGCATTATCTCCTCTTTCCCTCCACAATACAGGAGGGTCATGCAGATGTATACCATTTGGTACTGTGCTAAACTTCTGTAGTCTTTTTTTCTTTATCTAAGCCTGTGTTTGATAGCAAGATAGTCACAAATATGAAACTTCCAATGATCATATATTTTCACATAATCACAGCAAATCTTTAAATGATAACTATAAGCCCTTCACTAGAGTAGAGGAGCCCAGTGAGGATGGGACACATGGCCTGGCTGTGCAGGAGCTGGACCAGAGCCAGGCCATGGCCCCGCCCTACGCATCCTGGCCTGGCCCACCTGGTCTAAGAAGGAGCCAGGCGCGAGGATGGAACTGGTCCATGCATGGAGGGCTGCAGCTGGTTCTCCCCAGGAGAGCCAAGGACCCTGGTCAAGGCTGCACCAGGGAGGGACATGTAGACTCCAGGTAGCTTCCTTAGTTCTGGGCCTCAATCAGCCTCCTGCTGACAAGGCTGGCCCTTGCATGTGTTTGGGCACTCCCCCAGGGCCTAGCGCCCCCCACCACCACACCTGCTCTACTTCCCCCCCTCCCCTCCCGCCGAGACTGGGCCTGCTCCAGTCAGCCAGCAAGCACCCAGACAGCCCTGAGCACACATCCATTTCATTTTTTTGCTTATTGATCATGGGCTGAATAAAGATGACCCTCTCCCATGTCATAGAGCCCCAGGGAAGAGACAGAAAATAAACAGGTAAACAAATAAACATGTAGGAAATTTCAGGGAAGAATGTGCTGAAAGGAATAAAACAGGGTAGGAGAAACGAGAGTGCCAGGGCAGGCAGGGTGGGGCAGCATGCAATTGTAGTGAGGTGATGGGAGGCCTCTCTGTAGAGGCAGCAATGGAGGAGCCACCAGACAAACCACAGTCCCAGGTGAAGGAGCTGCAGAGAAAAGGCCCCAGGGGGCTTTTCAAGGCAGGAGCGAGTCTGTAGTGCTCCAGTGAGAAGAAGGCACACACCATGGAGCCCAGTGAACCATGAGAGGACAAAGGCTAACAAAGCAGGTGCTGGTCCCACGAGGCCGGGGCTGGGCTCCATTCTGAATGCAGGATGTAGGTTTGGAATAGAGGTGGCCCGGATGATGCTTTCAAAAGAGTCCGTCGGAGGACCCTGGCTGCCAGCTTGAGGAGGTGACTCTCCAGGAAGCCAAAGACGCTTTTCAGCAGGGACTGTGCAGACTGTTTCCCCTCTTTAGGCCTCTTGCCCTGTCCAAGTGCAAATCCCTGCAGGTCTCATACCTGGCAGCTGGGGGAACCAGCCCCTCCTTGGGGAGCTCACTTACATGGGTGATGGGTGCTGGGTGGCATCATGAGCTCAGCTCTCCTTTCAGCTGTGAGGCCTGGGGCAGGGCCTCCTGTCTCCAATTCTCTGTTTCCTTCTCTGCAAAATAGAGATACACTTTTAAATAACCAGCCACACTGGCCAAGCACCACACAAAACTAGTGTCCCTGATAAGGGCAGACGTCAAATACTGGGGACCAGCTATAATTAAAAGAAATATGTATCATGCTCTGTTAACCGGATTGTTTCATTCTGATTAGAGAAGGCACTTTCTAACCTGCTGGGATCTGCACATGGGACCTGGGAGCTCACCTGGAAATGCAGCTCACCCTCCCCATCAGGGAGCTGCCTATTATCATGGAAAGATTAACAACCTTGTTGCAAAAACCAGAGCTGCCAGCCTTTTGAAGACCCCCAGCCCTTTGCATATCATCAGCCCTTTGAAGACCCCCAGCCTTTGCATGCCTACTTCCCCATACAATCTTTGTCCTCCCACCCAATATAAGCAGCTGGCTTATAGAGGAATGCAGAGCAGATTTTTGTGGAGGACCTGCTGCTCTCCCATACTGCTGACAGTATTGGAATAAATGCTCATATGATTCAACTCTGTCTCTGCCTAATTGGCTCAAGTAGTGACAGGCAGGACAGACCCGTTGATTGTCTAGTTACAGTTACATCCCCATATCTGCCATCAAAGACTGAGTGGGGAGCTCAGACTTCCACTTTCCCCAGGCTGGAATGAGGCGCCCCAACTCCTTGTTCGGGTAACCTGAGAGAAGGCTGAGTAGGGAGCCAGATTGTTCATTCATGAGCCCCAAGGAATGCCTACTGCTCCAACCAGGGTGCCATTAGACAAGCCTAGTGGAAAGGTGGAACTCTTTCCTGCCTAGTGTAATGAGGAGTGCCCCTCCTCAGTGTCAATGGAGGCCAAGCAGCTAACTGGACTCTCCCTGCTCCTGGAAGTAATAAGGTGCCCCCTGGTCTCCGCTGCCAAATTGGTGTCAGAAGAAACCAAAAGGTTTTGATTTAGATCTAGAGTCTTATAAATGATACACAAAGAATCTGGGTTTAAGTAAAAAAAAAAATCATTCATCATAGCAAGATCCAGAAAAACATAAACTTGAATTAAAAAAAAATCAATCCATAGATACCAACACTAAGATGACAGTGGTGTTAAAATGATCTGATAAAAATCTTAAAACAACTAGCATGAAAATGCTTCAATGAGAAATTACAACTCACTTGAAACAAAAAAGTCTGAGGAAAATATAAAGAAGACAAAAATATTAGAACTGAAAATACAATAATCAAATTAAAATCATGCAACACATGAACTCACCAACAGAATGGTGGGTACAATGGAATATGTCAGTGAACTTAAAAACAAATAATAGAAACTACCCAATCAGACAACAGAGCTACAATAGGCTGAAAGGGGGAAAGATTCAGTTCCTAAGGAACCTGTGTGACTGTGACAGAAGACCTACCATTTGTGTCATCAGAGTCTCAGAAGGGGAGGAAAAGAGGTAAGACTGAAAAGGTAGTCAGAGATAATGGCCAACAACTCACCAAATTTGGCAACCCCTCCCCACCCCCCATAAAGCTACAGATTCAAGAGGCTGAGTACTTCAAGCAGAATAAACCCAAGGAAATCCATACCAAAGCACATCATAGTCAACATTCTGAAAACAAATGAGAAAGGAAAAAAACCCTCAAAAGCAATTGAGAGAGAAATGATCCCTTACTGCCTGAAAGTCTTTGACCATAGGTCAAAGAGGAAATCTCGAGAGAAGTAATTAATGAATGAAAATGGAAGTGTAATATATCAAAATTAGTAGGACACAGGTACAGTAATGTTGAGAGGAAAATGTATAGTACTAAATGCTTATGTTACGAAGAGGAACCATATTAAATTAGTCAGCTATACTTCTACCTCCAGAACTAGGGGAAAAAAGAGTAAAGAAACCCAAAGTAAGCAGAAGGAAGGGAATAATAAAAATATCATCAGGCATCAATGAAATTGAAAATAGAAAAATAAGAGAAAACCATCAAAATAAAAAGCTAATTCTTTGAAAATGTCAATAAAATTGACAAACCCCTAGTAAGACTGACAAAGAAATAAGGGAGATGCAAATCATCAATATTATGAATAAAATGGGTGTTATCACTACAGACTGCAGAAATCAAAGGATTTTAAGGGACTACTATGACCAACACATGCAACTGACAACTTAGATCAGTGGTCGGCCAACTGCGGCTGGTGAACTACATGCAGCTTGCGAGCCATGGTTTGCTGCTCTGTTGACTAATGAGTTTGCCGACCACTGACTTAGATGAAATGGATGACCTCCCCACAAACCCACAAACTACTACACCCCACTGAAAGAGATCTTTAGAATAGCCTTATAGCTATTAAGGTAATTGAAGTAATAATTTAAACATCTCCCATCCCGCCCCCCGCCCCTAACACACACACACACAAAGGAAATTTCGAGGTCCAGATGATATTGCTGGAGAATTTTATCAAATGTTTAAAGAAAAACTCCAAATCTATACAGTCTTCTCCAGGAAATAAAACAGGAGAAAACTCTTTCCAATATGATTGCTACTATTACCTGATACAAAGCCAGACTAAGACATACAAAAAATAATAATGATAACTGCAGGCCAATATTTCTTATGATTATAGATATAAAAACCCCCAGCAAAATATTTACAAACAGAATTTAGTAATAAATAAAAACTAGAGGCCCAGTACATGAAATTCATGCATAGGGTGGTGTCCCTCAGCCCAGCCTGCACCTCTTCAATCTGGGACATTCCTCTCACAATCCAGGACTGCTGACTCCCAATCACTTGCCTTCTAAGAATTTCTGCCTGCCAGGTTGGTCACATCCTAACCACTCTCCTGCCAGCCTGATCAACACCTAACTACACTCCTGCTAGCCTAGTTACCCCTAACTGTCCTCCCCAGACAACAGAGCTACAATAGGCTGAAAGGGGGAAAATGTATAGTACTAAATATGTCAGTGAACTTAAAAACAAATAATAGAAACTACCCAATCAGACAACAGAGCTACAATAGGCTGAAAGGGGGAAAAATTCAGTTCCTAAGGAACCTGTGTGACTAACTGCCCATCCCTGTAGGCATGGTCACTCCTAACTGTTCTCCCTACAGATCTGGTCACTCCCAACTGCCCATCCCTGTTGACCCAGTCACCCCTAACTTCCCTTTCTTGCCAGCCTGGTTGTCCCTAACTGCCCTCCCCTGTCAGCCTGATTGTCCTTAACTGCCCTCCCCTGCAGGCCTGGTTGCTCCTAAGTGCCCTTCCCTTCCAGCTGGATCACTCCTAACTGCTTTCCTAAGCAGGCCTGGTCCTCTCATCTGCCCTCCCCTGCCAGCCTGGTCCCCACAACTGCCCTCTCCTGCAGGTCTGGTCCCCCCCAACTGTCCTACTTTGCAGGCCTGGGTCCCTCCCCCAACCGCCCTCCCCTGCAGGCCTGGTTCCCCTCAACTACCCTCCCCTATAGTCCTGGGTCTCCCTCATTTGCCCTCCCCTGCCAGCCTGGCTACCCCTAACTACCCTCCCCTGCAGGCCTAGTCCCTCCCAACTGCCCTCCCCTGCTGGCCATCTTGTGTCCACTTGCGGGCGGCTATGTTGTGTATTGAAGTGATGGTCAATTTGTTATGTAACTTAAAATTATATAGGATTGTTACACACTCTCATCAAGTGGGGTTTATTCCAAAGATGCAAAAGCTGTTTCACTATGGGAAAAATCAATGTAATCCATTTTATTATCAGGATAAAAAAAATAAAAAATTCATATAATCATATCAACTGAGGCAGAAAAAGCATTTGACAAAATTTAATACTCTTAAGGGAAAGGGGATAAAGGAGTAACTGCTTAATGGATGTGGGGTTGGTTCCTTTTTGGGGTGGTGTAAACGTTTTGGAACTACTAGGTAGTGGTGATGATTGCACAACAGACTATACCAGTATGTCCTATTTGTCAGTGAATATATACTTTAAAGTGCTTAAAATGGTCAATTTTAAATTACATGATATTATGAAAATAAAAGAAAATTAAATTCAACATTCATTCATGATAAAATTCATAGAAAAATGAGAATAAAGGGACACTTCTTAACTTGATAAAGAGCATCTACAAAACCCTACAGCTAACATTATACTTATTGGTGAAATACTAGATGCTGCCTGCTCCCCAAGATCGGGAAAAAGCAAGAATGCTCATTCTTAACATTGTACTGGACATTGAACATTGTACTGGAGGTTCTAGACAGTCCAATAAAGCAAGAAAATAAAATAAAAGGCAGCTTAGCCTGGGAAGAAAAATAATTGTCTCTACAAATGGCATGATTGTTTACATAGAAAATTCTAAGAAATATTCCAAAACAAACAAACAAAAAATCTTCTTAGAACTAATAAAAGAGTTCAGCAAGGTCACAGGATACAAGATAAACAAACAAGAGTCAATATGTTTCCATAGACTAACATGAACACTGGGGCATAATTAAATTTAAAATAGACCTAACATATATCCAGCCATCTCACTCCCAGGTATATCTGAATGAAAGAAAAGGAGCATGTAGAAGAGATCTCTGAACTCCTGTGTTTATGGCAGCATTACTCACAGTAGCCAAAACATGGAAACAACAATAACAAACAAAACAAAAAACATGGAAACAACCTAACTGTCGTGAATAGACAATAAAAATGTGGTATATACTTATGTGATTATTTACTTATACAAAAAAGGAAATCCTCCAGTTGTGGCAACATGGAAGATCCTAGTATGCTGAGCAAAACCAGCCAGACAGAGAAAGACAAATACTATATAATCTCATTTACATCTGGAATATTTTAGTTAAACTCAGAGAAACAGAGAGTAGAATAGTGGTTGCCAGGGGTTAGATTGGGGGTGGTGGAGGAAATGGGGAAGTATTGATCAAAGAGTACAAATGTGTAATTATCAGATGAGTAACTTCTGGGGCTCTGATGTTCAGCACAGTAATTATAACACTTTTTTGTATACTTTAAATTTGCTGGGAGTAGATGTTAAGCTTTGTCACCCCACACACTCAGGGTAGAATGTGGAGATAATGGATGTGTGCATTAATTTAATTGTACTTCTCATTTCATAGTGTATACATATATCAAATCATCATGTACACTTAAAATACATATAATTTTATTTGTTAATTATACCTCAATAAAACTGGAAAAAATACAATACCATTTATAATTACTAAAATAAATAAAATACTGAAGTGTAAATCAAACAAAACAAGTTCTAGTATAGAACTTATGTATTGAAAACTATCAAACACTGATGAAAGAAATCAAAGATGTAAATAAATAGAGGTACATACTGTGCCCATGGATTGGAAAACTAAACATGGTAAAGATATTAATTTTTCTCAAATGGATTTGCAGGGTTAACACAATTTCTATCAAAATCCCAGAAAGATATTTTGTAGCTAAAAAATGACCATTCTAAAATTTATATGGAAATATAAATGAACTAGAATAGATCAAACAATTTTGAAAAATAAAAATAGAGGAATTTGTTCACATGATTTTAAGACATTATGTAGCTACTAGGGGCCCATTGCACAAAGATTCGTGCAATAAGGCTTCCTTCCCCTGGCTGCTGGCACTGGTTTTTCTCCAGCATCAAGGACCCAGGCCTTTACTCTAGCCACTGCCTTCCATCTCTGGCCAGAGCCTTCAGTCTTCTCTGCTCCAGCTGGAGCACCACTCCTGTAGCTCTGCTCTTGTAGTTCCCTCCATCTCCCCACCCCCACCCTCCTCCTCATAGCAGGCATCCCACCCAGGTGCTCCACGTAAATTATTCCACCATCTTTGTTGGGTTAATTTGAATACGCACTCCTGATTGGCTGGTGGGTATCACAGAGTTATGGTCAATTTGCATATTT
Source organism: Lasiurus cinereus (assembly GCA_011751065.1). Taxonomy (NCBI): domain Eukaryota; kingdom Metazoa; phylum Chordata; class Mammalia; order Chiroptera; family Vespertilionidae; genus Lasiurus; species Lasiurus cinereus. Next base: position 4,072,495 of record JAAGEH010000021.1, read on the forward strand.
CTCTTTTATTAGTGTAGATGATTATCAAGACTATGAAGTATTGGTAGAGGGTTAGTTACATAGATGAATGAAACAGAAAATAGCTCAGAAATAAACCCACACAGACATGTTCAAATAATTTTTTGACAAAGGTGCGAAAGTAATTTAATGGGCAAATTAGCTTGTTCAACAAATAGTGCTGAAGAAATCAAACATTCATTGGCAAAAACCTGACTTTTGACCTAAACTTCACATCTGATTAAAAAAACACAATTATAAAAGATAATGGACTTAAATGTAAAACTTAACACTGTAAAACTATTTTGGGAAAAACTTTTTAGGACTTAGCACTAGGCAGTGTTCTTAGACTTGACTACGAAAGCACAGTTCATTTTTAAAAATTAATAAATAATTAATTAAAATTAATTGATAAAAATTAAAAACTTTTGCTCTGCAAATGTTTCTACAGTGGTAGCTCGAGATACGAGTTTAATTCGTTCTGTAACCTTGCTCGTATATCAAGTTGCTCGTATCTCAAAGCAAATTTCCCCATTGAAATCAATTGAAATGCTGTGAATCCTTTCCAGCCCCCAAAATGCCACTCCAGTTGTTCTTGTTACGTGTTTTTGAATAGGAAAAATGTATTTATAAATGACAAATATTGTATAAAAACATAATACGTAAAAGAGAATGTAAAGGAATAAACTGGTTTTATAAAGTGTATTTGCCTACTCGTTACACTCTTAATGCTACACTTTATCCCTAAACTGACTGTAACTTAACTAATCTTCACTGAACTTAATTGCTACTGGTCTTTGCATTTTTGGCCGATTTCAAAAAAAACGTGTCCAACAAGGTTTGCCTCTTCCTCCCTTTCAGAATGTTTCTGAAATGGGTGAGGCAAGTTTCATTGAATAGCTCCTATGCACGACCAGTAGCAACTTTTTCGGGGTGTTTCTCTCCCACATTCCTAAGATCTCTTTTATCTCACTTGTAGAGATCTCCTCCACCTCTGGCTCCTCCTCGAAACCAATTTCTTGGAGAACCTCCGCATGTTGCTGAGACTGCAACTCTTGTAACTCCTCCGTGGTGAGTTCCAGAGAGTGCTCCTCGACGAGCTCATTTACGTCTCTCTCATCCACCTCCAGGCCCATGGATTTTCCCAGAGACACTATCTCCTCCACTGGCACCTCGGGTTGGAATCCTTCGAAGGTCCTTTCGGCTACGGCCTCAGGCCACAGCTTCCATGCAGAGGTCAAAGTCCTCGTTGTAACACCCAGCCAGGCCTGATCAATAATTCTGAGGCATATCACGATGTTAAAGTGGTTCTTCCAGAACTCTCGAAGGGTGAGGTTTGTGTTCTCCACCACCTCAAAGCAGCGCCAGAACAGGTGCTTGATGTACAGCTTTTTAAAAATTAGAAATCACCTCCTGATCCATGGGCTGCAGGATAGGAGTGGTGTTGGGAGGGAGGTAGACAACCATTATAAACTTGAACTCTTCGAGGAGTTCATCTTCGAGGTTTGGTGGGTGAGCAGGAGCATTGTCGAGGACGAGGAGGGCTTGCATGGTTAGGTTGTTTTCCTGTAGATATTTCTTAACAGAAGGGCCGAAAACCAGGTTTATCCACTCCACAAAGAACTGCCTAGTGACCCATGCCTTCCACATAACTTACAGGTTGTTTTCCTGTAGATATTTCTTAACAGAAGGGCCGAAAACCAGATTTATCCACTCCACAAAGAACTGCCTAGTGACCCATGCCCTCCACATAACTTGCAGTTTATCTTTTAAAATCTTATGTGACTTAAAGACTCTGGGTTTTTCCGAATGGTATATGGGCAGAGGCTTGATCTTGCAGTTGCCACTCGCATTGGCGCACAGTGCGAGAGTTAGCCTATCCTTCATGGGTTTGTGGCCTGGCAGCGCCTTCTCCTCTGCTGTTATATAAGTCATATTCGGCATCTTCTTCCAGAAAAGCCCTGTCTCGTCACAGTTGAAGACTTGCTGGGGGATATATCCTTTGGCTTCTATCAGTTCGGAAAAAGTTTTGAGGTAATCCTCAGCTGCTTTCACATCCGAACTTGCTGCCTCACCATGCCTGACGATGGAGTGAATGCCGGACCTTTTCCTGAAGTTATCAAACCAGCCTCTACTGGCTTTAAATGAGTCTTTCGATGCTTCATCCGCGGAAGTGCTCAGGGTCTGCTCCAGCAAATCACCCTAAATCACTCACGTCTTCTCGCATATGATGCCTTGTGTTAATGTATCTCCTTTAAGCTGCTTCTCCATCACCCACACCATCAGTAGATTCTCCATCTTTCATGGAGAGAGCTTAGAAATTATAGTAACACCCTTAGCTGGCGTTATACCCTTTATCGACTCCTTCTGTTTAAGCACAGTGCATATTGTTGAAGTACTATGCCTGTATTGCCTAACCAAGTCAGCCACTCGCACACCTGCTCATATTTTTCTATGATTTCACGCTTTAATTCAATAGACATCATCCTCTTCTGAGCACTGACCTTTCCACTCGCTTTCTTCGGACCCATGGTTATAAAAAGAAATGTGATAAAGTATGTAAATGCACAAAAGATGCTTCGACAACGAGGTAAACAAGCACACTGACCGAGGCGTGGGAAACTATGAGACGCTTGAGTTCCAGTAAACTGGTGGGTCGTGTGCAGCCGGCTGATCCGCGAGTTTACTTGTATCTCAAATGTTGCTCATATTTCAAAGCAAAAAATCGCTCGCTCAACAGCTCGGATCTCAAAAATCTCGTATGTTAGGGCACTCGTATCTCGAGGTACCACTGTATTAAGATGATGGAAAGGCAATCTATATACTGGGAAAATATATTTGCAAATCACATATCTGATAAAGGAATAGTCTAAAATATACAAAGAACTCCCAAAATAGTCAATGAAAATATAATCTAATTAAGAAATGGGCACGAGACATTTCAGATGGCAGTTAAACACATGAAAAGATGTTCAACATCACTGACCATTCAAGAAATGTAAATTAAAACCAGTATTCATCTATGAGAATAGTAAAAACAAAAATGTGATACCCCAAATGCTAGCAAGGATGCAGAGAAACTGGATCCCACATACATTGCTGCTGAGAATATAAAGTGATAAAGGTACTCTGGGAAATTATTTGGCAGTTTCTTTAACAACAAATCATAGAACTAATATATGACCAACCATTACATTCCTGGGCACCTGTATCTGAGAAGTGAAAACTTACATTGACACAAAAATCTGTACAAGAAAGTACATAGCAGCTTTTGTGTAGTAGCTGAAAACTGGGAACATTTTATATGTTCTTCAGTGAGTGAATGGCTAAAAAAATGATGATACATTCATATCATGGGATATTGCTCATCAATAAAATGGAACAAGATATTCATACATGTATCAACCTGGATAAATCTCCAGAGAATGATGCTGAGTGAAAAAAGCCAAAGCCATAGATTGCAAAATTTATTATTTGATTTATATAATACTAGAGGCTTGATGCATGAAATTTATGCAAGGGTAGGGTCCTTAGGCCTCCTCATTTCCCCATCTCCTCCTTCTAACACTCCCTCTATGCCCTGCCACCACTGCTGGTCGTTTGCCATCTTCCACGCTGACCTTTGGTGGTCAGTGTAATCATAGCGAGCTATTGAACTCCTGCTCTCCAGGTCGAACTCCCGAGGGGACAATTTGCATATTAGACTTTTATATAGGGAGACTAGAGGCCCTATGCACAAAAATTAGTGCAAGAGAAGGCCTTCCTTTCCCCAGCTGCCTGCACTGGCTTCCCTCCAGCACCCAGGACCTGGGCTGGCTTCCCTCTGGCCTGGCTTTGTCAGGAAGGATGTCTGGTCTAATTAGCATATTACTCTTTTATTATTATAGACTAGAGGCCCTGTACATGAAATTTGTGCATGGGGGTGTGTGTCCCTCAGCCCAGCCTGCACCTTCTCCAATTTTGAACCCCTCAAGGGATGTCTAACTGCTGATAGGCAGTTGGATATCCCTCTCAAAATCCAGGACTGCTGGCTCCCAACCGCTCACCTGCCTGCATGTCTATCTGCTTGATTTCCCCTAACTGCTTCTGCCTGCCAGTCTGATCACCCCCTATCCACTCCCCTGCCAGCCTGATCGATGCCTAATTGCTCCCCTGCCGGACTGATTGCCTCTAACTGCCCTTCCCTTCAGGCTTGAGCACCCCTAACTGCCCTCCCCCTGCCAGCCTGGTCATCCTAACTGCCCTCCCTTGCCAGCCTGGTCACCCTTAACTGCCCTCCCCTGCCAACCTGGTTGGCCCCAATTGCCCTTCTCTGCAGGCCTGGTTGCCCCCAACTGCCCTCCTCTGCAGGCCTGGTCCTTCCCAACTGCCCTCCCCTGCAGGTCTGGTTGCCCCCAACTGCCCTCCTCTGCAGGCCTGGTTGCCCCCAACTGCCCTCTTCTGCAGGCCTGGGTCACCCCCAACTGCCTTCCCTTGCTGGCCTGATCACCCACAACTACCCTCCTGCTGACCATCTTGTGGTGGTCATCTTGTGTTCACATGGGAACAGCCATGGGGCAGCCATCTTGTGTGTTGGATTGACAGTCAATTTGCATATTACTCTTTTATTAGATAGGATTCTTAAAATGACAAAATGATAGAAACAGAGATTAGATTAGATTAGTGGTCCCCAGGAGTTTGGGATGAGGTGGGTTTAGAAGTTGGGAACTGCTCCCCTTTCCGTGGGGAGCTGGGAAGTAAGCATATAGGGCAACATGAGCCAGACTTGCCATGATGGAAACATCCTGTCTCCTCTCTTATCAATGTCAGTACCCTGCTGTGACATTGTAGTATAGTTTTGCAAGATGTTATAATTGGAGGAAACTATGTAAAAGTACACAAAATATTTCTGCATTATCTATTAGACCTGCATGTGAATCTATATTTCAAAATAAATGTTTCATTTAATAAAAGCCAAAGTACCAAAATAAGTTGCCTATATCCTTTCTGATTATAGGCAACTTTTTAATGCCCCCAATGCATAGCAGCATTACTTACAATAGCCAAGATCTGAAACAGCCCAATGCCCATCAGCAGATGAGTGGATAAAAAAGCTGTGGCACATTTATACCATGGAATACTATGCAGCTATAAAAAAGAAGGAACTTTTACCCTTTGTAACAGCATGGAGGGACCTGAAGAGCATTATGCTAAGAAAAATAAGCCAGCCAGAGAAAGACAAGTATCACACAATCTCACTTATATGTGGAACCTAAAGAACAAAAATTTGATGAACAAAATAGGACCAGTGTCATGGGTAAATGGAACAGACTGACAGATGTCAAAGAGGAAGGGGGAAGGAGAAACAGGAAGAAATTAACCAGAAACACAGACAATAAATTGGGAAAGGCCTGGGAGGGTGGGGGCAGGGTGAAGGGAAGCAAGGAGCAGCAGATGGGGATATCTGTAATAGTGAACAATTTTTAAAAAATTCTCTAGATTTAACCAAATCAAACCAATCTTGTGAGTTTAATAACACCTTATAAAGCATCAAATCAAGGTCATTTTTATTACTTAATTTAAACTGTATCCAAGTAACAGGTAAACATTGCCAGAAACATTTAAACACATAGCTTTCGCCACCCCCAGTGCCATTTCAGTTCTTTGGCTTGTCTTTCTGGGATTGACTTTCACGATTCTAAGAAAAATGCTGACACTGCTCTTTCTTGATCTTTCCACTTTAAGTGTAAATGGAGAGTTTGGTTCTGTTTATCACTCCCTCACCTCACACTTCCCTCCGCTCTTCCTTCCAATTAAGTTAGCTCATGATACCTGGTAAGTTTCTCTTTCCTGGGTGGCTCAGGGGGCATTTTCTATTCATTCATCTAGTCGCACTTCTTGTGCGCAAGGCACTGTTTAGGTGATGGGGACACCGCACTGAGTGAAACAAATGGGATCCTTGCATTGAGGCTCAGGGAGCTGAATAAGAAGCTCAATCTCTGGTGTTAAGTGCTACAGAGGAGTTGGGAATATAGTGCAAAGTCTTGAACAATAACCTAATGCCAGATATTGTATAATAGATGAACTGCTAAGAATTCACTACATTAATTATGGAAGGAACATGCCAATAGAACAATTACTACTAAGCACCTACTGCTATGTAGAATGTGAGTACTCACAAATGAGGACCAGTCTTGCCCTGTGGATGCCCATGTGGGGCAGGCGGCAGGGACCTGCTGTGGCAGTAGGGTGGGTGGTAAGTGGCAGGCTTACTCACCTCCTCCAACTGGCCAGGAACAGGGCCAGGCTGATCCCAGCTCAGGCTGGGTGAGAGCCACCATCCTCTGGAAGCATATGGGGGAAAAGGGGTAACTGCGGGGGATGGGGGAGCCCTCAGAGCCAGGCTTCTGAGAGGCCTAAAACCAGACACTCCCAGAATAAAGTAGACTCAGCCCATGCATCTCTGGGCAGTGTTCTTGGGATCAGATGGGGTCTGGAACAGGCTTTGCTACAGGGCCTTAAAGGCTGAGGAGGGGGATAAAGAGGTTGGGGGTAAGTGTAATACTGTCAACAATAGAAAATAAATGAAAAACAAATTTAAAAAATGGCTGAGGAGTTTGTCAGGTTGAGTGGTGCTGGGCAAAGGGCAAATGTAGGCACAAGCGGAGGAGGGGACCTCACCTGAGGAGGCTGCAGTCATGCGCCGGGGTCAGAGGCTGAGGGGCTCCCACAGGGAGAGCAGAGGGTGAGGACTTTACTTGGTCCATGCAACTCTTACAGTGACCATCCTAGGAGGCCAGAGAGCAGAGAGAAAGATGGGAATGCCACTGTGTAAGCATTGCTGTCACCTGCTCAGTGGCAGGGGCTCCAAGTACCAGTGCCAATGCCGAGGTCATGCTCACAGCCACGGGACAGAAGCAGGCATCTCTGTCCTGGCCCTGTTCTCAGAGACCCATCAGGTGTGACAGCTGCAGGCGGTCAGAGGGCATTGACTCTATATTGCATTGGGCAGTATTGACATCTCATTAATATTAAGTCTTCCAATCTAGGAGCACGGGATGTGTCCCAGTTGGTGGAGTGGCATCGTGTGCTCCTGGCTCACTTGCCAAACCATCCCAGCGCTGCTGGTTAAATTAGAAGCTACATGGGGCCACTCAGAATACATTTGGCATGGGTTTCTTTTTGGGGTGATGAGAACATACTGAAATTAGATGGTGATGGCCCCCCACCGTTGTGAATGTACTGTAAGGCAATGCAATCTCTATAAAAATCTCAATGAAATTTCCTACAGAAATAAAAAAAAAATTTTAAATTTATATGAAATCTCAAGGAACCCCAAATAGCAAAAAAGAATCTTGAAAAAGAACAAGTTGCAGGACATCTACTCCTGATTTAAAAGTTTACTATAAAGTTACAGCAATCAAAACAGAATGATTCTAGCATAAAGGCAGACATATAAACCAGTGAGTTACACTACAGTGTCCAGAAATGAACACTGATGCAAATTCTTAAATGACCTTTGACAAGACTGACAAGACCCTTTAGTATTTTCCACAAATGGTGCTGGGAAAACTGTATCCACATGGACCTTTCCCTAACACCATATACAAAAATTAACTAAGAATGGATCAAAGACCTAACACTGTAACTATCTTAAAAGAAAACACCTTCTCCAGTTCCCTCTCTCCCTACCACCACAGGCCTTCACCACCCTGTAGTCTGTGTCCATGGGTTATATATATGCATGTATGCATACAAGTTCTTTGGGTTTGTGTTATTGTCTTGTATTCTTTCATTTCAGCTTAAAGAAAACCCTTTAGCATATATTGTAGTGCAGAGGTATTAGGGGTAAACGCTCTGTTTTGTTTTTAATATGGGAATGCCATAATTTCTCTTTCATTTTTGGAGGATAGTTTTGTCAAATAGGAGATTTGGGTTTGACTTCATTCTTCTAGCATTTTGAATATGTCATCCTACAGCCTTCTGGCCTCCACGGTCTTTGTGAAACTTATTGGTAATTGCTAGTGGATGACAGTGGCTTCTCTGTGCTTACTTTCAGAATTCTTTCCTTGTCTCTTTGTCTTTCAGTAGTTTGATTATAAAGTGTTTCAGATCTCTTTGAGTTTATCCTATTTGGGATTTGTTGAGGCTGCCTATATAAGTATTTATGTTTTTCTTCAAACATGGGAGGATTGGACATTAATTTTTCAAGTATTTCTTCTGTTTTTATCTTTCTTACTTTTTCTGGCATTCCCATAATCCATATGTTGGTATGTTTGATAGTGTCCTACAAATCCCTTAGGATCTATTCATCTTTCTTTCTTTATTTTCTGTTTATAATAATCAGTTTATGAATAAATTACAATCAACTTATCATTAAATTACTGTTTCAATCATCTGACTGTTTGAATCTGCTATTGTATACCTCTGGTGAATTTTTTCAGGAAAAGTTCCCATTAATTTTGTGTGTGGGAGGGCATATTTTCTTGTTTCCTTACATGCCTCACAGTTTTTTGTTAAGAACTGTTCATTTTGTATATTGGAATGTGGCAGTCTAGAAGTCAGATTCTCCCTCTATTGCAGGCCTGTGGTTGTTACTGTTTGTTTTGTGACTTCACTGAACCAATTTTGTAAAGACTGTATTCTTGTTGTTGTGGGCCTTGATGTCGCCATTTATTTATGCTAGTGGTTAGCCAGTGATTCAACAGATATCCTCATGAACACCTGGAATAAAAAAATCAACCCCAAAACTTCCTAGTTTTTATTTTGAAATACATTTTTATTGATTTCAAAGAGGAAGATAGAGGGAGAGAGAGATAGGAATATCCATGAGAGAGAATCATTGATCAGCTGCCTTCTGCATGCCCCACACTGGGGATTAAGCCTGTGCCCTGACTAGGAATCGAACTGTGACTGCCTGGTTCACAGGTCGATGCTCAACCACTGAGCCACGTCCCCAGGGCAACTTTCTAGTTTTTACTAGTGGTAGACCCTATGTGTTAGGGCACACCTTCAACATTAAGCCAGACATTTTACAACTCTGCCTTAGCCTTTACTTCCTGCTTACTCGTAGTCTGAAGTAGAGCCAAAGGAGTGGGCTTTGGGCATTCTCTAAGCTATGGGCATTCTGTGGCCTCTCAAGTTCATAGGAACATGTGACAACTTCTCAACATACCCGTATTCCCCGAAGTGTCACACTCTCAGTATTCTTCCCACACCTTTTCTGTTATGGTTATTGTTTTATTGTTGTTGTTTTTTAATTGTTAGCCCTGTCTCAGGCAGCAGCAGATAACACATTTGCTTTTAAATGTTTTTGAAAAGTATCTCCTGGGTTGATGCCTCTCCATCCTGGGGTAGTTGTGAGCTATACAAAATAAAGGCAAGCCCTTTACAATAGTCCAGCAGGGATCCACCACACAGGCCAAAACAAACACCTACAATGATCAAGATTTGTTCTGATCCTCTGGCACCAGGAATGCACACTCAGATAACGGGGTGTTGCATTCAGGATGGCCACCAAGCTGGGGAGGAAAGGTAGAGCCGAATAAGTAAGAACACCACAAAGCTCTCCTACTGACTTCACAAAGTTCTTCTCAGCTGATTTTAAATTAAGTGTTCACTTGATTGTTGTAAACCCTGAGTCATTTCCAGAGCTCCGAAATAGTGAGTTCTGCGGGTTTTTGCCCGTGCTGATGCGATTAGACTTCTGACTAATGCAGCCACGCAATTTCAGCAGAAGCTAGGAAGACAGATGGGAGTGTCTAGGAGAGAGATATGAAATACCCTCTGGCACAAATTTTTGTATCATACATGGGTTACTTACTAGTCTTTTGAGACTATTATACCAGCAGAAACCCTACCAGCTTAAACTTAGAGAGAAAGTAACAAGAAAAAACTAAAGGAAGGCTGACAGACTGCAAGTTCTACAAGCAGTAAATAGCTGTAAATATTGCTACCCTTCTAGAAAGAAATATGGATCCTCCAAACACAGAGCCACGGGCCAGAGACTGAGCTTTGGGGCAGTCAGGTAGACAGGCTGTTGTCAGGCGGCAGCACCAAGGCCACAGAGGATTATTCCCTGGCATTGAAACCTAGTTAAATTTACTCTATCAATTTCAAAATTGTTTGGGACTGGTGAGCCTTTTCTTCCTTCCATTCTCCCTCTTTTGGAATGGCAATAGGAATGTCTATAACTGTTATGCTGGGCCTGACTCACTGCTGTATTTGAAACAGATAACTGATTCTCTAGTTCCAAAGGTTCACAGACAAAGAGAAATTCTGATCCAGGATGGATTGGACCCAGAGTATAAATCACATATGTATCTTTATGTGATTTAGATGAGATTTCAGACTTTGAGTTGATTCTGAATACATTTGTATATTATCTTATAACTAGAACCCTCCCCCCATACCCCCCCTCCCCCCTAGTAGGGTTGGGCTTAAACGGGCAGTTGGATATTCCTCTCACAATCCAGGATTGATGGCTCCCAATTGCTTGCCTGCCTGCCTTCCTGATTGTCCCTAACTGATTCTGTCTGCCAGCCTGATCACCCCCTAACCAGCCTGATTGATGCCTAACTGCTCCCCTGCCAACCTGTTTGCCCCTAACTGCCCTCCCCTGCAGGCCTGGTCCCTCCCCCCCAACTGCTCTCCCCTACAGGCCTAGGTCCCCTCCAACTTCCCTTCCCTGCAGGCCCGGTCACCCCCAACTTCCCTTCTCTGCCAGCCTGATCATATCTATCTGCCCTCTCCTGCAGGCTTGATCACCCCCAACTACCCTCTCCTGCTGGTCTGATCACCCTCCCTTGCAGGCCTGGTCCCTCAAAAACTGCATTCCCCTGCTGGCCATCTTGTGGTGGTCATCTTGTGACCACATGGGGGCAGTCATCTTGTGTGTTGGAGTGATGGACAATCTGCATATTATTCTTTTATTAGATAGGATGATTACATGTGAATCTTTGTAAGCCAAGACCAGGTTTCGGTAAGCAGAATAATGGTTCCTTGAAAGATATCAGGCCCTAATTCCTGAAAACTGAAAATATTTTCTTGTAAGAAAACTTGTATTTGTAGACGTTATTCAGATAAGGCTCTTGAGACAGATTATCTGGATGATCACAAGTGTCTGTCTAAGAGAGAGGCAGAGGGAGACTTGGCATGCAGAGAGAGAAGGAGACAATATGTCCATGGAGGCAAAGATGGGGCAATGCTGCCACAAGCCAACAAATAGCGGCAGCCACCTGAATCTGGAGGAGGCAATAAAGGAGTTCTGCCCTAGAGTCTATGGAAGCTCTGCAGCCCTGCCAACACCTTGACTTTAACCCTGTGATACTGATTTCAGACTTCTGGTCTCCAGGACTATGAAAGAATAAAGTTGTGTTGTTTTAAATCACCACACTTGTGGTAATTTGTTACAGCAGTTATATACAATTAACATACGTCATCTCACTGGAAGAGGAATGCCACCAATACTTAACATTAAATTATAGTCAGAAATTAAATTATGGTCAGGTGCTGCTGAGAAGCTGGAGGCTCCCTTCTCTTACTTCCTGACTCATAGGTGGGGGCTTTACCCCAGGTACATCAAGACAAGAAAATTGAGGCTTTGATAGTGGATCCACACCAGAAAAGTCAAACTGAATAGATCAGTGGCTTAGACTCCCACCCAGTGACCTTTTGAGTATCTAAGAGATGTTTCCCAGGGGAGAGGCCATTCATGAAAACACAGAACTACAAAGCTCTTCCTTGAAGAACTAAGTTTATTTGAAACAGAGTGTGGACAAATTCAAGCCTCAGGGTTATTTGAAAAACAATGGTGATATGGTAGTAGGTAAAGAAGAGGATGATACCTCTATGAGCAACAACCAGTTGCTATAGTCTATAGCCAGTTAGTAAAAGGAAGAACCAAGTAAAAAAGACAGCTAAGACGAGCCCACTTAGGGTCAGAAAAAGTCCAAAAATGATCCCCACATGAATTACTTGAATTGGAATGTGGAGAACTTACGTTTCAGAACATCATCAGAAACAATAGAGTGTCCATCATCGGTGGGTGTAGCCTGATAGCTGGATGTGACACCAAATGAGGGAAAGAACTTACTATCAGCATCAGGGTAAGAGATTGTCCAAAAGAGATCTGCTCAGACAGTGGCTGCACACGTGTCCAAGGCTGCACCCTCTGAAGAACAACACGAAAGGTTTCAAACGATAAAAAATATTGATTTCACTAGAATAATGTAGCCAAGTCGCTAAGCAAATAAAAGAATACCTCAACAACAAAAGAAAACCCTAGAGAAGGGGAAGGAAACCAGCATCCAGAGTTGCTGTGATTTATTGCCTAAAAGGTCTAGTTTTCAACCATGATCCTAAGACATGCAGAAACATGAAAGTGTGACTCATACACAAGGGGTAGAGCTGGCAACAGAAAGGGACCAGATGTAGAACTTAAAAAGTGAAGTCTTCATAATAGCTGTTAAAAGACACTCAAAAGGCTAAAGAAAACCATGCTGAGAGAAGTAAAAAGGCCATGATGACAATGTCTCATCAAAGAAAAAATATCTATTTTAAAAAGGTAGAAATTATGAGAACAACCCCCCTGGAATCCTGGAGTTGACTTTATAGAAATAAAAACAATTATGAAATATATGATGAATAACTATATGCCAACAAATTAGATAATTTAGATGAAATTCCTAGAAGGACACAAACAATTGAAAAGGACTCAAAAGGAAACAGAACAGCTGAACAATGGAGAAATAGAATAGTAATCCAAATATTACCTCAAAGAAAAGCCAGGCCCATATATCTTTACTGATAAACTATACCAAATACTTAAAGATAAATTACTACTGATCCTTCACATGCTCTTCCAAAAAATAAAATAGGAGGGAATGCTTTCCAACTCATTTTATGAGACCAATATTACTATAATTCCAAGAACCATACAAAAACATCACAAAAATAAAGCTACAGACCAATAACATCATAAGTATAGATAACATTTCTCAATAAAATACTGGGAAGCTGAGTTTAGAAATATACAAAAAACATTACATTATGATTGAATGAGATTTAACAACAACAACAAAAAGTGAAATTAGCTTAACAGCCCCAAACAAATAGTATAATACAGTATATCAATAAAATAAAGGACAAAACCCATGGTCACTTCAACAGATGCAGGTAAAGCATTTGACAACATTCACTATTGCTTTAGTAAAAACACTAATCAAATTAGGAATAGAAGAATTTTAGAAATTTGGAATTTCTCATCCATCTAAATGGTATTCAGAAAAAGTCCACAGCTAACAGCATATTTAATGGTGAAGTACTGGGTATTTTCCCCTAAAATCAGGACCAAGCCAAGGTTGACTGCTTTTGCCACTTCTATTCTACATTGTACTGGAGGTTACAGCCAGGCAATTAAACAAGTAAAAGAAATAAAGGGCATACAAACTGGAAAGAAGCAAAACTCTATTTCCAGATGGCATGATCTTTAATATAGAAAATACTAAAGAATCCACTAAAAAACAACAAAACTATTAGCATTAATAAACAAGTTCACTAAGGGTACAGAATTCAAAATACGAAAAAATAAATTGAATTTGTATATACTTGAAATAACCTGAAAATGAAAAATTTTAAAGTTTCATTTACAATAGCATCAAAAATATAAAATATTTAGGAATATTTAAACAAAAGTGAATGACTTGCATAAAGAAAACTATAAAATACTGTTAAAAGATATGAAAGAAGACCAAAATAAATGGAAATAGATCCATGTTCATGGAGTGGAAACAATATTATTAAGATGGCAAAACTCTCTAAACTGATCTACAGACCTAAAAATCCCTATCAAAATCCCTGCTGGTTTCTTTGGATAAATTGACAAGCTGATTCTAAAATTAATATGGAAGTATAAGGAACCCAGAATAGCCAAAATAGTCTTGAAAAAGAACACAGCTAGAAGACTGATACTTTTCTATTTCAAAATGTACTACAGAGAATTTTTGGTTAAGATGGCAGAGTAGGGAAACACTGTACTCACGTCTTCACATGATCACATAAAAGTTGTAATTAAATTATAAAACAACCAACATCGAGGACCACCTGGAGACTAGCTAAGAATAAAAAGAAGCCATGAGGCTGGAAGGAAGAGCAGGCCCCACACCCACGGGTTGGAGTTAAGAATCAGGAGGGATACCTCAGCTTCGGAGGTCCCCCTTGAGGAGCAAGGGTTCTCAGTTACACTCTCACACACATACCCCCAACTTCACCCATATGTGCTATGCAGGGCCTGGAGCCCTGTGTCCTAGACCCCAGTTCTGACCTTCTTGGGTCATGGGCCCCTTTAAGTGTCAGTGAAAGGTAATTCAGACCACAGCATAGCGAGAATAGTTTCTGTTGGATACAACTTCAGGAAGCTCTGGATCTTGTGCAGTGGGATTCCCTGATTCCAGGATGGGGACACCCCACCCCTCTGCAGCTCATCTGTGGGGTTGCTGCTGGCAGGGTGGGCAAGGGGCAGCAAAGATTCAGCTGTGGTATTCTGCTGTGAACTAGCTGGGCCTGTGTCACGGCCAAGGCCATGATTAAGAGCTGTTCATGTAGTCACAGATGGCCCAGCCCTCGCCTCAGCTCCTTCTAGCTGCCTCTAAGCTTCAGCAAAGACTCTGGCCCCGAAGACCAGTCTCTGCAGACATCTGCAGCTGTGAGCCATCCAGAGCATTGTCCTTGGCAGTGGCAAAACGGTCAGGTCAGCGCTTGGGTTCCTCCCAGCACGCAGATGCGTTTGTGGGGAGGGAAGTTTCTCAGGCCGGGACCTCTCTCCTGTGCAGGCAGCCACATCTGGCACCAAGCCCCCAGCTGGCGACCTTCATCAAGCTGTCAGAGTGGGAGCCTCTTCTCTCTGGGCAGCCTCTCGTCCTTGATGAGATCACACGAGGGAGTGGGTGCTTTCCTTCTCTGTGGCTCCAAACAAAGAACTGGGAGCAACAGCACGCACAGTGTGCTGAGGGTGGCACGGGTGCGCTTGGGCCTCAGAGGAGCAGTTGGGCCAGCAGAGGGTAAAGCCTTGCAGAGCCAGCCCAGAAATGGCCAGTGCATTGTCCGCAGCTCCATCATCCCTACCCCTCTGTACCTCACTTACTGGGAAAACAGCCACCCTTGACCACCTGTCCACTGGCACTTCCTGCAGAAGATAGTCCAAGCAACTGTTAGAATTGTCACAGGGCTCGTAGCTGTTGCTGGCTGTCTCCAAAGCACACTCAGCTGTCCTTGGGGTTCGGCCAGCCCCACGCACAGAGGTACAAGGCCCACAGAGGTAACTCTTGGCCATACAACCCAGGGCCTCCTAGCCTCTTCTCAGCATGTCTTTCTGTTTATGCAGCATTCGCTTTGTGATGGTTTCCAAAGACCATCCTGATGATATAGTAAAACCCACATATAGGTTTCCCAAGTCAGACTCACTCAGAGGAGGCTGTGCTCAGAGCCTGGGTACCTCAGAGCAGCCCCTGACTCAGCCCCTGACAGGGTGATCCCCTCTCCCAGGAAGACAGAACAGCTCAGAGCCCTGAAACTTGGCCTCCTAACCAAGTCCTGCTCTGTTCTTGCTGCCACTATGACCTTGGGCAAGACACGCCTCCATTTTCTCACCTGTGATGAGCAGAAGCAACCCCTCTGGTGGTTCACTGTGCTGTGATAGTGTGTCCGAGTGCCGGATAACTATGGCATATCATTGTTGTTTCTAGGTTGTAGCCAGGACTGAGGCCTCCACAGACTGGGGCCTCCTGACTCCTGATATGTCTGTCCCATGCCACCCCACATGCCTCCTGGTCGCACAGGTTCCTCTGCGGACCTTCCTCCTGCTGCCGAGTTGCTGCCCTGGGAGTGAAAGGCTGGGAGGAGTTCTCCAGCTCCCGCAGCTGCTCAGGCACCCACTTCCCACATCCTCTGCCCAGGCCCCTGCCCTGAGCTTGGCCTCCCTGAACCTGGCCAGAGGCTGCCACCCCAGCCAGGAGGAGCAGGGCAGAGACCAGTTCAGGCCCTTTCTTTGTGTCTGTTGGCCTGACATTGATCAGCACTGGGTCAGCCCAGGAAGGAGCCTGAAACCAGAGCCACTCTGTGCTAGGTGGGGAGCCCTCTATGCCACTGCCTACCTCCCGGCCAGCACAAGTGGGTGGGCCCAGCACCAGAGTGAGTGCCTCCCACAGCCCCCGCTCAGCTACAGCTGTGTCCCCAACAAGGAGGTCGAGAGGCAGGGGTGATTCCCCTCAGGCTTGCTGGGCAAATGAGTCATCCTCAGCAGAGGTTTCCTGAGGACACAGCACAGCCAGGTGTGGGGCTCAAGGGCCCTGAGGGAGTGATGACATCACGAGGCTCTGGGCTCCTGCCTGAAGATCCTACTGAGGTGCCTCTGTGGCCACACACTACTGCACAGCCAGCCCCTCTCAGCCAGCCCCATGGGAGGACAGAGCTCTTTTCCATCTGGACACCTGCTTGGCCGCCATTGAGCCTAAGGCCCCGGGACCCTGCACCAGCCCCTTCACGACAGAAACAGTGATTACCGCACAAACTCTCTTGCAGGCTTGCTGGCTGCCAGGCGCCTCCCACGTAGGCCATGGGTGTGGCTCATTCTCAGGCCTCCGCACACTGCACAGCAGAAGGCCTTCCCAAACAGCCAGTGCGTACCCTCCTCCTGCCGGCTGTGGCTTCCACTTCAGACTCACATGGCTGCTGAGGCTTCCCAATTCCTGAGTACAAACAGCACACAGAAGAGCAACTCAGAAAGCACCGAGCGAGCCACACGAGCCGGGACTTCCAGGCCTGCCGCCTCCTCTGTGACACTCTGCTCCCAGCTCACATGCATCCCTGACTGAGTGACAAGTGCTCTGTATACATTAAGGACAATGACCCTCTGGTTATTATGTGTGACAACATTTCCCCAGGAAGATGGGAGTTACCTTTGAACTGTGTGCTCATTTTGTTTTACTGTTTAACTTTGAACTGAGTTGAGTCTTTCCTTTTTTCGACGGTTTTCCCTGTGTTTTTATGACTGGAAAGGTCTTCCCCACCCTCACCATTTGGCTTTTTATAGTTTCTTTGTTACCTGAGAACTTTAATAGCTCTCAAAAGCATCTTAGGGTACAAGGGGTAAGTGCTCCCATTCTCTCTGAGATATTAGGTGCATGTGTCAGCTCTAAAAGACCCTGCTGTTGGCTTGGACAGGTCCAGCACAATGCCCTGGGGCTCCTGATGGGAAGACAGGGGATGGGACGGCAGCCAGGAGTCACTGAGGGGCTTCCCTCACGGCGCATGCTGGCATCACCCTGCAGTAGCTGAGGCCCAGCACCCACAGTCAAGCTGTGAAGAGACCCTGCGCCCCTTCCTCCCTGTGAAATGGGAGATGAGGGGTTCACCTGGCTTCTGATGCCAGGAGCCACAGAGCTGACACCACCTCTGAAGTCTGGGCCAGGCCCTCTGAAATGGCTTCCTTCTTTCTCCTGGCCTGGTGAGCCTTCCGGTGCTCAGGAGAATGTGTCCCAAAGGGAACCTGCCACCTAGGGTAACACAGAAGCCAGAGCTCAGCTGCATGACTCCCGGCTGCATCAAGGCCCAGGATCTCCCAGGACAGAGCCCTCCTGTTCTCTGTTTCCCACTTGGTAACAGAACTGTGTGCTGGGTGGGCAGGGTGAGCGGAGGAGCAGGGGCGGATGTGGGAACAGAGGTGGAGAACAGAGCTGTGGTCTTTGATTGTTTGCCAAGGCCAGCACCTCTTCCCAGGCCCATGCTGGGGAGGGGATGCAATTCTTCTTAAGATGTCATCTGTGGGGCCTAAAATAAATTAGGAGGCACTTCCAGTCACTGTAATTAACGGGGGGACAATTACCCAAACAAGGAGCTCTTAACCCTGTGCAGTTAGAGTCAATGGCATAGCTCTGTCTGTGGGTCCTGCCTCCATCACCTCTCAGTAGCTTCTAGGGCTGAGCTTGCTCCCCAGCCTTTGCCCAGAGGGTGCCTCATGGGGGCCCAGTTTCTCCAATGAAGCCAGGGGAGAGGGTGAGGGTCAGGCCCCCAAACCCTCTGTGTGGAACAGCCACTTTTTGACCCCAAAGCCCTAGCTCGGGGCCCAGATGCAAAGGAGGGCGGCTATCTTGTATCTGGCATCTGAACAAGACGAAGAGATCCATCAAATGCAATTAGGTGAACAGCTCCTTCCTGCTCTGCTTAGCTGACTAATTCAATCGGAGCCAAACCAGAGGCCTGGGTTGGGAGAGGCACTCCCAAATCAAATGAGGCTTCGCTTCTGCAACCACACACACCAGCATTAACGTGTCAGCTTCCGCTCAGCCCCAGACTCTCCCAGGAGTCAGGCTGGGGCCACCCCTGTCTCAAGAGGCAGCCGGGCAGTGCTGCCAGCAGCCGGCCTCCGCCCCATAAGCACACTTTCATCAGGCAGCTCAGAAGTGGAGCGGTTGCCTGGGGAGGGAAGCAGCTTGTCTTGCCATGACAGGGCCCAAGGAACACCACAGCCCCTCCCAGTCCTGCACAGCTGCTGGTCAGGCCTCTCCTGCTCCTTCCTGGGCCGAGTACTGTGCTCTGAGCAGCTTGCTCAGGGCCAGTTAGAATGGCAGTTGTGAATAACCATGGGGGGTTTGCTGGGCAGGGGTGCAGGAGGAGCTCTGTGTACCCCTGGTCCCAGGCTCTAGTCAGTTCTGCAGAAAGGACATATGGCTTCTCTCAAGCCCAAGGCTTGCCCCAGACTCCCAATGTCCCTCAGCATCCAGCCTGCATGCATTGAGTTCAAATATGAGACTCAGAGAGGCCTCACATCTCAGTACGGGAAGGGATGGTGGAGACCAACAAGTCTAATTTCCATTCACCCCAGGATGCCATGAATGACAAGGTCCCACAAAGGGGAACTATGGGTACTAAGTCCAGCTGAGGGTCAGGAGACTTGGATTCATCAGATGTTTATTAAGGCTGAGGTACTTCTGGAGAGAAAGGAATGGCACAATATCAAGGCGCAAGCTGGTGCAAGGATGAGCCATCCTCTCCCTCAGGCCGGTTCTGGTCCCAGTCCCCCTCCAGCATGCCTCCAACCGCTGGAGCCAGGCCTACTGCCTCAAGCGTGCTCATTCTGCCTCTGGACCAGCATGGGGGCCCGAAGAGCCCATGCAGAGTTAATTACTCACAGGCCTTTTAGGATAACTAGGGCCATATTTTGGTACCCTCAGTTCAAGTCATGGGTTTTTGTTGTTTTGCATTGTCTGTGTGTTTTTGTAGTTGTTTTGACTTGGTTTTTATGAAAAGTAATATTTGTACATGATAAATTTCAAACGATACTGAATTGGTGAATATGTAAAATTGAAAGTAACTGCTGTTAATCACTTACTCTATTTCCTGTCATAGAAAATGATTATGCATTCAGCAAAGACACAATTAGCATTACAATATATTCTGACTCCCACCGCAAATGCACTGTCCTTTTAAGGTTTCACACAGGATCGGTCCCTTATATGGGGCACACCATTCTGAGCCAGTTCCCCACAGGAGGACACTGAGGCTGTTTCCAGCCATTGGTCCCTGCAGACAATGCTCCAAGGTGTTTTACTCACCAATGTTCTTGGCAGAGTTTTCAGGTACGTTCTTAGGATAAATCTTGGTAATATACCTCAAAAGAATCCACCTGAGCCATGTATGGAAATAAAAATTTTTTAAATATATTTTTTATTGATTTCAAAGAGAAAGGGAGAAGGAGAGAGAGAGAGAGAAGAAAGAGAGAGAAACATCAATGACCCTTCAGTCCACAGTCTATCCTCTATCCACAGTCTATTGCTCTATCCATTGAGCCTAACCAGTTAGGGGCATGGAAATAATTTTTTAAAGGTACCTTGACAAATTGCTTTTGAAAGAGACTGCACTAATTTGCACATCTTTCAACATAACATGTTATTAATGCTTTCAAATGAAATAAACTGTCTTATTCTTTTTTAGTTATGAGTGAAGTTGAATGCTTTTAAATATTTTTGCTCATTTTTCTATTAGGTTGTCTTTTTCTTATTGGCACTCTTGATTACTTAGGAAATTAGACCCCCTCAACTGTCATGTGTTGCAAATATGTCTTCCATTTGCTTGTTTATTTTACCATATCATGTCTTAAAATTTTTATTTAAATAAATGCATTAATCATTTTAAGTCAATTCTGTTTGTGTTGCTTAGAAAGACCTTTATTATTTTTTAATTACATTTTCTCTTAGTTATTTCATGTGTAATTTTTTTTGTCTGAAATGGAGGTAGAGTAACATAACTAGTTTTCCAAAATATAGCTTTATTTTTTTCCAGATGGCTAATTTGTTGTCACATCATTATTGATTGAATGGCCATTTTTTCTTCTTTGTGATAATGCCACTCTATTTCCTATACATTTTGATGTAATTCTAAACCCTGTACTATAAGTATCTTTTGCAGTACAGTAACTATTGTAGTTGTAGAATGGATTTTACTATTCCAGTACAGGCTTTTTTTTTTTTTTGCATTTTCAGCAGCAGTTCAAAGTTTTCTTCATATAGGTCCCATATATTATGGTTAAGATTATTTCTAGATATGTTTCTTTATGAATTGCTTTTGTATATGAAATGTTTTATTCCATTATAACTTTATTTAGTTGTCCTTTATGTATTGGAAAGCCGCTGGTATGTGTGTGTGTGTGTGTGTGTGTGTGTGTGTAGTTTTTGTTAGTTGCAACTATATAGAATTCCACGTTTAGCTGGTTGTTTGAGTGTATTTGGCAGCCAGTCCTCTATCTACATTCATGATCATTATGTCCCTCCCTTCCCCTCTGTCCATTTCCCTCTATTGGTTGGCTATCCCAGGGCAGTTTCCAAGGGCAGCAGGTGTCCTGGCTTTACCCTTTTGCTTTAGTGGTCACATATCTGTGACCAGTGGCCTTTTGGTTGGTGCATGTTTGCATGTATCCTTATCAATCCCCTGTCTTGCTAAGGTTGAGGGTACTTGAATTATGTCAAATGCCTTTGTAGTATTTATTAAAGCATACGTTTGCTAGTCTTCAATGTTTAATTTTGGTCATTCATATAGTCCTTGAAAAACGTTTTTTTTTAACCTAAGTATTCTCCTTTATTTGCCTAGTAATTTGCACAGAAGACCTTTAAAAAAAACTTTTAAAATTATAGTTGACACACAATATTATATTAGTTTCAGGTATACAACCCAGTGATTAGACTTTTATATAACTTATGAAGTGATCACCCTGATAAATCTAGTACCAATGTGACACTATACATAATTATTATAATATTATTCTCTATATTTCCTTTGCTGTACTTTACAACCCTGTGACTATTTTGTAACTATCAATTTGTACTTCTTAATTCCTTCCTCTTTTTCATCCATCCCCTGAACTCCTTCCTTCGGGCAACCAGCAGTTTTTTCTCTGTATCTATGAGTCTGTTTCTGTTCTACTTGTTTGTTTACTTTGTCTTTTAAATTTCACATAGAAGTGAAATCATATAACATTCATCTTTTTCTGCATGACTTATTTCACTCAGCACAGGGTCTGAGGTCCATCTACATTGTTGCAGATGGAAAGATCTCATTTCTTTTGATGACTGAGTCATATTCCATTATATATATTTAGCACTTCTTCTTTATCTATTTATCTTTTTTTAATATATTTTATTGATTTTTTTTACAGAGAGGAAGTGAGAGGGATAGAGGCTATGCCTCACATCTTACCTGAGTCTTTACTCTCTGAGCCCCAGTTTCTCCTCCTGTGAACCAGAGGGTGTGTGTCTTTGCCCCAGAGCTGCCATGAGGAGATGGTGAAGGCTTTCACGATGCCATTTCCTAACCCGCATGCCCTCTCACCTTTCTGGGATGCTCTGAGGAATGAGAGGCCCCAGGATTGGCCAAGCCGGGTATTGCCCAGCCTTCAGCAGGAGGAAAGTGCTTCGGCAGAGAAAACTGACCCCAGGCAAGGGCTGACACAGGCATGGGCCTCTTCCTTCTGTCAGGGGCCTGGATTCAAGTGTCAGTCTTGCCTGATCCACCTCTACTGCGGTGTCTCACTTGCGCCAAGGTGAAAGACTGTGAGGAGAGCTCCAGACTCCGAGGTCAGAGCCCGCCATAAGGCAATTTTGCTGTGACCTTATAGGCCCAAGGTCAGGGCTCAGCCTAAGTAAGCCCCAAGGGAGGCAGCAGCCTCATGTGGCCTGAGCCTGGGCTCTCCTCCAGGGCAGCTGAGTGGGCAGCTGTGGGGCTGGGACCTGCAAGGTAAGGCTGGGGCCCCAGTGTCCCCAGCAGTTTAGCCCACACCCTCTTTCTGGAAATACCCACAGTTCTGGGTGGGCCTTTGGGCCCCTGACTTTTGGGGGCATCTGTGGTAACAACTGCCTTATCCCTGCAGAGCACCCACTCACTCTCACTGAGCACCTGGTGCTGGCACACACAGCCGCCCTCCTGAAGATTAAAGAAGCAAGGGTCCCATTATCCCCACTGGTAAACAGCAGACAGAGGTTGGAGACCTCTCAGGATTGTAGACTGGGGCTCCCTCCCAGAGAGCCCCCCCAGGGGGTGGGGGCAGGGTTGTGACATGTACATGAATCTCTATCCCTGCTCAGTTCTGCTCAGTAAAATCTGGGTTCTCGCGTTCAAGCAGAACTCAACCTGAATCATTGTGTATGTCAGGGACCTCTCATGACTGAACTCATCATCACACAGTAACCTACTGATGTAAACCGCTTTCACCCCCTCCTTTCCTGACCCTGAGCAAGGGAGGGACCAGGTGCCCTTCTGGCTCCAAGGAAGCCTATGCTGTGGGTCCCAAATCCCTGCCACCCTCCCCCTCCCCACCTCCCAGCATCCCAGCACAACAAATCTGACCTCTGGTGCCTGTGAGAGACTTTCCTAGACCAAGGAGAAGCCTGGGGAAGCCTAGGAGCTGCAGATGTGCCTGAGAGGAGGACTGAACGTTGACTCCAACAGCTGTGAGTCCCTGGGGCCTTCTAGCTGGGTGCCAGCAGGGATGAGCTGGGTTACACTGCTTGCCACAGAGCTGGGGAGCCGGGGAGGCTGTGGTGTCTGGAACTCTCACTCTTTAATCAGTAGGAAGAACTGAACATGATCAAATTCAATTCTTTTGCTTTCTTTTCAGAACATATTCAATTTGCACCAAATGAAAAATACCCTTGAATATGTGCTGGTCTGTGGAGCTGCCCTTGGGGCTCACCAGGCCTTTATGGGAAAAGAGCCAGCAGCCCAGATCCCAGCCCTGGTGAGAAGGAGGAGCCAAACACGGGGGGGCGTGTTCAGAGCCCAGAGGACCTGGGCTTCTGTGTCACTGGGACACACCTAGGAAACTTTAACCTGATGTGACCCAAGGTGACTGGGTGTGGTCTCCTGAGCAACACTGGGAAGACTAGGACGCAGGGTGGGAAATGAGTGAGGCTCAGGGACACTGGGGGTGTCAGCCAAGCCTGACCCAGGTCAGAGCAATCGCATTACCTGGAAAAGCACAGAGGCTATTCGGAGGGAGTAGCCATGGCTTGGGTTGGCTGCCCCTGTGTCCCCAGGTTCCAGCAAGGCTGGCACGGGCCATCAGTGATCCCCGGTCATCAGGTTCTGGAGTTGCAGAGAGCAACCAGTCACCCTCAACAGACATGCTGGGCACAAACCCAGGCCTTTCTAAAGGGACATCCAATGAGAAAGGACGGGCCCTACACTGGGGCCGCACAACCCAGTCTGCAGCCAGAAAAGCCTTCCTGGTCATGATGCAAAGGGCAGAGGTGGGCGTAATAAGGAGGAAACAACAGGAATGGGCCTCAGAGGCACCTGCTGCACAACAGGACTGACAGGCCTGGGGCAGGCAGGGAGGTGAGGAGAGCAGGGAAGCCGGGCACCTGGCTGCAGCGGAAGAAGGCGCCCTGGGAGAGGTGCCTAAAGGCACCTGTCCTTTGTGTGCAGTGAGACTGCACCCCTTTTTTGTTATGAAAAGCATCAAAGACAAGTTGGAAGAGTTGAAAGAATGGTACAAGCACACCCGGACTGAGCACTGTTAACATTGTCCATTTTTGCCCTGCTTTCCTCTCTCTCCCGCCTCCTCTGTGCACACACACGGGTGCGCGCATGCACACACATGTGCACAGACATTGCTACTAAACAATTGAAATTGAGATGTAAATATCATGACACTTCAGCACTAAGTTCCTCAGCCTGAATCACACAGAAGTGAGGGCATTTTCTTATACAAATACAATGCCAGTGTGATACCCAAGAAAACTAAGAATGATTCCAAATATCATGGCAACTTCACTCCATTTTCAGATTTCCCAATCAACCCAAGCACCTATTTTATGGCTTTTAAAAGCCCAGGTCAAGCTAAGACCATGCAGCCATTTGGCTCCACCTCTGTGATCTTAATGGATGAGAAGAGCTCTTCTCAGGCATTGTCTTTTTGAAGAACCCAGGCCCAGCAGTTTTAAGCCAGTGTCTCCTGGACAGCGCCTGCCTCACTTGACCTCCTGATGTTGTTGACCTGGCTCCTGTGTTCCCTGTATTTTCTGTAAACTACAAGTCAGGCCTGTGACCCGGTTAGATACTTCCTAGCCCATTTGGGGAGACTCCCCACTGGCAGGCATGTCCTTTGTTAGTTGCTGACTGCAGGTCTCCCTGCTGTGAGGGTTCCGTTTCCTTGGAGAGAAACCTTTGTCCCCTCTACTGCACTGGCAGAGCTGGGCCCAGCGGGAGCTTCCAAACTGGGATGTCAGCATGCCTCACAAAGTCGGAGAATCAGGGCCTTCACAACACCTGCCCAGGGACAGGTAGAGGCTGACATCCAGCTGTGTCTCTCTAGTCTGGCCCCTAGGATGAGATGTTCTATCAACTGTCGGCCATACCACTGGCTCTGATACCTTTGGCTTCCCCTAAGGTCAGGGGACAGGAGGTCCCAGTCCGCCATTCTTGCTGAGCACTGAGAGCCCAGGGCAAGGCAGGTGCCCTGGCAGGAAGGGGCAGCCTACAAAGCCTGGCCTCCCCACATGGTTAGACCAGATCTGAGGGGCTATGTGGGAAGGGAGGCCGGGTTCACACTGCCCTCCACGTTGCCTTGGGCTAGCCCTGAGCAATTTGAAAGGACCCTTGAGATTTCCTGACAGCTCATGCCTGGAGCTGAGCACAGCCCAGAGAAATCACAGGCCCTTGGAGTTGTAAGAGCCCCCTGCACCCGGGTTACCTTCCTGAACCAACAACAGCTCAGAGGCATGGGCACAGGCATGCCTAGGAGCAGAAGGCAAAGGGAGGCCCAGGTGGGCCAGTGACTGCCCTGAGGCAGAGTCACCAGAGCCTTCCAGGTTGCCCTGCGCCCATGGAGACAGCAAGTGATTTGCTTCCCATGCCTGTAACCCCAGTGTGAACTGAATTGTCAGGGCCAGCACAAGGCATCTGGGCAGTCCTGGTCTTTCTGAGTCCAGAGAAGAGAACCTCAAGTCAGGAGCAGGGCAGGACTCCACCTTAACTTATGGATGCAGAAACTGAGCTGGGCCTTGCTGAGGAACTCAGAGCAGTTCTAAGCCAGGACTTGCCCCACTCACCCCCCAGTTTGGGTTTGCAGGGCTCCTCCGTCCCTGGGGACACACACAGCCTGAGATAGGTGCCCTGTGTGACCAGGGAGCACTGGCAACGGCCTGGCAGGGAGCGAGGGGGCAGAATGCATGCTTTCTGGGCAAAGATGGGAGCTTTCTCATCATTTCAAAGCCGTTCATGCCCCGGATCTCATCTTCCACAGACCAGGCAATGCAGCGCCTCCGAGTGTAATGAGGCAGGTTAACAGGCTGTGTCCAGATGGGTCGCAGCTTGGCCCTATTGATTAGCATTCACTTCGGGGACACATTATGGGCAGATGAGAAATTCCTGACAGCTTGATGGTTGGGATTCCCGTTCCCTCACATATCAAGGGGAGGGAGATGGCTTCCCCCCCCTACCACACCACCACCCCCAGCCTTCCCCTGAAGCCAGTGATGGAGGGAGGCCCGGGCTTCCCGGCAGGCTCAGGGTTAATGCAGCCCTCCTATCTCAGCTGCACTGGGAGAGGCCGATCTGTAGTTCAGCCGCCAGCTCTCCCTTCTGATAGGGGACAAGATTGATACAGGGCTACGCACCCTGAAAAGCAGAGCCATGGGAGCATCTCAGGAGGGGAAAGGTGGCTGCCAAGGGCGAAGTCTGGGCCCAGGGCCAGGCACTGTTCCCTCTGGAGGGAGGCCAGGGCAGGCTGGGGCTAGCCTGTGAGCGTGGAGGCTAGGAGTCAGGGTGTCCCACTCAAACCCCCATTCCATCTTCCCACACGTCACTCATTCATCCTCTTTGAGCCTGGTTCCCTCTCCCAGGAGAGGGGGATGACATGATAACCTGGTATCCCTGGTGGGAAAGGAAGGACTACCTCTAACTGGGAGAGGACTGGTGAGGAGCGTGCACCAGGCTGCCCTGTTATGGAAGCTCTTATTCTTAGGAGGCTAAGGGAAGGCCAGGGGTGTTGGCTCTGCTCCTGAGGCCCCAAGAAGACAGGTGTCTGGCCTCTGGGCTTCCCACAGACACCTGGAGCCAGGCACCTGGAGGTACTCTGGTCAGGGCTGGAGGTGCAGCAGGGCATGGTCCTGTCCCTGAGCCTTTTATCTGTGGGACAGTGCTGGGAGGCACCTTCTTCACATTTTGGGGGCAGGAATGCAAAAATCCCAGTTTCACTTTCCTCTCACAAGCCTGGCATAGGGCATGGCCGGTGCTTAACCAACAAGCTGAGTGAATAAAGAGCTAGGCAAGTTTCATTTTCTTTAAACTTCTTACTCACCACATAACACTTCTTGTTGAATCTTAAGGCACATAGAGTTTGCAATTGGTCACATGCTCACTTCTCTTAACCACTCTTTTGTCCATTACTCATGGGGGGAGGCAGGCCAGAAGCCAGCTGAATCAAGGCCACAGTGGTACAGAGCACAGGCAATTGCAGATTATGGAGAGGATTCAGGAGCCCAGGGAACTAAAGGGTGATTCCCTGGGTCCAAGACCAGGCCCAGAGGAGGGGGATGTGGTGGTGATGGGGACTGGGAAGGTGCCTGGGTTCTCAGAATAGGTTTTTGTTATTTCTACCTTAAAGATTTTATTAGTTTTTTAAAATATTTATGACTATAGGCCTTATTTATGTTCTTGTTTTTTAATGATTTTAAACCAATTCTTTACTTTTTTCTTCTAATTTTTATTTAAATGTTTTAAAGTCTTTTTTCTGTTCAACTCATGCATGCAGTGCTAAACATTTTCTTCTAAATACTGCATTAGCTGCATTCTACCTGTTTTGATAGATAGCCACTTCTTGCCCTACAATGCAGAATGATTTGAAGTTTCCATCCTGGTTTCAGTCAGTTAGGAGTACATTCATACAGTCCACACACACCTTTATGTATGTACTTCTTGATTGTTGATTTCCAATGGCTGCCCTGTGTCAGAGTATGGGCTGTCTGGAACCATTCTGTAGACTTTCACGAGCATACCTTTCCCTTTACTTACCTTTTTTTTTGGTCTCTTTGGTCTATCCATTTCTGATTTTAAAAATGTTTTAAAACTTCCACTGAGGTGGCAAATTTGTCAGTTTTATGTGAAGTCTTGAGAATTTTCAAGAGTATGTTATTGAGTTATGGCCAGTGACTCTATTGTTGACGTAACTGCAGTGACTTCCTTTGTCCTCAGGAACATGTGCTGCCTTGCAGGGTCTGCTGTTACTATTCCTATGTCAGCTTTTTGGGCGTTTTGGTCTGGGTGGGATTTTCTGGGTCTGTCTTGTATTCCTCCACTTTTCTCTAAGTTTGGTCTTAGGTACATTTCACTCTTGAGGAGCTGAGTTTTGCCCTGTCACAGGAACCCTAACTGGTCCTTAGCCCTCAGGAGCAAAAGGCCCTGGAGTGTCTCTGCTTCTGTTTGCCTTCCATGCACACTCGTGTACACCACACTTCACACACATCCTCACTCACAGGGACACTCTCACACTCATATACATCCTTTCACTCACAGGTTCACTCTCTCAAACTCACACACATCCTATCACTCACAAGGAGACTCACACTCACACACATCCTATCACTCACAGGTTCACTTTCCCACACTCACACACATCCTCTCACTCACACACACATCCTTTCACTCACAGAGACACTCTCTCACACTCACACATGAACAACAGCTCCTTGAATGTCATTGTGTTCGGAAACTTGACACTGTTTATTAGCTTATGTTAAAACTGGTTTTGTTATAGTTCTCCTCACTTAAAATTGCAGAACCTATCACCGTCATTAAATAAGGACTCATACACACACAACACACACTCCCAACCATACAAATATACTCTCAGAGCAGCTTTAATTAAAGGACATTTCTGTTAAAATAGCTCACAGTTTCGTCCTGGTTGAATGGCTCACTTGGTTGGAGTGTTGTTCTGTGTACCACAAGATTGCAGGTTTGAGTCCAGGTCAGGGCACATGCTTAGGTTGCAGGTTCCATCTCTTGTTCGAGTGCATACAGGAGACAATGAATCGATGTCTCTCTCTCTCTCTCTTTCTCTCTCTCTATGTCTCTCTATCCCCTTCTCCCCTCAAAATTAAAACAAACAAACAAATATATCACTGGGTAAGGATGAAAAAATTAATAATAAAAAAATTAAAAAACAGCTCCTGTTTTCTACCTGGGTATTATAGACCCTAAGAGATAAAGAAGGTAACTGTAATAAACAGTCCATCACACACAGAGAGAGGCCTTGCTGAGTGACTGCTCTGAGGCCCCTGTATGACCTTGGCTGGCTGGGTGAAACCCTTCTCTCAGGGGCCTTTGTTTTCCCTTCACTGGGCTCCTCTGAGGGCATTTCCTGCTGAAGGAGAAGTGCTCCCTGGGGGCAGTAGTTAGAAGGGTGTTAACTGTAGAAGAGGCGGGAGGGGCCTTTGGATAGAGTGGCCAGCATCAGGATCTGCATCCCCTTATCAGTCAGCTGCACACCAGGGACACAGGACACATGGTTCTGCCTCAAGGCAATTTAATTAAGCAGCATTGAGCAGCCACCAACATGACATCATAGTTCCTGGAAACGGAATTGTAGCCATAACTCTAGCAGCTCTGTGTCCTTCTAGAGGGCTGGAAATCTTCCATGTGCATTTCCATGTGCACGTCCAGTTCTCTGGCCTTCAGTTGCTTTCACACGGGCGGGCCTCCCTGGGCTAGGCCTGCCTGCTTGTCAGCAGGCCTCCCGCCTCACTGAGGTCCCCACCAGTAATTAAGCCTTTTAAGAAATGTGGGAGCTTCAATATCAGTAATTTAATCTCCCCTGTTTACTGATCTCTGCCATTAGAGCTGAAAGCAAAATGCTTTAATTAAAATGATTGGCGATAACTTGGTATAATGCCATAATCTGCAAAGGGTGCCTTCTCGAAAATGTCATGCCATCTAATAGATGTGATTGCTCCAGGGTGAGAAGCAGCAGGTGGAATGGGAACGGGAAGTGGGAAGAGGGGCTTCTGCTGAGGGGTCAGAGCCACGAGGTGAAAAGCCAGGTCTCTATGAGCTCCATGGGGCTCTTTCTACTCAGAAATTCCATCTTGCACCTTTGCTGCCATGCAGAGCCTGTGCCCCTGGCTGGGTAATCCAGCAGAGTCTCCAGGTGGGCCTGTAACTGGCCATGCCATCTGAGCTCACAGTCCAGTCTGGAGCAGAGGATGAGCCAAGAAGCAGCTCACCCAGAGCAAGCCAGGGAGCCTCTCTGCCTCCAAACTGTGCAGACACTGAGAAAAGCAAGGGAGGCTCCTGGTGAAGGCGCCATGTGCTGATAAAGGCGCTGTGTGCTGCTCCTCCCATACCCTTCCTCATACAGTATGGCTCTGGTCAGGGACACCTGTGTTGGTATGTGGCCTCAGTGTTGGCCAGGACATCCTAAGGGCTAGAGGGCTGGCCTGGAGAGCAAACTTGGGAACCAACATGCTGCAAATCTCTCCGTGCTGTAGAGCTGAGCAGAGCAGGAGGCCACACCTGCTCTGGTGGCCCCAAGGGCAGATGTTCGCTCAGTGTCTTGCTGTGGGAGCAGATCTGCCAGAAGAAGTAAGGCCTGTGTGGGGGTGAAGGAGGAGAAGCATCATGGAAAAGCCCATGGGATTCTGTGTCTCACTGCCTCATCTGTGAGTTGGGAATAAAAGTAACTTTCCCTTACAGTTACTCAGGATTGGTGGAGATCCCAGGCCCAGTCCATGGTGCTCCATAGCTGCTGGGGCAGAGGAAGATGAGGGTGCCTGTCAGGCAAACTCTATGGTCCCCAGGACAGAGGGGGCTTTGAAAGAGCCGGGCACAAACTACTGGATGTCGGGGCTTTAACATCAGGAGAGGAGAGAGGGGAAGCCAAAGACACAGGTGACACAGAAACCTTGAAACCAGTACAGCCCTGAGTCCTCACACAGCAATGCTATGGGCTGTGTCCGTGCTTCCTGTGGCTTCCTTGTACCAGGATGGTGAGAAGCTAGGGCAAATCCCTGACAGTGAAATAAGGGAAACTGAGACAAAATAATTAAGCAAGGCCCGACAATTTGAGCAATTCACAGCCAGCTAATCATCACAAGGTTCTATCTTCCCTGACCCAGGATACTTAAGGATGAAATGGTTTACACATTCCAGACTGACCTAGGGCAGATTGACCTCAGTACTGGTCCTTCTTCAATGATGTTCTTATAAGTAGAATTAATCAGAAAATAACTCTGACCCCCCCCCCCCATACACACATTTTGATGAATCAACATATTGAAGGACACACCTGGAAAGCTAATGCATATTCTATAAAACTCTCCCCTAGAAATCCCGCTGGCCAAAGGAAGATAAAATAAACCTCAAAACAAAAAACTCTAAGGGACCTCATAAGACTTACAATCAGGGGAGCAGTAGGCAGCAGCAGCTCATCCCGGGCTTAACCCCTGAATCTGTCTCCAAGCCCTCTTTTTCTTTCCTTTTTCTGTTGCTTCTTCTACCTTAAACCCATCCTTTGTTTCACTGTTTCTGTTTAATAAATATATTCTCAAAATCACCCCAACTCATGTTGCAAGATTTTTTCACCATGAAGTCAACAACCCAGACACTACTAGCTGGCCCAAGGCAGACTGATTCCAGCCCGGACCCCATCTGGTAACACCAAGTCACAGCTCAATGTGGAACGGGGACTGAAGCCTCAGGGAGGGAAGCTGAGACTCCCCTATTCTGGCCACTCAGAGTTCAGTTCTGCCACACCTTACCCCACACTGCCAGAGAAGGAGACTCTATTCTGATGGATCCAGACCATGGGCTACTCTTCAAGAGGGGACCCTGAGGATGGGAGGTAGGGGCCCTATACACAGGGTGGATAACTTGTGGGCCAAGGCTGAGCCACTTCTAGATGGATTTCAGGCCCAACAGGGATGAATGACACAGGAGAACAAGTGGCACTTGGTACCATCCCCTCTGTGCTCAGGAAGTCAAGGATGGGTGAGCAGTGGACATCTGGCAACCCAGCATCCTCCACTATGACCAGGGCCACCTCACTTCTACCCAGTGTTGCCACCATGGGTGTGAGGAATGCCCACTTCCACTCCATTTCTGAGCATCATCCCAGAGTGGGGATGGTCTGGTGGAAAACAAAGCTATCTGCAGGTGGGGAGGGGAGCAGGCCAGGGCCCAGTGCCTGAGAGCTTGTCTGATGCAGCTGAAAGTGCTCTTTATCAGCAGCCAACAGGGCGATCGATCACGCCCCGCTGCTCTGGTGTGGAAGGACAATGAAGCAGATATTGACTCAATCCTAACTGGCATGTCTGGGCCATGTAATAAAGTCCTATGAATGATGGCCCAGATGTACGTGGAGGCAGCCCCCTTCTGAACAGGAACGAGATAAGAAAGTGCCCTGGTTTGTCCAATTGAATGGAACAAGCACCCAGAGAGCCTATTTGGTCAGTGCTGTAGGGCACACAGATAAATGACATCTGGTCTGGCAGGCAAGTGCATGGCCCCACCCTGGCTAGGCCCAGAGGGGGCAAGATGGCATATGTACTAGTATGTCCTAGGGTCCTCTTAGGATCCAGATTCAAGGCAGAAGAAGGGAGGGGAGGGAAAGGGAGGAGGAGAAGAGAGGCTAGGGAAAGGATGGGAAGGGGAGGGGGAAAAGAAGGGGAAGGAGAAGAGGGGAGGGTGAAGTTGGAAAAGCTATGTGTATCTATGTAGAGAAAGCACTAGTCCTGGCCAAACCCAGGAGGAGCAGGTGACCTGAGCTCTCTGCAGACAAGCCCTCTGCAGGTGACAGCTCTTGCTGTGCCCACTCCTCTGCAGACTTCACCTCCTCTCCCTCCGGCAGTGGTAGAAGACCCCCAGTGTTCTGCGGCTTCCTTCAGCCTCCCTATCCTTTGCCATCTCCTACCGGCAGCTCAGACCCACCTCTGTGCTCCCACCGCCTGCATCTCTGACCCCTCCCACACCTAGCTCCACTCTCTAGCTCCACCTCTCCTCAGCTCCAGACTCTTGTGCCAATTACACACTCTGTGCCTTCTGGGTGATTACAGTATCTGGTATCCAGGGCCCAGAACTGGACCAGGATTCTCCCCATATCTCCTCTCTGTCTGAACTGACACTTCTTTGCTACTCAGATCAAAATCCCTTTGAGTTTCCCCACCCCACTACTGTGTTCCCTCAGTTCCCTCAGTTCCCACATCCAATCCAAGGCCATCCTGGTGCCCAGCTCCAGAATGCAGAGCACGCCCTCACCTGGACCCCTCCTTCACCTGGACCCTTTCCTCACAGGTCCCCTCCCTCACCTGGATCTCTCCCTCACAGGGCCCCTCCCTCACCTGGGCCCTTCCCTCACCTGGGCTCCTCCTCAAAGGGCCCCTTCCTCACCTGGACCCCTCCCTCACCTGGGCTCTTCCCTCACCTGGATCCCTCCCTCACATGGGCTCTTCCCTCACCTGGGCCCCTTCCTCACCTGGGCCCCTCCCTCACCTGGACCCCTGCCTCACCTGGACCCCTCCCACACCTAGGCCCCTCCTTCACTGGTGCTGATTCACTCTATCCCCTCAGCTGCCACCCTAGTCCGACCAGACTCTGCTCCACTCCACCTAGTAGTGAAGTAACATTTTGAAGTGTCACTGTGGTCCCATTGCTTCTCAGCTGAGTACACCAGGAGCTGCCTCCCTCTGCCCTCCACAGCTCAGTGCTTATGGGACCTTGCTCACCCTTCAATTTCATGTCCTTTCCTTGGGGCCACGTCAGACGGTCCAGTCACTGTCACTGTTGCCATCCTCACGTTTGTCTGGTCTCTGTGCCTTCTGTTTAAAGCCCTTTATCCTGCATCCCTGCAAGCTGTCTCCTTCCCTTCACTCAGACGCCCAGGCGGCATTTTCTCCAGCCCAGCCAGAGGCCCTCCGTGGAGCCCTTCACATACCCTTACCGCGGCCTCAGATGAACAGTTCATGTACGGCCCACACACTGACAGCCTGTCTCCTCCGACACCCGGCCATGTCAGCAGTCTAACGCTCCAGCTCATTCACCCCTGACGCCAACGCAGAGCCTCAAAGGGGCTCAGTGTCCCAGATGTGCTGACTGAATGGCCCTCTGTGCCTCAGTTTCCTCACCTGCAATGTTTCAGATATAATTTGGTGTGACTGCTATTAATGTCATGAATGTTGAGCTGCTAGTCAGTTAGGCAATGCAGTCAGGGAGGTTAGGAAAGGCAGGGCTCAGGACCACGAGGCCACCGTGAAATTGACTCCCTTCTGGGCAGAATATGCCTTAAACAGAGTCCTCTTATTTCTCACGCCTCCCTGTCATTTCCTCCCTCACTTAGCTGTGTTCTGACTCAGCCTACCCCCTAACCACCATGGTTGGGGTGTGGGGGATAACAGGGGCAGCACTGTTGAGGGTCTTAATGATCCCCACTTACATGTGTACCACATGAAACCCAGTGCCAGACCCATCTCCAAAATCCCTGATTTGATTTGGCTTTGACCTCCCAGACCTTACACCCATATCCTAGGTCCCGTCTCTTTAGAGGATAATTGTAGGAAATAATTCTATTTGAGGAACAGTTGCTCCAGCAATATGCTGTGCACTCAAAACTAATGGGCCCAGCATTCATGCACACTGTGAGGACATGTTTCAGCAGAGCATAGGCTGTTCTCCGAGGTCTCCTTGCCCATCGAGCTCTGTTCTTACCGAGCCAGCAGCAGACAAGCTGAGAACTCATGTGGAAGGAGGGGAAGGCTCAGAGATGCTATGTGCCCTCAGTTGCTTCTGCGGGACATGGATGACCAGTGCAGAGGGTCACCTTGCAGGAGCATGGCCCTGGGCAGGTGCTCTGCACACTGACCTTATCTCACCTCACTCTGTCTTTGCGAGACTCTGACTTTTAGACTATTTTCCAGGTGAGGACATTGAGGATGAGGAAGATGAAGGAACATCTTGGGCTGCTCTGGGCCCAAGTCCACACAACTGGTGAGTAGGGAAGCTGGGAACACTCCTGGAAATTAATCACATGTTGCTCCACTCCCACTCTCCTTTTTCTGTTCCCACTTCTGCCTTGCTCATGGCACTGTCTTCTCATTGTTATCCCTGAATTCCATCTCCCCTCCTATCTACCAGCAAGTTCACTCTCTAAATGCACAAATCATATTGTCCTTCACCCATCCCATAAACCTCTTCACTGCATTTCGAGATGTTGGCACTCAGAACCCCTGTGACTAGTCCCCACTCACCTCAGGCCATCTCCTCCACCCCTCTTGGTAGGCTGGTCTGGACCCAGCCACACTGCCCCAAGTAGCCTTCTATTCAGGCCTCTAGGTCCTGGCACGTGCTGCTCGTGGTGGTGAAAAACCTTCCTCATCATTGGGAAGGATCCCCCAGCATCTCTTCTCCAAGACTGGCTGGGGAGGGAGATCAGGACAGGGAACTTTTTAATACCTACTGGATATCAGTGGAAGTGGTGGTCCCTGGACATTGGGTTGGGTCAGTGAGCTTGCAGGGATGTTCTTGCCCAGGGCCTGTTCCTGCCCTCCTCACAGGGGGAGCACAGCACCAGCATACAGCTACTCCTGCTCCCCTCAAAGTCAGTCTTAGGAACCCAGGAGGACTGTGATGTGGGGCAAGATAGTAGGAAGTTAGGGAAATTCCTGGGCAAGTGGGAAGCTAGGGAAATTCCTGGGCAAGTGGAATGGGGAAACTGAGATAAGATCATTAAACGAGGTCAAACAATTTAAATGACTACAACCAGCTAATGGATCACCTTATCTTCCCCACCAGAGGATATGTAAGAGCAAGTGGTTTATACCTCTCTAACCAGAGGAGACATAGCTTGGATCACTCTGGTTGGAGAGACAGAGGACAGAGACCCAATTAATGCCCAGTTGTGCCAGCCAAACCCAAGAAGGGGCGAAATAACAAAAACCTGATTAAAGCCAGACAGACCCAAGATGAAAGTAAAACAGTAAAACAGACCAAAAAATAATCCCAAACTCCCTATATACTGCTTTTGATGCATCAACCTATTAAAGACACAGCTGGAAATCCTCCCCTAAGAGTCTTACTTGCAGAGGAGAGATCAAACCTTCAAGACAAAGGATATCAGTTCGGGCTCACTCTAGGGCAGTGGTTCTCAACCTTTTTAATGCCGATCCTTTAATACAGTTCCTTATGTTTTGGTGACATTCAACCATAAAATTATTTTTGTTGCTACTTCATAAGTGTAATTTTTTTAATGTTATGAATTGTAATGTAAATATCTGTGTTTTTTATAATATCTTATGCTCTACCGGTGGTCCGTGAGTTCCAAAAGGTCGCGACCCACAGGTTGAGAACCACAGCTGTAGAGTCTAAGACCATTGGAAAACAGATATTTACATTACGGTTCATTAGTAGCAGCAAAATTACAGATATGAAGTAGCAACGAAAATAATTGTATGGTTGGGGGTCACCACAACAAGAGGAACTGTATTAAAGGGTCGCAGCATTAGGAAGAACCACTGCTGTAGGTAGAGAACGCCTAAGCCTTTTCTCAGGCATGGACTTTTTATTTCCTCCTAATCTCTAAGGCAGCCAACCTTTCGGACCTCACGGACCATCAGTGGTCCATGTACCATGAATTAGTGACCACTGCTCTAAGGGACCTCAGGACTTGCAACCAGGGGAGCAGTGGGCTGAAATCCATCTGCAAGACCTCCTTGCCCTTACTCTGACCTCCCAGTGAGTTAAGAGCAGCTCCTCCCTGTCTCACTTCTGTCCTGTGATGCTTCAAGGAGCCAAACCAGGCACCGCCTTGCTCTCCCCTGCTCTTTCTCCCCCCTCTAAGTCCTTCCTTTGTTTCACTGCCCCAGCATAATAAACGTACTCTCTATATAATCTGGACTCACATTGTAAAATACTTTCTATGCAAAGTCAAGAACCCACACACCACAGGCTACCCTGAGGCAGACCTGCTCCAGCTCAGCCCTGTCCTGTAATAATGGGACCTGGGCACCATGCACAGGTCAGTCAGTCACACAGGGGTGCCTGTTCCTGCCTCAGTGGATATCCCCTGGGAGCCAGCACCCCTGCCATTATGAAGTGAGGGGCATGTCTGTGGTTGGATATAGAAGCAGGAAAGGCAGCCTTCAGACACCTGCTGCTGCCACACAGCCACGCCCTCGCTCCCAGCAGAACTGTGTACCGCAGCCCCTGGAATTAGTCCCCAGAGGAGTGAACTCCCTGACTGTCACTATTGAGGAATGACTTTTCTTCTCCCCACAAACCAGCAAATTAATTCATGTCATCTATTTTCCTGACTTAGATCAAAGGTTGTCAAATTCCTTTACCCACTTAATGATCTGTAATATACCTTTCCATTTCCTGACCAGGCTATTAGGTGAAACAGAACCATAATAGCCTCCCAACAGCATCTGTGCATCTGTGTGCATGTACAGAGCCAAGCAGGAGACCCTAGGAGTCTCCCCAGCCAGCATATAATTCTTTTTAAGAGATCCCACAAGCCAGGACTCAAGCTATATGATACTTTTGGTCCCAAAGAGATGCTGTGGTTCATGTAAAACTGAAAGTATATGACATAGGTGCCACTACTACTCTGCCATGTCCATGGCAGACATTATTAATCAACTAGTGGCCCGGTGCATGGAATTCATACACGGGGTGGGTGGTGTTCCTCAGCCCGGCCTGCACCCGCTCCAATCTAGGATCCCTCGAAGGATATCCTACTGCCAGTTTACAGGGATTGGGCCTAAACTGGCAGTCAGACATCCCTCTCACAATCCAGGACTGCTGGCTTTCGCCACTCACCTGCCTGCCTGCCTGCCTGCCTGATTGCCCCTAACCAATCTGCCTGCCCCCCCCCTGCCAGCCTGATCGCTCCCAACTGCCTCTCCCTGCTGGCCTGCTTGCCCCCACTTTCACTCCCCACTGGCCTGCTCAACCCCAACTGTCCCCTCTCCCCGTTGTCCTGATCACCTCCAACTGACCCCCCACTGATGACTTGCTCACCCCCAACTGGCCCCCCTGCTGGTATGATTACCCTCAATGGCCCCTGCCATTCCATCCTGGGTGATCACCCACCAGCAACCCAAGGTGGTCCCAGCCCCTCCTTTTTTCCTTTTTTGCTTTTTTTCAGCACCTCCTTGAGCAGAGGCCAGGGCCAGCTGGAAGCAAATATCTAGGATTTATTTATCTTCTATAATTGAAACTTGGTAGCCTTGAGCAGAGGCCAGGGCCAGCCAGCAAAGGTGGGAAGCTTGGCTTCCTCCGTCACCAGGGCAACCCAAGCCTCCTACTTTCTCCAGATCTGTGGCCTGCTGCCATCTTGGTTGGGTTAATTTGCAGACTTGCTCCTGATTGGCTGGTGGGTGTGGCTTGTGGGTAGAGTGGAGTGATAGTTAATTTGCATTTTTCTCTTTTATTAGTGTAGATTTTAGATACTCTTCACAGCTGAATTCAGACATGTCTTTCCTACACAGCTATTGACAGCTAATATAAGTCCCTGCCTGGACAAGGACACCTCTTGATTATCTAGACAAGAGAAGTTACTTGATGGCTCTTCACACACTGCCTTCCCCCCCCCCTCTTTCTTTTGGTTTCTTTTAGAGTAATTGTGGCTTCTTAGCATGGATAAAAGTAGGTGAGCCTCCTCTAGGCTGTTCAAGTAGGGATAGCCTTTTCCATAACCAGGAGAAAGCAGTCCTAAGTCTGCCTGGGGGACCACTTCAAGCTTGATTGTGTAGACCACTGAAGCCCCCAGGCATGAAAACACCTTGCTGACAAAGCCAAGACTGTTGGTAGTCAGCAGCAAACAAGGTGATTATTAGAAGATACACTGAGGCACCAGCCACCCTCCACTAGTGTCATGACATCAGAGAATGAACATCAAGGCTGACAGTCACAGCTGAGAAAAGCACATGGCCACCTAAACCAGTCTGCTTCGCTTTGACTTTTCAGTGTTTTAGGTCTAGCTGGGGAAATACAGTCTTCAGTGGAAAGGGAAAGGCACTCCCAGTGCCAGAGCGGAGATGGCTTGTATAGACAGAAATCTCTGTGTGAGTCTTTGAGAACTCCAAATCCTCGAAGTTTGATTGGTCCAAAAGGCACTGTCCTGATTGGTCAAATGGAGTTGCTCTGATTGGTTGGTGAATATGTTGATGGAACTATAGCTCTGATTGGATGAGGAAAGCCTCAGTCCTATTGGTTGAAAAAGGATTCCAGAAACTCCTTTATAAGGGCTGGCTCAGATGGCAGAAGTATGGTGCAGACAGGCTGTGCAGGCTTCTTGTTGAGGTGTGATTTTGTGAGGGGCTCCATGTGTAGAAATGGCTGCTAGGCTCTATTTTTGTCTTTTTAATTTGAGCCCAGTTAAGCCACCAGAAGCCCTTCTTAGTAAATATCTTCTTCCTCAGGGTCCATGCCCTGTACTGGCTGCATTGGAGACGAGCTGACTTGCCATATGTCCCTTTGTCACCCAGACTCTTCTGGATCCTAGTGATTTTCATTGACTACAGTGTGGTCTTCCTGAACCTTCAGCCACATTCTCTGAGGCAGTGAGATTCGCTTCCCTCACCCCTGCCTCAACCTGGGCCTTTTAAGCAAATCAGCGATGCAATTATTGATCTGTAAGAGAAAAGAAATTAATACAGCTGCCCACATCCTTTGTACATAAGAGTATTTAACAATGAACTCTGCTTAAACTTCATAAAAGCCTCTTCAGCAAATCAGCACACCGGTATTGATCTAGAGCCCGCCTGTAAGTCCTAGCTGTCTGCTTCACCCACCGAAGGACCATTACTTTGTCTTGCCTGACTCTCCTTTTACATTTATGGCCTGGTGCTTACACTCCCCCATCTCCCAATTCCCATAGTTTCACTGCCTCTCAGCAAGGGCAGAGCTGCTGCTCTGCTGACCTTCCTCCTCCTGGAGCCAGAGTATCGACTCGGGAGCCCTGCAGGCTTGTGCTGGACTGGCACCCTGAGGCCTGGGCCTGCCTGGGAGACCCCTCTGCAATGCAGCTGGGTCTTTGACATGCATCTTCTCATTCATCCTCCCCAAAACCGTAGGGAATAGGCATTCCTATCCTCATCTTACAGAGGAGAAAACCAAGGCTCAAGGTGACCTCCCTGAGTCATACCAAAAATGAAAACCAGCTGCTAGAATTTGAGCCAATGGCCTCAGCAACTTCCTCCTCAGAATGAGGCAGGTATTGCCCATGTAGAGAAAATTGAGCTAATTGAGCTAATTGCTAATTGGATTTTAGGGATGGGTATGTTCTTAAAGAAGCCTGGTCCAGGCACCCATGGAGGCCAAGGAATCCAGCTGAGCTCAGCCCAAGCGCCCACTGGAGCTGGCTCCCTCAAGATGACTTAGACCCTTCACACCTTTCTATCTGCTTTTTATTTTATTTTATTATTGATTTCAGAGAAGTCAAGGGAGAAGGAGAGAAAGAGAAACATCAATGATGAGAGAGAATTATTGGTCGGCTGTCTCCTGAATACCCTCTATTGGGAAAAATCAAATGTATCCTTGACCTGATTCAAACACAGGACCCTTCAGTCTGTAGGACAACATCTATCCACTGAGCCAAACCAGCCAGGCTCTGTCCGATCTTAACCCTGCCTGTCAGAGTACCTGTGTGCACATGACTGAATGCTAATGATATGAGAGTCCATCATGTCTAACTGGGCAGTGGCAGGGGCCACCTGTGAAGAGGGTCAATCCTATGTTCCAAGCAGCGCTCTGAGCTGTTCAGGGGAACAGGGCAGCCCATTGGCCTCCTAACATCCACTCTCCCATTGTGGGCTTTGAATTGGGGGTGGGTGGGGTGCCAACAGTTGAAGTAGAAGGTACAGTAGCAAGAATCTAGATAAGGAGTCAAGGTCTCTGGCTCTGTCCTGGCTCAGGGCTAGCCCTCAGATTCCCCAAATCCTTCTGACTATGGAGGCTGTCCTTGTGAACTGGGCTCAGACTTTGGTCTCAGCCCCCTCCAACTGTGGCACTCTGCACAACAGCAAGTGGGGTCTCAAAAAACTCAAACCACAGGCCTCAAGTCATCCATCCGTCAGAAATACTCAGTGCCTACAGGTGCTGAGAACCCCAATGCCCTAGACCCGTGGTCAGCAAACCGCGGTTCTCAAACCACATGCAGCTCTTTGGCCACTTGAGTGTGGCTCTTCCAAAAATACCTCGACCTGGGTGAGTCTATTTTGAAGAAATGGCATTAGGAGAAGTTTAAGTTTAAAAAATTTGGCTCTCAAAAGAAATTTTAATCATTGTACTGTTGATATTTGGCTCTGTTGACTAATGAGTTTGCCGACCACTGCCCTAGACTGACTGTGGTGTTCTCCACCTACAGCCTGTTCAGGCCTCTCCATGAGATACCAGCTCATTCACCATCCATCTGTATCTTGGCTTTGACCTTGGTGGTTCTCTCTGCTTCTCCTCTGGTCTCCCTCACAATCTGTTCTGTCTCTCTTCTGTGTTTGCCTCCTCCTCTGTCTTCCTGTTTCTGTTTTCTTTTCTGCTGGTCTTTTTTTTTCTTTCTAGGAGTCACTTTCTGATTTTTCTCTGCTTCTTCTGACATTCTGCTTGTCTGTTGGACCCATACCCACAACTACCCACTTCCAGTGTTCCCTTATCTAGATTGGCATGTTACAACCAGGCCTGGGGAAGGCCCTTGGCACTGAGATGCCTGGGACCAGGACATTGGGCCAGCATGCAAAGCTAGGTCTTACTCCTGGTGGGCCAGGGCCTGCTGGTGAACTGCACTGGGCAGGGCTCCTCTCTCATAAGCCCACATGGTATCCCCCCTTCCCTGCAGCCCTCACTGGCCCCACAGCTGATCTACAGGCCTACACAGTCATGCTGGGGGGGAGGACTCTGTTCCAGATGATTTTAGGGAAATCAGAGGAGCAAGTGGGTACCCAGTCTCACAGCATCTCTGCCCCACCCCCTTCCAGGGAGAGGCAAGGTCAGACTCCATTGGTGACTGGGACTGCACCTCCATATGAACCATCCAAGGGCCGAGATCATTGCTCCTCTCCTCAGCCCTGTCCCAAATTCCCTTGGTGAGAGAATATTTAGGAGCCATTTGCATGGATACTCACCCCATTGAAAAGGGGGAGCCCATGGGTCAAGGGGGAGCTCCTGGCAACTCAGGCCCTAGAGACCTGCATCCATGGGGCAAATCAAGCTGAGCCAAGCAGGAGCAGCCTGGGTGTCAGGCTCTAGTCAGGGTCTGCAGCTGGGAAAGAAGGGGTGCCTTGCCAACTCAGCATCGGGATGCCATGCTTTACCAACCTCCTCTAGGTGCTTCCTCATATACAGGCTGCATTAGGAGGGTGTTCAGACCTGGACGCAAGGGTGGGGGAGGGGCAAGTCATCGTATTTCTCAAGAAGGAAGCTGAGGGGGGCACTGGTAGAAGCTGTCCAGAGGTTCATGTCTAAGCTCAGTGACCCTCAGAGGTGCAGCACAGGAGTCATTGGAGGAGCCTCAGCTCAGCTCTCTTCCTGCCACTGTCTTCAAAAGGCAGCGCTGCTGGACCGGCAGGGAGACTTGTAGGACATGACCTGGAAACCAAAGGCCCCCCCTCCCAGGACTGACAGCACTAGGCACCGGTCAAAGCATCCTGAGGGCTGCTGAGCGCCCTCTGGGGTGCCATCTCAGGACCACCCTGGGGCCATGCCCTTGATCTGCAAACAGCCTCATCCAGGTCAGGAGCCTGCTCCCCATAGCCTAGACCTGCCCTTTCACCTGGCACCCCCACATTTAGGGTACTCAGAGAACCACTCAACACCACTGTCCGCTGTCCAAAGAGCAACCCCCTCCTGACCCCACTGCCGCCTCTGACAGAGATCAAAGTCTCTCTGTCTCCCAGTGGCAATCCTGTCATTGGCCTAATGGAAGCCCACCCTATTAACACGGGGGTTGGTAGCCAGGAGGGAGCTGGTAGCCTCAGATCTGGGCCCCTCCGTGGCCATCAGGACTGTGTTCCGGAGGAAAATGACACACACGGTCCTCCAGGAGACACCTCATAAGAGAGCATCTCCTCCCCCCTTGTCCCATGGTGCCCAGGGCTGCAAGGTCCAGGCTTGCTACATTCCCGTGATAGGCTGCCCAGCATCCTCAGGGCCCAATTCACCTAACCGTCAAGCCCATGAGAGGGCTGAGGGAGGCCACTGTGCCACACCACTGCCCAGGCCTGGCCACCCTCAGGGTGGCAGCCCCTCTTCATGTAGATGGTGCTGTAAAGGGGAAGCCCACCGTCGCCAGAGCAGCAGGTAGGGCTGCTGGTTCAGCACACCCGGACTCCCTGGACAGCCAGGGACAGATTGCCAGCCCTCTCTGGACTCAAGTGTGGTGTTTTTTTTCATACACAAAAACATATTGTAGGCCTGGCTGGCTTGCCTCAGTGGACAGAGTTTTGGCCCGCCGACTGAAAGGTTCAATTCCCACCAAGGGAATATACCTCAGTTGCAGGCTCAGTTCCTGTGAGGAGGCAACCAATCAATGTGTCCCTCTCACATCCATGTTTCTCTCTGTGTCCCACTCCCTCCGTCCCACTCTCCCTAAAAATCAATGAAAAAATATCCTCAGGTGAGGATTAACAAGAAAAAAAAAACATATTGGTAGGTCCAGTTCAGAAAATAGAAACCATGACAAGGAGTTAAGATGAAGCAAATTAATTGAAGGCAACAGCTACCCAGGGAATAGAAATGGCAGTGCTGAGAAGTGAGTAGCCCCAGCCAGACAGAGAGCTACCTGTGGGAGCCAGAGGCCCTGCTGTGAAGAGGGCAGCAGGTCCGCTGCACACACGAGGATTCAGGATGAGACGAGATGTCTTCAGGATGCAAACCGATGAAGCACCAGTAGGAGTCACAGGGGAGGAGCCCAGGTCAGAAACAGAGAAAGGTGGGCATGAAAATAATTGGGGAAAGTCTACACCAAGTATACAGACCCACCTTCTGGACCCTTATGGGTTCCTGCAAGTGTGTAATTGCAAAAAGCTGCTCTCCCTGATGTGTTCATGGTTCTGAACGGGCAGCTGGGCTGGCCCAGGAGGCTGCTCAGGATAGAGATGCTTTTATAAAGCCCATGAGACACAAAGGGGGGTGCTGAGTCTGCCCAGGGAGTGGGGCGCAGGCCAGGCAGCTGTAGACTGCCAGCTGGTCACTCAGGGGTCTCTGGCCT
Source organism: Lasiurus cinereus (assembly GCA_011751065.1). Taxonomy (NCBI): domain Eukaryota; kingdom Metazoa; phylum Chordata; class Mammalia; order Chiroptera; family Vespertilionidae; genus Lasiurus; species Lasiurus cinereus. The sequence goes on from JAAGEH010000021.1 coordinate 4,116,209, forward strand.
CCTCCTCGGCTATCCGTCTCCTTGCCAGGATTCGAGGATCATGGCACAACCTGTCCTGTGGACACTCTGCCAGCCAGAGGCCTAGGGCCTTTGTGCCTGTTCCCTCTGGCAGGGCTGACTTGCAGTCAGGGCTGGAGAACCTTGACGGGCCAGGAGGTTCGTGTCTGTCTTCTCCTAGCACTTTGCTGCCTCCAGCCAGATCCCCTTTGTAATTCAGTTTAATAAAATATGATGACAGTTTTATTGACAGCATTCCTATCTGGAGCCTGGGAGAGCAATGACCATCTGCACCTTCTTCCACGTTGTGGGGCCAGGCTGGCATCCATTTCCACAGACCCCGGGGCCCATCCAAGGACAGGGGATTAATAAAGCCAGTGTGGCTGTCCCCCTGTGTGGGGCAGGAGCAGGACAGTCTCTGGGACTCCTGATTCCAGAAAGTCTGGGCCTGGTGGAGGTTCAGACTAAGAGGTGGGTGGGCTGTAGCCTGTGGGTGTAATGGGCCCTGGGGGAGTGGGCTGGAGACTGAGTGCAATGGGCCCTGAGGGAGTGAGCTGGAGACTGAGGGTGCAGTAGGTCCTGGGGGAGTGGGCTGGAGACTGTGGGTGTAATGGACCCTGGGGGAGTGGGCTGGAGACTGTGGGTGCAGCCAACCCTGGAGGAGGACCCCACATCTCAGCCACAATGCAGGTCTATCATCTATGCAGGTCTAAAGGTGCAATGTCCTTCCTGTGTCTCCAGCTCGCACTATCACCTGCCCCCTGTCCCAGGGTAAGCCTCATGGGATTCCGAGGCTAATGCCACTTCCTTGCAAATACCAGCTCAGAGACACCAGCTTGACACGAACTCCAGGTGGACCGAGAATGTCAGGGGATGCCTCATCACCTCTCAGCAGGGACAGGTCCAGCAGGGCCTGCCTGGTGGGTAAACGCAAGTCCATGAAGAAGTGATCCCCATTCAATGGCCACACCTTCCACCAGGCCCAAGCCTGTCATGCCCCCCAGTTCAACCTGGCTCTCAAACCTAGCAATGTGCATCAGGCTCATTGCCCACGACCCATCCTGGGGCTGCTCTGGATGGATGACAGGGGCAGGCTTCAGGGGCAGGAGGTGGTCAGGAAGCCCCAGAAGTGTCTTTGTTGCCACCAGCAAGCAGGCCCCTACCTTGTCATTTTATCCAAACTGGTTCAAGAAAAAGGCCACTTCAGCTTCGGGAAACATGGTCAGGAAGCCTCACAAGCCTATGTGGCTCTACAGGCCCAGAGATGTACCATCGATAGTTCTGGACGCAGTGAAGTCTGCAGGAGCACCTGCGAGCTGCCTCCCGTGCTGGGTGAGATGCCTGGCCTGCTGGCCACTCAGAGGACAGTCTGTGGTACTTGTCATCGACCTCGCTGAAGGCGGAGATGAGATCCAGTGGCTAAAACAACTGCTCGAAGCAACCAGGCTGGAAGGGCTGCATAGCAGGGGTGTGGTCCTTGACAAGGGAGGGTGAGGCAAGGTGGATCAGAACTGGGGCCTCCACTCCTGGAGGACAGGGGCTCTGAGCCAAGTTCCACATTCATCTGGCCCTGGCTGCCAGCTGGGCACAGCTAAGATGGTCTCAGCGAAGGCCGTGCCCAGGAGCTCCTCCTCGCACAAAGCTCTGACCCGGGTGGGCTTTCCCGAGGGGTGATCGACCTGCCCAGCTGAGTAATGGGACCCTCTGGCCATTGAGTTCCGAGGCAGGTTGTCTGCCAGCAGGATTGTAGTGCTTCATCAGCAAGCTGCCTCATGCAATATGCAGCAGTACATTAACCTGCACTCCCAGGTGGGTCCGGCGTGGCAGAATCTGCTGAACTAGGAAGAAAAGGCACAGGAATGGGCCTGGAGTCTCCCACCGCACACCAGTCTGGGGGCGGGAGTCAGGGTCCCAGGGCACATCCCACGGGCCCTATTCTTGCCTCACCTCCATCTGTGGAGACCAGGTGGGCAGCAGAGGAATATCTGCTGTCTGCAGGGACCCCTCCCACTGAGTCCAGAGGAGTGTCAGGAGCTTTCTCAACACTGTCTCCAGGTAGCCATGAGCAAGCCAGCTGAGTGGGCGAGCAAGATCAAAACTATCGACCACTCCCCACAGCATAGTTCTGGTAGCTACTGCCCCGGCATCTGCTTCCCTCTCCTGACAGTCACCGCGCCTGCACTAACCCCCAGCACCCAGGGAAATTGGGCCCAGGAAAGCGTGGACTTAGAGAAGGCACAGGGCAGGCAGTGAGGTCCTGTGCTATATGCCAGCAGACTGAGGCCCAACGAGAGCCCAGTGCTGTACCGCTTTACATACCACCACGTGGGAGTCCAGGGCTGGAGCATCTTCCTGACTGGGCTTCGAATTTCCCACCCAGGACCCAGCATCTACTTCCTCTGGCCTGCAGGAGGTACTCCACAGCTTCTGCCCTCAGGGATGGAGGTGGCCTCATGCGCTGAGCCCCAGCAGTTGCTCCTCGGGCCTGGGAAACCTGCGCTCTGCCTCATGAGCAGCTCATGCCAGAGTGTGAAATGTGAAAACATGCTCCATGGGGCACCTGACAAGGAGTCAGGAGGAGGAGTGAGCGGTCCAGCTCTGCTGAGCGCCAACGAGGGGAAAGTGGGAGCCAGTCTGTCATGTTGGGCCTCAGTTACCTCATCAGTAAATGGCACCAGTGTTGTGGGGCCACAGCCGCTGTGAGAATACATGGGAAGTGCATGTGGAGGTACTGGGATCTGGCAATGCATAGAAGCAGACATCTCAAGCTCTCAGGCCTCGGGGTCACATCCCCTCCTCCTCAAAGCCACTCTGTGAACCACAGAGGACTCAGATATCTAAAGGAAGACCCTTTGCCATCAGCTCAGGAGGCAGCAGGAGGCAGACCCAGATTCAGACCTCATCTCCACCCCAGGCACTGCTTGATGGTCATGAGCAGGCTTCCTGCTTCAGCCTCTGCTTACTTATCTACGAAATGGGCACAAGAGGGCTTCAATACAGCAATGCTCTGTCCTGGAGACCCTGCGAACCCTCTTATGCACACCACCTCTCCTATCCCCTACCCACCTCCCTGCCCACCCCCCCACACACAACTGAGAAAAACGGCAAAATATAACAAATAGCACTTAAATGTATGGCTGAGCTTTTGAGGAAGTAAGGGACAATTTCAGGGACAAACAAAAAGTGAGAAATTACAAAGTGTAAGCCCATACATAGACCCTACACTACAGGACCAGGAGGAAGGCAGGAGGTTGGCCATCCAGCCCAGGACTGGGGCTGCAGCTGACGGACCCTGGGCTTAGGCATCCAGCTAGCGGGACCTTCCTCAGAGGTGGCCATGAAGCAAAACAAAACAAAACAAAACAAAACAAAAATAGCCAGTCAGCGGAAACTTACCAGAAGTCTCAAAACGATATCATCCAAGAGTTGCAAACTTTATTATAATCAAAGAAACAAGTGCTTCTTAAATTGGTAAAGTCGAAAAATTGGTCATCTGGCATTTCTGTCTTTGGCAAATTGATTTTTTGAAATATTGGCTTGGCAAATTGACTTTTAATTGGTAGCATCTTGGCCTTCTATCCAGTTTTAAAGGTCCTCACAGGAGAGAAGTCAATACAACCTAAAGCGATCCTCAGATGCAGCACAAATCCTGCCAGAACTCCAGCAACCTTTCTGAAGAAATAAAAAGGCATATTCTCAAATTCACCTGAAATTGCAAGGGACCCCCAATAATCAGAACAATCTTGAGAAAGAAAAAAAAGAGATATCAAACTTCCTGATTTTAAAACCTATTGCAAAGCTTCAACAATCAAAACCGTGTGGAACTGGCATTAGGATAGACCAGTAGTTGGCAAACTATGGCTCGCAAGCCACATGCAGCATCTGCCCCCTTGAGTGTGGCTCTTCCACAAAATACCACATGCGGGTGCACACATATAGTGCGATTGCAACTTCTTGGCCTATGTGCAGAAGTCAGTTTTTGGCTTGCAAAAACAATTTCAATCATTGTACTGTTAATATTTGGCTCTGTTGACTAATGAGTTTGCCGACCACTGTGATAGACACATACATCAGTGGAATAAAATTGAGAGTCCAGTCTTTGCTCAGTAGATTTTTAGCAGAGGTGCCAAGCCTATTCGATGAGGGGGAAAAAAAGGTCTTTTTCAACAAATGGTCCTGGGACAACTGGATTTCCATATGCAGAAGAATGAAGTTGGACCCTTACCCCACACTATATGCAAAAAATTAACTCAAAACGAGTCAACAATCTAAATATAAGAGCCAAAACTTTAAAACTTTTAGAAGAAATATGAAAAGTAAATCTTCATGACTGTAGATGTGGCAATGGATTTTTTGGCATGGCATTAAAAATGCAAGCAACAACTAAAACATAAATTGGATTTCATCAAATTCAAAACTTTTAAGCATCAAAGGACAGTATAAAGAAAGTGAAAATACAGCTTACACAATGGGGGAAATATTTGCCAATTATATGTTCAAACTTATATCCAGAACATATAAAACATTCTAAACCTTAACAACAAAAAGACAAAACAGCTCAATGTGAAAATGAGCAAAAGACATGAATAGACATTTCTCTGAGGAAGATATACAAATTCTGATAACACATGAAAAGATGCTCAGCATTAATCATCATTAGGGAAATGCAAACCAGAACTTCAGTGAGATACTACCTCACACCTATTAGGATGCCTATAATTAAAAGCAAACAGGGACAGAAAATAACACGGTTGGTGAGAATGTGGAAAAATTGGAAACCTTGTACATTTTGGTGGGAATGTAAAATGATGCAACTTCTGTGGGGGGTAGTTTGGCCATTCCTCAAAAAGCTAAGCATAGAATTACCATCTGACCCAGCAATTCTATTCCTAGGTATGTACTCACAAGAATTAAAAGCAAGAACTCAAACAAATGCATGCTATTGTTCATAGTAGCATTATTCACAGAGTCAAAAGGTGAAAACAAGCCAAGTGTCCATCAACAGATCAATGGATAAACAAAAGATGGTGTATCCTTATGATGAAATACTACTCGGCCTTTCAAAGGAATCAAGTTCTGGCACATGCTATAATGGAATAACCTTGAAAACATTATATTAAGTAAAATAAGCCAGACATAAAAGGGCAAATATGGTATGATTTTATTATATGCAATATCTAAAGCAGAGAAACTTACAGGGGCAAAATAGATTAGAGTTTATCAAAAGTTACAGACAGAGCATGGGGAATTATCGCTTAATGGGTAGTTTCTGTTGGGCGGCGAAAGAGGTTTGGAAAACATAGTGGTGATTATTGAGCAATATTGTGACTGTAACTAATGCCACAAAATTGTACACTTCAAAATGGTTAAAAGGGCATTTTTGTTATATATTTATTACAATAAAAATGTGTTTTAAGGCACAATGGTGAGCAAAGAAGCTGGTAAATCTGTGGGTAGATCCATTAAAGCATTGATAGTATAAAGAAAAATAATAACAATGAATTTGTGTCCTTACAAACAAAACAAGGCTGACACACTAAAGAGCAAAGTCTAGCACACTCTGAGGAGCAGGCAGAAGTGCTGATTATGGCTAGACAAAGAGTATGTGTGGTCTGGAATGCAGGTGAAAGCTTTCAGGGCAACTTTTGAAGTAATAGAAATAGAAGCTATGACCTCTGTATTAGTGTCCTATGGCTGCTGTAACAGCTACCACAAACTTGATGGTTTACAACAACATACATTTATTCTCCTACAGTTCTGGATGCAGATGACAGAAATCAAGGTGTCAAGAAGGCTGGGTACTGCTCCATCTTGAGACTCCAGGGAAGAATCCTTTCTGCCCTCTCCCTGCTCTAGTAGCTTCCCTAGCATTCCTAGGCTTGTGGCCACATCACTCCAGTCTGCTACCATCTTCACAGGACTTCCGTGTCTGTGTAGGTCTGTGTCAAAACTCCCTCTACTTCTTTCTTATAAAGGGCACATGTGGTTGCATAAGGTTGAATAAGGCCCTCCTCTCAAGGTGGTTAATTCAATTGCATCCTTTGCCATATAAGGTGCTATTCACAGGCTTTGGAAATTAGGATGTGCGTGTACCTTTGGGAGCCATTAGCCTACCACAGCTTCCGAACCCTTAGGAAGAAAAAAGAAAAAAGAAAGAAAAGTCAGTCACTCTAACAGAAGTTAAGAAAAGTGAGGGAAAACAGAAGTCCAAGAAAATACAAGACAGGAATTAAGTGGTGGCAAAAAATTCTTATAGGTCAATAAAAACAATAGAGACAAATGTACTGAACAGAGAATGCCAGATTGACCACAAAAATCAAAATCTGGCCATGTGTTGCTTACAAAGGTCACACCGAAGCACAGAAAGGCGGAAGGCAAGAGGATGGGAAATAATGACACATGGATGTTAACTGTGGCTGTGTTCATCCCCAGACAATGTGGACTTTTAGACACCAAGTGTCATGGGGGGTAGAGATGGCCATTCCTGGAGCCTGCTTTACTCCACTGAGCTCTCATTCTCAAAAGGGTGAGTAAGGTGTGAGGTGACATCTATTTGTGGTTTTAATTTGCATTTCTCTGGTCATCAAACAATAAGTGCTGGTGAGGATATGGAGAAAAGGGAACTCTTGTGCACTGTTGGTGGGAATGTAGATTGGTGCAGCCACTGTGGAAAACAGTATGGAGTTTCCTCCCATTTGACCCAGTAATCTCATTTCTGGTAATATACTTGAAGAAACTCAAAACATTTATTCAAAAGAATATGTGCACCCCAATGCTCATTGCAGCATTATTTACAATAGCCAAGATTTGGAAGCAGCCCAAGTGCCCATGAATAGATGAGTAAGTAAAGAAGCTGTGGTACATTTACACAATAGAATACTACTCAGCCATGAAAAAGGACATCTTACCCTTTGAGACAGCATGGAGGGACCTGGAGAGCATTATGCTAAGTGAAATGAGCCAGTCAGTACCATATGATCTCATTTATATGTGAACTCTAATAAACAAAATAAACAAACAAACCCACAGCTTCAGAGAACAGACTGAGAACCGTCAGAGGGTAGGGGGGTTGTGGGATTTGGTTAAAAAAAATGGTGATGCATTAAGCAAAAAACAACTCATAGACACAGACAACAGCATGGTGGTTACCAAAGGGAAAGGCGAGTTGGGAGGAGGTAGAAGAGTTAGGTAAAGGGGGAAAATGGTGATGGAAGACTTGACTTGGGGTGGTGATCACACAATACAATATGCAGATGATGTATTATAGAATTGTACACCTGAAACCTATTTTATTAATCAATGTCACCCCAATAAATTCAATAAAACTTTAAAAAAAGAATGTAAGTCAAGAGTATGTGACCTGACTTTGTAAAAAATAAAGGGGGAGGGGGAACCCTGAGGGTTATAGGGCTCTTGGAGAACACCCTGTCCTCCGGGGTGGGGTGATGCCCAGCGAGCCGCTGAGTTATGCCCTGACTCTTGAAATCAGGTCCTTCCTAGATCACCTTCGTGGAGACTGTGCATTGAGATGAAAAGAAACCCAAACACATTGAAAGTACAGTGTGAAGGTTCATTCCTTACATGAAACTAGGTTAAAGGTGAGTTGATTCACAGGAGCTGGTGAGGAAGCTGTAGTGATGCTAGGACAGGCGGGAATGGAGAAGGGTGTCTGACGCCCGAGGTCCTGTGTGGAGCAGTGATCGGAGCCTGGCACTTCTTGGCATCCCAACCTGATCGGACCCTGCTGATTCCCCTCAGTCCTCATGAGGAGGGCAGGCCAGTGGTGTGGCCCCTCAGACCTCTTGGGGGTGAACCCTGCAGAGCAGCCATAGGCCAGGTTCCTTCCTGTCAGTCATTTCCTTTCTGATCCCAGCACCTCCATCTCTCTGTCCTAAGCTCTCGGGGACCCTGTCAAGGGTGTGCCAGCCTTAGGCAGGAATCCAGCATCTACCCTCCCTGACCTCTGTGGTCCACAGGCTTCTCAGGGTCAGTGCCCCCTTTTAGACTAGAGCCTCTTTCCAAGCTTGCCCGCACCCTACCCCCACCATACACACATACACACACACACACACACACACACACACACACACACACACACACACAACTCAGTTCTGCAAATCTCAGCATGTTCCAGAACTATTTCAGCATTGTAAGAACCCACATTGATTTTTGGAAGAAGTCTTTTTAAATTGCACATGAAGGCCATCCTGTCTGAGCTCTTACACGAAGTCTCAGGTCTCCATGTGGGGGTCATCACATCTCGCCAGAGCGTGGGGAGCCTTGCCCTCTAGAGAATGTCCAGCATCCCTCTAACTGCCTCTCCTGGTCAGCCCCCACATCCAAGCCAGTTCCTGTAGGCTCTGGGCAGAGACATGGTCTTTCCTCTTCACCCTCAAGCTCCCGTTCTGCCTCAGCTTCCTGCTGTGCACCCCAGGTTGCTCCAGGAACCCTGGTTGGGAAGTCAGTGCAAAAACAGCTACGAGCCAGCAAGAGTGGGGGAAGCCACGTGACCCCCCGAGTGGGAGCAGGAGGCAGGATGGTCTGGGCCAGAAGCCATACCACTGGGCTCAGATCCCATAGATGCTTTGGGAGCCCCAGCATCCTAGCCTGTAAATGGGGTTTGGGTCCAAGCAAGTGCATGGGACGTGCCACAGTGGTGCTGAGTGTCGCCGCCATTACTGGTACTGGTGGCAGAGCACACTACAGGGGTCACTGGTTACGGGCAGTACACCATGATGGAGGTGGGAGGCTCAGAATGTGAAGGACAAGCCCAGAGGAAACGCTGCTTGCTCAGTGGCCTCAGCCACATCCAGGCCACGCAGCCAATACCTATCTTGGAGTGGTGCAAACGGATGGGAGCTAAGGATACTCAGAATGCCCGTCCCTGGACTCATGGAGCACGTGATAGCTAATTTTATATGTCAGCTTGATAGAGCCAACAGGGCCCAGACCCTGCGGTCTGTATTCTGAGGGTGTCAATGAGGGTGTTTCTAGATGCCATTGACACAGAGTCAGTAAAGAGCAAAGCAGACTGCCCTCTCGCTGGGCGAGCCTCCTCCAGGCAGTTGAAGGCCTGAGTAGAACAAAAGATTGACCCTCCGGGAGCAAGAGCAGCTCTTGCTGCCTGCCTGCTGGAAACTGGGCCTGGGTCTGGGCCTTTCTTGGCCTTTAAACTCAAACTGAAATAATTGATCTTCATCCTGCAACTGTTAGGTAAGAGCTTGCACATCAGCTCTCCTGGGTCTTCAGCTTGCTGACTGTGGATGGTGGGACTCTTTGGCCTCCATAATCATATGAGCTGATTCCTTATAATAAATCTCTTGACCGACAGGTGATAGATAGGTAGGAAGATAGATGTAAATGATAGAGATAAACAGATAGAGAGAGAGACATAGAAGATATATTATACATATACACATACATCTTGTTGGCTGTTTCTCTAGAGAACCCTGACTAACGTAGAGCCCATGTGTGGGGAGTGGCCGTGGGTCCCTGCACCCTAAAGGACTCACCCTTCCTGTGCTTCCAGGCAGGGTCCTGACTTTGAGCAGGCAGTGCTGCTGCCCACCCAGTACTTCCGGGGCTGTAAGCTCAGCAGCCACAGCTGAGGGAACGCACCCCAAGGTCTGTGCTGCTATGAAGGAGGTAGCCTGGCTATACTGTCGAATGAGTTGGTTTACACCTGGCCCAACACTCAACCAGCTGTGACATGCAGCAGGCTGCTTTCTCTGTGGGAGCCTCTGTTTCCTCCCCGTGAAGCAGGGGTTTGAGAGTGCTTAGCCCACCGCTGTTTAAATGCACAGTGCTGGGCACACAGCTGACATTCAGTATTAGCTGGTGGCACACAAAAAAAAACAGAGAACAGACATTTGCTGTCCACATAAAGGCCAGACTTGCCCATGACTGGTCATGAACAAAGGGTTGAGCCCTGTGGCAAAAGAGCCCCGCACCCAAGGCCACTGCAGAGCCCAGAGACCCCTGGCCCAGAAGACATACAGCAGATGTGTCTCCTGGAAGTGGGGACCCCATGGGACATAGAGGGTGCCCCATGGTAGCTAGTTCAAGAGCTAACCTCCAAAGGTGTGGCGGGTCATCTGCATTTGTCAACCCCCAGCATCAGGCTGGTCATCAGTTCCCGAGGGCTGCTCTGCTTCACATCCTTGGCTCTGGCCCAGTATGTCCCCTTTAGAGGGGTCTTCCAGGAGGAGGTGGATCCTCAAGCCCCAGGCCATATGTGTACATCCACTTCTGGGCACCTGTGTTACCATACCTCCTGCTCACCACATCCTTTCCCTTCTGCCCCCTCCTCACAACCCAGAGCATCTATTTATCTAGAACATCCCCACTGTGGCCACATTATGTCAGCTAAGGCTGTCATACAAAATATCACAGATCAGAGTTTAAACAACAGAAACTTATTTCTCATAGGTTTAGAAGTTCAAGAGCTAAAGTCAAGGTGCCTGCAGGGTTGGTTTTTAGTGATATATTTCTTCCTAGATTGCAGACGGCCACCATTTTCCATGTCCCCACATGGTCTTTTCTCCAGGCACATGGAAAGAGAAGAGAGAGGCAGAGACACCAGTCCTATGGGATTAAGACTTCACCCTTTTAATTTTAATAATCTCCCTTTAGGCCTTTTCTCCAAATGCAGTCATATTAGAGGTTAGGACTTCAACATGTGGCTTGGGAGATGGAGGGTACACAATTTAGTTCAGATAGTCAGTATGGTGTCTCCTCTGCCCAACTATGTGCTGGTGACCCCTGGGAGATCCCAAATCCCCAGACAGGCTGAGGGCAGGCCCAGAACCAGCCCAGGGATCCTGCCTGCCCTCACTGGAGTACAGAAGCCTTGGGCCAGGCTCCCTTCAGAGGATGAAGATCCTCAGTCACTGAAGGTCCTTGTCCCCAGTTCTCCTCTCCCCCAACTCCTCTTCCACTTGCTAACTTATGCCCATGAGCCCACCAGTGACCCAAACAGGAGCTGGTGTTTCCATGAGACCTGTAGAACTCACCATGGTCCTGGGCAGGGCCCGCAGGAGAGGGACGTGGGAACATGCCTCCCACCTTCGATGTTCCTGAGCAGGGCCATGGACTCCAAGGAGTCTACTGCCAGCCCCTGGGCCACAGTCCTCTCCGGAGCATTTCCACCTGTGTTCTACAACTCTGGGATCTCACTCAGAAGCTCCAAAGGGCCCCCAGCAGCAGTGCTCAATGCCCAGCCCTCCTTGGACTGGTCTCCAGGCTGCCTGGTTTAGTATGGACTCCCCTCAATTGCGGGCCCAGCTTACAGCTCCAGGCTGAGGTAGGGGTAGGAGGAGAGCACAGCAGTGTGCCAGGGCACAGCAGTGTGCCAAGGATCCCTTTGGGTGAGGATGCCCTTCTCAGCCAATCCTCCATCAAATCACTTACAGGTGCAAACAATTAAGAAGGCACCACATGAGGCCCGGGGAGAGTCAAGGCCCACTGGGTTCCTAAGAGTCCTGCATGAGCAGAGACCACTACTGCCTCTTAAAGAGAACTCTTTAAAGAGAGAGGGACTTGGAGGGATTTCCCAGCAGAGATTTCAAATCAGCCCCTGGTCTGGGATTTCTGTCATTGATTTTATGATAAACAGAGAACATAGCTTTTTGAAGAAGAAGGAGGAGGAGGAGGAGAAGGAGGAGGAGGAGGAGGAGGAGGAGGAGGACAAGAAGGGTTATTATAAATACACTAGAGACCCTGTGCACGGATTCATGCACCAGTGAGGTCTCTTGGCCTGGCCTTCAGGGATTGGACCAAAACCAGCTCTCCAACATCCCCTGAGGGGTCCCAGATTGTGAGAGGGCACAGGCCAGGCTGAGGGACCCCACTGGTGCATGATAGGGGCCAGGGCATGACCAGCCCTTCTTGCCCAGTCCGATGGGCCAGACCCCAGCAGCAAGCTAACCTAACAGTTGGAGCATCTTTCCCCCTGGTGGTCAGTGTGCGTCATAGTGACTGGTTGAAAGTTTGAATGAACTGTTGGACACTTAGCATATTAGGCTTTTATTATATAGGCTAAAGATGGGGCAGACCCTGTTTTCTAGAGAGAGCAGGGCTATCAAATGCCTTGATGTGCATCTCACTAATGGCTGCCTGGGTCTGGGCTCTGTGTGGAGGAAGCAGTGTCCCAGCACTGTATCACCCCCTACCCCCACTGTGACACCTGGCCATGACTTTCTCTGGTGATCTCATCTTCCTCCCTAGGAGTCTCCCCAGACCAGCTGCTCTGTCCTCTGGGAGCTGCTTCCCAGTCTGAACATCACCTGACAGGTTGACAGAGTAGAGATGATATCAGTGCTGAAACTGAGTGAGAAGGGGCTGCAGGAGCAGGAACACTGCAGAGGGTGAGGCTGGGGTGAGGTGGCCCTTGGAGGGCAGGTGAGGTCAGACACACAGTGGGTGGGACCACCAACCAGGAGTAGGGTCTGGCAGAGAAGCATAGCCACTCTCTATAGCCAGGTTGGGCCTGGGACAGCGTACTCACCTCCACCCCAAGGTCCTGCTCCCCTGAGAGGCCTGGAGGAAACAATGGCACAGTCCAGCTACAAGGCTGTGAGAGGGCCTGATTTTCTGTGTTTCCCACACTATCAGATAGTGTCATTACTGGGAGGGGAAGGCCTTCCGGGAGGGAGGGAACACGGGACACTCCACCTCAAACAGGCTGCCGGGGTACAAGTCACAGGCAGCTCCTCCCAAGCTAGCTGTCGCGCTAAGATGAGGTGACGGCACTGACTGTGTAGGCAGCTGGGAGCAAAATCCCACCCAGCATCCTCCTGGCTCCGTGAAGGAGCAGCAAGGCTCCTGAGCCAGTCACTTTAGTTTTTCCTCAAACTTCACAGCCCGTGTTCAGGACACTTTGGCCCGAGTGAGAGCATTTTGCCTCCATTTTGTGAGGAAAACCATTGAATTGACTTCCTTTTTTATATTCCATTTGGGGTACAGCCTATACCTTGAATGTGAGAACATCAGGACAATGAGGCCAGAGACTTTCTGGGTGACCTCTCCCAGAGTTGTCGATCAGAGCAAGGGGAACACACAGGGCTGTTTGGAGTAGAACAGGATGCTGGCTGGCTTCATGTCAGGGAGTCAGGCTCTGCTGAGAAGCACCCCTGGGCCCTGGAGAGCCTGGAGCTATCTCAGGATTCCCCAATCACTGTGGGGAGCTGTCATCTTCCTTCAAGGTAATGGGGTTGGGGTTCCAAGGGAATCTGGGATCTAGAGAGACTGGGGTTCTGAGGTTGATCTTTAAGCTCCAGTATTTGTCTACAGGAGCCTCAGAGCCAGTGCTAAGCGGCAGGATTTGAGGGCAGGAAAGATTATGCCCCAGATTTCCTATAGAATATTTGAGCATTGTGGAAGGATCAATGAAACTTTCAGTTAAACTTGACTGATAGCATATTTCACTCTCTCCCAAAATCCTGAGACAGTGCCTCTTGCTCCCACAGGACATCTACTATATAAGGTCACCATCCCAAGACTGGGAGGCATAGCAGATCTGCTTAATTCTCGGGAATAAACAAAATTGGGAGACAAAAAATATGCCCCAAGTAAAACAAAAACAAAAACAAGCAAACAACAACAACAACAAAAACACATAGCAGAAATCTTCAGAAAAAGAACAAATAAAATGGAAACAAGCAACTTACCAGATAGAGTTTTTAAAAATGGTTATAAGGACTATAAGGGACTTATTGATAATTACAAGGAACTTAATTAGAACTACAACAGCATGAAAAAGCACACAGAGCCAAAACTGGTTTGGCTCAGTGGATAGAGCATCAGCCTGCGGACTGAAAGATCCCAGGTTCGATTCCGGAAGGGCATGTACCTTGGTTGCGGGCACATCTCCAGTAGGGAGTGTGCATGAGGCAGCTGATCGATGTCTCTCTCTCATTGATGTTTCTAACTTTCTATCCCTCTCCCTTCCTCTCTGAAAAAAATCAATAAAATATATTTAAAAAAAATAAAAAATAAAATATATTTTAAAAAAAAGAAAAAGAAAAAGCACATAGAAACATTAAAAAAAAGAAGAAGAAGAAGAAGAGCCGAAACTGGTTTGGCTCAGTGGATAGAGCGTCGGTCTGCAGACTGGAAGGTCCCAGGTTCGATTCCAGTCAAGAGCATGTACCTTGGTTGCGGGCACTTCCCCATTGGGGGCGTGCAAGAGGCAGCTGATCGATGTCTTTCTCTCATCGATGTTTCTAGCTCTCTATCCCTCTCCTTTCATCTCTGTAAAAAAATCAATAAAATTAAAAAAAAAAAGAAGAAGAAGAAGAACCAGGCAGAACTGAAGAGTACAATATCTGAAATAAAGAATATACTAGAAGGAATAAAGAGCAAATTAGATGAAGCAGAGGATTGAATTAACCATTTCAAGATAAGGTAGCACAAAACACACAATAAAATCAGCAAAAAGAAAACAATATAAAAGATAAGGATAGTTTAAGGGACCTTTAGAACAACATAAGGCATAACAATATTCATATCATATAGGTAATAGAGGAGAAAAGAAAGAGAAAGGGATCAAGAACCTATTTGAAGAAATAATGGCTGAAACTTTCCTAACCTGGTGACAAAAAAAGACACACAAATCCAAGAAGTACAGAGAGTACCAAATGAGTTTAACCCAAAGAGGACCACATCAAGACACATCATAATTAAAACAGCAAAAGTTAATGACAAAGAAAAATCCTAAAAGCAGTAAGAGAAAGTTAGTTACCTACAAGGGAGCTCCCATAAAACTGTTGGCTGATTTCTCAAAAGAAAAATTTTAGGCCATAAAAAAATGGACATGAAGTCTTCAAAGTGATGAAAAGCAAGGATATACAATCAAGAGTTCTTTACCCAGCAAGGCTACCATTTAGAATTGAAGGAGAAATAAAGAGCTTCCAGAGCTTCTCAGATAAGAGAAAAACAAAAACATTTAATTACTGCCAAACTAGCATTACGGGAAGTATTAAAGGATCTTCTTGAGGAAGGAGAACAGAGGAACACAGTTATAAAGAATCAAATTGCAATAAGTATGTACCTATCAATAATCACTTTAACTGTAAATGCCTTAAATACTCCACTCCAAATACATAGGACAGCTGCATGGATAAAAAAACAAGATCAATATATAGAATGAAAGATGCATACAGATTAAAATAAAGGGATGAAAAAAATATTTCATGGAAATAGAAAGAAAAATATTGGTGTAGCAATATTTAGATCAGATATTTAAAAAAATCAATGTTAGAACAAAGGCTATAATAAGAGACAAAGACAGACACTAGATAAAGAGAGCAATCCAACAAAAGAATATAACACTTGTAAACATTTATGCACCCAACATAAGAGGACCTAAATATATAGAGCAAATCTTAATGGATATAAAGGGACAAACCAATAGTAATATAGTCATAGTGGGAGATTTTAAAATCCATTAACATTACTAGATAGACTTTTCAGAAAGTGGCCTTGAATGACATGCTAGATTAATTTAATTATGGTCTTCAGAGCATTTCACCCCAAAGCAGCAGAAATACCTTTTTTTTTTAAGTGCACATAGAACTTTTTCTAAGATAAATCACATGTTAGGACACAAAACAAGTCTCAATAAGTTGAAGAGGATTGAAATCATATAAGCATCTTCTCTGATCACAATGGTATGAAATTAGAAATCAATTACAAGAAAAAGGCTGCAAAACACACAAAGACATGGAGGCTAAAAACATATTAGTAAACAATGACTGGGTTAACAATGATCAAAAGAAAAATCTAAAGTTACCTTGAGACAAATAAAAATGAATATACAACAACCCAAAATATATGAGACAGAGCAAAAGCAGTCCTTAGTGGGAAACTTATAACAAAACAGGTCTACCTCAAAAAGCAAGAAAAATCTCAAATAAACTATCTAAATTTACACTTAAAGGAAATCATTAAAAAAAAGCCCAAAGTGAGTAGAAGAAAAGAAATAATAAAGATTAGAGCAGAAATAAATAATGTAGAGACTAAAAAACAACACAAAAGATCAATGAATCAAGTTAGTTCCTTGAAAATATAACCAAGATTGATGAACCTTTAGCCAGACTTCTCAAGAAAATAAATAAAATGAAAAAGGAGATATAACAACTGATACCACAGTTGAAAGATCATAAGAAAAATGTTGTGAACAATTAAATGTTAACAAAATGGAAAATTTGAAAATATGTATAAATTCTTAGAAACATACAATCTTCTAAAATTCAATGAAAAAATAATCAGAAAACCTGAATAGACCAAGTACAACTAATGAAATTGAGGCAGTAATAAGAAAGCAAAAACAAAACAACAAAAACTCCCAACAAACAGAAGTCCTGGCCCAGGTTGCTCCACAGGTGAATTTTACCAAATATTGAAAGAGGAAATAAAATCTATCCTTCTTAAACTATTCCAAAAATTCAAGAGTAAAGACTTCCAAGCTCATTTCACAAGGCCAGAATTATCCTAATTCCAAAGCCAGATAAAGATATTATAAAGAAAGAAAATTACGGACCATTATCCCTGATGAACACAGATGCTAAAATCCTCCACAATATATTAACAAACTGGATTCAGTAATACTTTAAGATCATAGACCATGATTAAATGGAATTTATTCCAGGTATACAAGGTCAATACAATACCCACAAATTAATTAATGTTATACACTATATAAACAAAATGAAGGATAAAAATAACATGTTCATATCAATAGACAGAAAAAGCATTTGATAAAACCCAGCACACATTTATGATAAAAACTGTCATCAAAGTGAAAACCAAAGAATCATACCTCAATATGATAAAAGCCATATTTGACAAACTCACAGCCAATGTCACACTCCATGGGAAAAAACTAAATGCATTTCTCTTAAGATCAGGAACAAGACAGAGATGTCTGCTTTCACCACTCTTATTCAACTTAGTATTAGAAGTTTTAGCCATAGCAACTAGACAAAATGAAGACATAAAAGGCATCCAAATTGGAAAGGAAGAAGTAAAACTGTTATTCTTTGCAGAGGACTTAGTACTATTTATAGAGAGCTCTAAAGATTCCACCAAAAAATTACTAGAACTGATAAATCAATTTATTACAGTAGGAAGATGCAAAATTAATATTCAGAAATTGGTTGCATTTTTCACAACAATAATGAACTATCAGAAAGGGAAACTAAGAAAACAATTTGATTTACAATTGCATAAAACAATAACATTTCTAGGAATAAATTTAACCTAGGGTTAAATTGGAAAATTTTAAAACACCAAAGAAAGAGATTGAAGATGCAAAGAAGTGGAAGCATAAACTGTGTTTATTGATAAGAAGAATTATTATCATTAAAATGTGCATACTGCCCAAAGCAATCTATAGGTTCAGTATAATTCCTATCAAAATACCAATGGTATATTTCATTGAACTAAAAAATATTCCAAAAATGTATATAAACCACAAAAGACCCCAAATAGTCATGGGAATCTTGAGAAAGAATACAGTTGGAGGAATTACACTACCTGACATCAAACTGTACTGCAAGACCATAATAATCAAAACAGTATGGTACTGGCATAAAAAGACATATACAAGGGGGAGGAGAAAATGGCGGCGGAGTAGACGGACATGTCTGGAGCTTTGTCGCTGGGCAGAGGGAGAGAGAGCGGCTGAGAGTTGCATTGGGAGTGTTTGTTGGCAAGCTAGGAGTCAGTTGTCCTCCAGGGGAAGGCGGGGAACTGCTGGAAGGGGCTCTCCCGGCCAGGCAGCCCCACTGCCACGGGGTTTTTGTCGGCCGGAGCCACCAGCGTGAACACGGAGCCCGAGCCATCTTGCAGTGGGAGGTGGATGTCTGTGGCGGTCTGAAGCCTTCGGCTGGGTACCCATGGAGCAGCCAGGAACCCGGGGACCCAGAACTCCGCTCTCCAATAGGCGCAGACACACGGCGGAATCAGAGATCCACAGAGCACACGGAAAGGTCAGATTGCGCCTGACTTAAGGGGGAGGTGGATGTCTGCCGAGGTCTGAAAGCTGCGGCTGACGGAGGCACCCACAGAGCAGCCAGGACCCAGAGCGCGGCTTCCCAGGCGGCACAGACATGCAGACTGAGGATTCAGAGATCCACACAGCGCGCCGAAATGTCAGATTTCCCTGGGCCAGGGTGCGGTCTCCTACCCCCACAGGGCAGAGACCCGCACACTGTGGGAGCCGGGCTGCGGCTGGAGCTGCCTCTGGAGAGGTCCACAGAGGTGGTCAGGGGGTGATCCCTGAGTGTGAAGGCAGACCCTCTGAGCTGTTGACAGAGGAGAGCTCTGGAAAACGACTCTTTTTTTTTTTTTTCTTTTTCTCTGGGGCAGAGGGACAACCTGGGAGTTATTGCAGTGTCCAGGCTGCAAAACTCCCACAAACTGGTTTTGGGAACCACAGAGTAGCAGGATCTGAGCACAGCCTACAAAGGTCCTGTGCTTTGTCTCAGAGATCAATTCCGAAACACTGCCACCCAATGGATGACACACAAATTGACTCTTGCATAACCACAAGAGAATAAAGAGATTAAAACACCAAGAGGGGAACACAGGGAACTGCAATACCTCCCCTACTGGGAAACAGGAGTGCCAAGCAGAATAATAGTGGAAGTGAAGGACCATTCTATTTTTCTTCTTCTTTTCTTTTTTTTAATTTTTCCTTTTTTCTTTTTTCTTTTTTTTAATTTTTAATTCTTTATTTTTCATTTTCACATATTTTAATTAAAAGAATATTTTTTTCTTCCTGCCTCAATTGATTTTACCTTTATAATTATTACATTTTTGTTTTAAACTAGTATTATTAATTACTACTAGTACTTTACCGTTTTTGGAAAAAAAAGTGTCATTTTGTTTTCTCTTTATTTTATTTCGGGATTACAGTTCTACATTCTACTTTCATCTTCCCTTTAGCATAATTTTACTCCAACTCAACTCCACCTTTATGCCAACACTTTCCTCCTAACTTTCCCCATTTTGCTGTCTTGTTTCTCTTTCCTTTTTCCAACTTTAGATTCTCCCTATTTTTCTCTTTACCTGGTTAAAATTTCACCCCATTTATATATCTAATTTCAAATCTTCTACTACAAGTCCACACAAACCTCTCCCCTCTTGTCTTCACTAGCCAAAAAGTTGTTTTTTCTCTATGTCCTTTTGTTGCTATTTGCCTGAAAAGTGATTATATCGATTTTTTGAAATTTCTTTTTGAGAGACTGTTTTAGTTTATTCTACTTGTTTTATTTTGCTTTTTGCTTGCTTTGTTTTCTACCTCTCTTTTCCCTCATCTCCCTCGATACCAGTTGCTATTTGCAATTTGCATTAATCTCTAGGTACTGGTTGCTGGCCTTTATTGGGATTAGTGACTGTTCTATTGGAGTTGTCTCCTGACATCTATATTTTGTTCCTCTTTTCTCTCTTATACACTTTATTTTCTCTCTGACTTTTTTCTCTTCCTCTTTCCTTCTCCTTTTTCTCCTTTTTATTTTCTTATTTTATTTTATTTTATTGTTCATTTATTTATCTTTTTTTTTCTCACTCTCCCAATTTGATTTTGGCCCTTCTTTCTTTTCTTTCTTCCTCATTTTCCTCTTCTTCTTTCTCTATTTACCCCTAATTTGTCCTTCTTTGGTGGTCACCTTATTTGTGATTATTAACATCTTGAATACATTTCTACTCAGTGCCTTGTGTGCTGTACCTGGTCGTGTTGTAGTTTGTGCCTTTCAATCAACGTAGGAGAGAGAGCACTACATAACCAGACACCCAGAGAAGAAAGACCATGGGCAGAAAAAGAAACAGCCCAAAAAAGACAGAAAGGCAGGTTTCACCAGAAAAGGAAGTAAACAAAATAGAACCACAAATAAGCCTACCAGAGAAAGATTTCAGAGAAATTATCATAATGTGGTTGAAAAGAATGGAAGACAAATTTGACAATATGAGTAAGAGCCAAGAGGAAATGAAGAAGAACCTAGAGGAGGTGAAGAAGCATGAAGAGGAAATGCAGAAGAAACTAGAGGAGGTGCAGATTAAACAAGAAGAAATGAATAATGACATCACTGCTATAAAGAACTCAATAGAAAGCATCAAAAGTAGACTAGAAGAAGCAGAGGACCGCATCAGTGAGCTAGAAGACATGGTAGAAAAAAATACCCAAGTACAGCAGCTTCTAGAAAAAAGAGTTAAAAAGCAAGAGGAGAGTCTAAGGGAACTTTGGGATAACATGAAACAAAATAACATCCACATAATTGGGGTTCCAGAAAGAGTGGAAACTGAACAAGGATTAGAGAACGTGTTTGAAGAAATAATGACAGAAAATTTCCCCAATATAGAAAAGAAAAAACCCACACAAATCCAAGAAGCTCACATAGTCCCAAGCAAAATGAACCCCAACAAACCGACACTGAGGCACATTATAATTAAATTGGCAAACACCGACGACAAAGTAAAAATCTTAAAAGCAGCCAGAGAGAAACAGAAAGTTACCTACAAAGGAACCCCCATAAGACTAGCTACTGACTTCTGAACAGAAATTCGTCAGGCCAGAAGAGAATGGAATGAAATATACAAAGTCATGCAAAGGAAGGGTCTGAATCCAAGAATACTGTACCATGCAAGACTCTCAATCAAAATTGAAGGTGAAATCAGAAGCTTCACAGACAAAAAAGGACTAAAGGAATATATTACCACCAAACCCGCAATGCAAGAAATGTTAAAAGGTCTGCTGTAGGAAGCGAAGAAGGATCTCAGGGGTAAGGACTAAAAATGGCAACAGATAAGTACTTATCAATAATAACTTTAAATGTAAACGGATTAAATGCTCCAATCAAAAGACATAGGGTAACCGATTGGATAAGAAAACATGATCCACATATCTGCTGTCTGCAAGAAACCCACCTTAGGAAAAGAGATGCACACAGACTGAGGGTGAAGGGATAGAACATGGTATTTCAGGCAAATGGAAATGAAAAAAAAAGCTGGGGTTGCAATACTTATATCTGACAAATTAGATCTCAAAGTGAAGGACATAACAAGAGATAAAGAAGGCCACTTCATAATACTAAAGGGAACAATCCAACAAGAAGAAATAACTCTGGTAAACATATAAGCACCAATATAGGAGCACCTAAATACATAAAAAGTCTTGGAGGATATTAAGGGAGAGATTGACAGCAATACAATCATAGTAGGAGACTTTAATACCCCACTGTCACCATTGGACAAATCCTCTAAACAAAAAATCAGCAAAGAAACATCAATCCTAAATGACTCACTAGACCAGATGGAATTAATTGACATCTTCAGAACATTTCACCCCAAAGCCACAGAATATACATTCTTCTCCAGTGCACAGGGGTCATTTTCAAAGATAGATCATATGTTGGGTCATGAGAAAAGTCTCTTCAAATTCAAGAAGATAGAAATCATATCAAGCATTTTCTCAGACCACAGTGGCATAAAACTGGAAATCAACTATAATAAAAACAATAGAAAGAAATCAAACACATGGAGACTAAACAGCATGCTTTTAAACAACAACTGGGTAACCAGAGAGATCAAGGAAGAAATAAAAAACATCATGGCAACAAATGACAATGACAACACAACAATACAAAATTTATGGGACACAGTGAAAGCAGTCTTGAGAGGGAAGTTCATAGTCCTACAAGCCTACTTCAAAAAACAGGAAACAATGGTAATAAATGACCTAAACCTACAACTCAAAGAGCTAGAACGAGACCAACAAGAAAAGCCCAGTGTACTCAGAAGGAAGGAAATAGTGAAGATCAGAGCAGAGATAAACAACTTGGAGACCAAAGACACAATTCAAAAGATCAACAAAACAAAGAGCTGGTTCTTTGAAAGGATAAACAAGATTGACGGACCCCTAGCCAGGCTCACCAAGAAGCAAAGAGAGAAGACCCAAATAAACAAAATCAGAAATGAAAGAGGAGAAATAACAACAGACCCTGTGGAAATACGAAGGATTGTTAAAAAATACTATGAACAACTCTATTCCAACAAATTGGACAACCTGCAAGAAATGGACATTTTCCTAGAAAAATATAACCTCCCAAAACTCAATGAGGAGGAAGCCAAACATCTCAATAGTCCAATAACTATGGAAGAAATTGAAGCGGTAATCAAAAAGCTTCTGGCAAATAAAAGCCCGGGTCCAGATGGCTACACAGGAGAGTTTTACCAAACATTCAAGGAAGAATTAAAACCTATCCTCCTCAGACTATTCAAAAACATTCAAGAAGAAGGAATACTACCAAACACCTTCTATGAAGCCAGCATCACCCTAATACCAAAACCAGATAAAGACAAAACAATGAAAGAGAATTATAGGCCAATATCTCTCATGAACATAGATGCCAAAATCCTCAACAAAATTCTAGCAAACCGGATCCAGCGGTACATCAGAAAGATCATACACCATGACCAAGCAGGATTCATCCCAGGAATGCAGGGGTGGTTCAATATCTGCAAATCAATAAATGTGATACATCACATAAACACATTGACAGATAAAAATCACATAGTCATGTCAATTGATGCACAAAAAGCATTTGACAAAATCCAACATCCTTTCTTGATAAAAACTCTCAGCAAAGTGGGAATAGAAGGATCATACCTCAACATCATAAAAGCCATATATGATAAACCCACAGCTATCATCATACTCAATGGGCAAAAACTAAAACCATTTTCCCTAAGAACAGGAACAAGACAGGGATGCCCACTCTCACCTCTCCTGTTCGACATAGTACTGGAAGTATTAGCCATTGCAATTAGACAACAAGAAGAAATAAAAGGCATCCAAATTGGAAAAGAAGAAGTAAAGCTGTCCTTATTTGCAGATGACATGATATTGTACATAAAAAACCCAAAGGACTCCATTCCAAAACTAATTGACTTAATTAATGAATTTGGCAATGTAGCAGGATACAAAATTAATGCTAAGAAGTCTGTGGCATTTCTATACACTAATAGTTAAATTATAGAAAAAGAAACTAAAAAAGCAATCCCATTTACCATCGCACCAAAAAAATTAAGATACCTAGGAATAAACCTAACTAAAGAGGTAAAAGACCTTTATGCAGAAAACTACAGGACACTGAAAAAAGAGATAGAGGAATATGTTAACAGATGGAATAGCATACCATGCTCATTGATTGGGAGAATCAACATCATTAAAATGTCCATACTACCCAAAGCAATCTACAGATTCAATGCACTACCCATTAAAATACCAATGACATATTTCACTGACCTACAAAGAATTCTTTATAGATTCATCTGGAACAAAAAAAGACCACGGATAGCTACAGCAATTCTGAGAAAGAAGAATAAAGTAGGTGGGATCTCAATGCCAGATTTCAAGCTATACTACAAAGCAACTGTTCTCAAAACAGCCTGGTACTGGCACAAGAACAGACATATAGATCAATGGAATAGAATAGAGAACCCTGATATCCACCCAAACCACTATGCTCAATTAATATTTGACAAAGGAGGCATGAACATTCAATGGAGCCAAGATAGCCTCTTCAATAAATGGTGTTGGGAAAATTGGACAGATACCTGTAAAAAATTGAAACTGGACCACCAACTTACACCAAATACAAAAATAAACTCAAAATGGATACAGGACTTAAACATTAGAAGGGAAACCATAAAAATACTAGAGGAATCCACAGGCAGCACAATCTCAGATATATGCCGAAAGAACTTCTTCACTGATACTGCTCCAAAGGCAATGGAAGCTAACGAAAAAATAAACAAATGGGACTACATCAAAATAAAAAGCTTTTGCACAGCAAAAGAAACCATCAACAAAACAACAAGAAAGATCAATGCATGGGAGGACATATTTGCAAATGCTATCATTGATAAAGGTTTAATCTGCAAAATCTACAACCAACTTATACAACTTAATAAAAGGAAGATGAAGGATCCAATAAAAAAAATGGGCAAGGGACCTAAATAGAACCTTTTCAAAAGACGACAGAAGGAAGGCCAAGAGACACATGAAAACATGTTCAAAATCATTAATCATCCGAGAGATGCAAATCAAAATGACAATGCAATACCATCTTACACCTGTCAGAATGGCAATCATCAACAAATCAACAAACGACAAGTGTTGGCGAGGATGTGGAGAAAAAGGAACCCTTGTGCACTGTTGGTGGGAATGCAGACTGGTGCAGCCACTTGGAGAACAGTATGGAGTTTCCTCAAAAAACTAAAAATGGATCTCCCATTTGACCCTGTAATACCACTCTTAGGAATTTATCCTAAGAAATTACAAACACCAATCAGAAAGGATTTATGCACCCCTATGTTCATAGCAGCACAATTTACAATAGCCACAATTTGGAAACAGCCTAGGTGCCCGTCAGCAGATAAGTGGATCAGAAAACTGTGGTACATCTACACAATGGAATTCTATGCTGCCATTAAAAAGAAGGAATTCTTACCATTTGTAGCAACCTGGTTGGAACTGGAGAGCCTTATGCTTAGTGAAATAAGCCAGTCAATGAAGGAGAAGCATCACATGATCGCACTCATTGGGGGATAATAAAGAACATTATAAACTGATGAACAAAAGGATAGATACAGAGACAGTAAAGCTTCAAACAGACTGTGAAATTACAGCAGGAAGATTAAAGTTAGGTGAGGTAGATAAGAGATCAATCAAAGGACTTTTATCTATGCATATAATCATAACCAATGAACATAGACACTGGGGGGTTGGGGTATGCCTGGGAGGGAGGGGGGGCAATGGGGAGATATGTATAAAAAATTAATAAAAAAAAAGACATATACACTAATGGTACAGAATAGAGAGCCCAGAATTAAATCCACACTTTTATGATTAATTCATATTTGACAAACAGAGCAAATATCCAATTGGGTAAAGACAGGCTCCTCAATAATTGATATTTGACAAACAGAGCAAATGTCCAATTGGGTAAAGACAGGCTACTCAATAATGGTCTTGGAAAAATTCAACAGATATGTACAAAAAAATGAAACTAGACTACCAACTTACATCATATGTAAGAGTAAACTTAAAGTAGATTAAAGACTTAATATAAGAATTGAAACCATAAAAATCCTAGAATATCAGACATTTCTTTCTTTTTCAAAAAAATTTTATTGATTTCTTACAGAAAGGAAGGAAGAGGGATAGAGAGTTAGAAAAGAGACATTGATCAGCCACCTCTTGCACGCCCCCTACTGGGCATGTGCCCACAACCAAGGTATATGCCTTGACAGGAATTGAATCTGGGACCTTCCAGTCTGCAGACCAGCACTCTATCCACTGAGCCAAACCGGTTTCAACCAGACATTTCTTTTAGCAGTGTTTTTTCTGGTATATCTTATTGGCAATGGAAACAAAAGAAAAAATAAACAAATAGGGAATACATCAAAGTAAAAAGTTTCGCATAGCAAAGGAAACCATCAACAAAATGATAAGACAACCTACTGAATGGGGAAATTATTGGCCAAAGATACATCTGGTAAGGGGTTAATATCCAAGTTATAAAAAGCTTATACAATTCAATACCAAACAATAAACAATCCAATTTTTAAAAATGTACAAAGGGACCTGAATAGAGTTTCTTCAAAGTGTATGCATAAATGGCCAATAGACATATGAAAACATGTTCAACATCACTAAATTATTAGAGAAATGCAAATTTAGAGGAGGAAACCAAGATGGCGGCAAAGGTGAACACCTAAACTGCTGCCTCGCACAACAATTTCAAAACTACAGCTAAAAGACAGACATCATTCAGAACCACAGGAAAGCTGATTGGGTGTAAATTCTACAACTAGAAGGAAAGAGAGGGGCTTACAGAGACTCAGGGAGCTGCAAAAAGCTGAGGTACAGAGACATGCACTTGGAAAGCACAGCAGCAGAGTGCCTGGCTGGCTTCCTCTAGTGAGAGGGAGACAGAAACTCTTGACTGCACTGAATCCCAGTTCTGACTGCACTGAACCTCAGTTCCGACTGCACTGAACCTCAGTTCCAGGCGAGACTCATATGGGGGCAGTCTGGACTGTCATGAAAAGGGAGGAGTGCATGGAAACTTAGGGGAGCTGTGAAAGGCAGAGGTCTGGAGGCATGCACATAAGTGCACGCAGAGAAGACTAACTGCTGAGTGTGCCCCTGGCTTTCTCTAGCAGGAGGAAGACTGAACCTCCCAACTGCACTAAAATCCAGTTCTGACTACAATGAACCCCAGTTTTGGCAGGACCCTGAGAACTCAGACTCATACGAGTCCTGGAGCACATGAAAACTCAGGGGACCCATGAAAGGCAGAGGTCTGGAGTCACGTGAGTGTGAGTGCACACAGAGAGGGCTGCAGCAATTACTGAGGAACACTGAGACCCTGGAGCCTCATAGGACAGGGCTAATGGGAAGCCAAGGCTGTCTGCTCAGCCCTGAGACTCTGCCCCATCCAAGTTCAGCACAGAGGCTTTTCCAATTTTGCAAGTCTTGTATCATAAGGCTGACTCCAACACAGAAATTCTTCTGGCCTAGACACAGCTGATCCTCACAATCAATTGGCTTGGAGGTCAATTCCCCCAGTGATACCAACAACAATTAAGACTTAACTACAGCTTAAACCAGTTTGGCTCAATGGACAGAGCATTGGCCTTCAGACTGAAAAGTCCCAGGTTTGATTCCAGTCAAGGCACGTATCTTGGTTGCGGGCACATCCCCAGTATGGGGTGTGCAGGAGGCAGCTGATTGATGTTTCTCTCTCATCAATGTTTCTGACTCTATATCCCTCTCCTTCCCTCTCTGTAAAAAATCAATAAAATATATTTTTTTAAAATAAAAATATAGCCGAGACCGGTTTGGCTCAGTGGATAGAGCGTCCGCCTGCTGACTGAAAGGTCCCAGGTCCGATTCCAGTCGAGGGCATGTACCTTGCTTGCGGGCACAACTCCAGTACGGGACATGCAAGAGGCGGCTGATTGATGTCTCTCTGTCATTGATGTTTCTGACTTTCTATCCCTCTCCCTTCCTCTCTGTAAAAAAAAATCAATAAAATACATTTTTTAAAAAATTAAATAAATAACAACAACAACAAAAAAGAATTAACTACAAGATTGTACACACAGTCCACAAAGGGGTGCACCAAGAGAGTCCACTCTAGGTCATATAAAACACCTAGCACACAAAACTACCCTACCAACTCAGGAAAGCAGCAAAAATGCGGAGACAAAGAAACAGATCACAAATGAAAAATATGGAGGAAAACAACTGGATATCGAGTTTAAAACCACGGTTATAAGGTTTTTCAAGAATTTCCTAGAAAAGATGGATAAATTTAGCAAGACCCAAGAGGAGATGGAAAAGAACCAACTAAAAATTAAACATACACTGACTGAAATAAAAAATATTATACAGAGACCTAACAGCAGACTAGAGGAAAGCAAAAATCAAATCAAAGATTTGAAATACAAAGAAGCAGAAAACACTCAACTGGAAACGCAATATGAAAAAAGAATCCAAAAATGTGAAGATAGTGTAAGGAACCTCTGGGACAACTTCAAGTGTACAAACATCAGAATTATGGGGGTGCCAGAAGAAGAGAGAGCAAGACACTGAAAACCTATTTGAAGAAATAATGACTGAAAACTTCCCCCACCTGGTGAAAGAAATAGACTTACAAGTAAGGAAGCATACAGAACACCAAACAAAAGGAATCCAAAGGGGACCACTCCAAGACACATCATAATTAAAGTACCAAGAGCAAAAGACAAAGAGAGAATGTTAAAAGCAGCAAGAGAAAAACAGTTAAGCCAAAACCAGTTTGGCTCAGTGGATAGAGCATCGGCCTGCAGACTGAAAGGTCCCAGGTTCGATTCCAGTCAAGGGCATGTACATTGGTTGCAGGTGCATCCCCAGTAGGGGGCGTGCAGGAGGCAGCTGATCGATGTCTCTCTCTCATCGATGTTTCTAACACTCTATCCCTCTCCCTTACCCTCTGTAAAAAATCAATAAAATATATTTTAAAAAAAGAAAAAGAAAAACAGTTAATTACTTACAAGGAAGCACCCATACAATTGTCAGCTGATTTCTCAACAGAAACTATGCAGGCCAGACAGGGATGGCAAGAAATATTCAAAGTGATGAATAGCAAGACCCTACAACCAAGGTTAGTCTACCCAGCAAAGCTATCATTAAGAATTGAAAGTCAGATAAGGAACTTCATAGATAAGAAAAAGCTAAAGGAGTTCATCACCACCAAACCAGTATTATATGAAATGCTGAAAGTACTCTTTAAGAAGAGGCAGAACAAGAAAAAGGTAAAGATAAAAATTATGAACAACTAATACTTATCTATCAACAAATGACTCTAAAAATCAAGTGAATATAAAATCTGATGAACAGAATAAACTGGTGAATATATAGAATCAGGGGCATAGAAAGGGAGTGGACTGACAATTCTCAAGGGGAAAAGAGTAAGGCGAGTGTGGGAAGAGACTGGACAAAAATCGTGTACCTATAGATGAGGAAATGACAGGGGAGGTAAGGGTAGAAGGCGGAATGGGAACTGGGTTGAGAGGAGCTATCGGGGAGAAAAAGAGAAACAATTGTAAAAATCTGAACAATAAAGATTTATTAAATTAAACACACACACACACACAAATTAAAACCACAATGAGAAATCACTTCATACCTATCAGGATAGCTATCTTACCTAATAATAGACAAAAGTGTAAATTGACCGTACCTTCACTACACCCATAGCCAATCAGTGTGAGTATGCAAATTAACCCAACAAAGATGGCAGTTAAATTGCATACATAGGCACCCAGTGCCTGGGTTCTGGGAGCATTCTGGCACCCAGGCCACTGAGGTAGGTCCCACGTGAGGCCTGAGCAGCCTGGGAAGGGCCTGAGCAGGACCAAGCCTGCAATCAAAGCTGAGGGGGCAGGTGCAAAGTCAGTGATTGGAGGGAACTGGGGATCCCCTGCCCAGGCCAAAAGCCTTGGCCAGAGGTTATTGACCTGAGCAGGCCTGGGCAGGGGCCGAGTCAGCAATAGGAGGGAGCTGGGAGGTCCGCTGCCTAGGCCTAAAGCGTTGGCCAGAGACTTTTGCCTGGGTAGGGGTGGAGTCAGCAATCTGAGGGAGCACACCCTGGCTGGCTTTAGACTCCACTCAAGGGTACAAAGTTTCAATTATAGAAGATAAATAAATCCTAACAAAAATGGTGGCAGCCACAGAGCTGGAGAGAGCAGGAGGCTTGAGTTGCCCCCAGCAATGGAGGAAGCCAAGCTTTCCACCTGCCCTGGCCTGCCTTGGCCTTTGCTCAAGGCTAAAAAGTTTCAATTATAGAAAATAGATAAATCTCAGATCCCAGGGCCTCCATTTGGGTCACCTTGGGGCATGGCCAGCCTGAAAACCACCACAGGCCCCTCACCCAAGCCACCTCATGCCCCAAGGGAACCCCCACCCTGATCTAGGACACCCTTTAGGGCAAACCAGCTGGCCCCCAAACCAGCTGGCCTCTGTCCTATCTAATAAAAGAGTAATAAGCAGATTGACCATCACTCCAACACACAAGATGGCTGCCCCATGTGGTCAAAGATGGCTGCCCCCATGTGAACACAAGATGGCCACCACAAGATGGCCAGCAGGGGAGAGCAGTTGGGAGAGACTAGGCCTGCAAGGGTATGCAGTTGCGGGGGACCCAGGCCTGCAGGGGAGGGCACTTAGGGATGATCAGGTCTGCAGGGAAGGGCAGTTAGGGGTGACCAGGCTTTCAGGGGAGGGCAATTACAGGCAAACGGGCTGGCAGGGGAGCAATTAGACATCAATCAGGTTGGCAGGGGTGTAGTTAAGGGGTGATCAGGCTGGCAGGCAGAAGCAGTTAGGGGCAATCAGGAAGGCAGGCAGGCAAGCAGTTGGGAGCCAGCAGTCCTGGATTGTGAGAGGGATCTCAGATTGGAGAGAGTGCAGGTGGGGCTAAGGAGAAACACCCCTCATGCAGAAATTTCATGCATTGGGCCTCTAACCTACCTAATAAGAGTAACATGCTAATTGACTGTACCTTTGTGACACCCACCAGCCAATCAGGAGTGAGTATGCAAATTAACCCAACAAAGATAGCAGATTAATTTGCATTCACAGGTGCTGAGGAGCTGGTGGTGGGAACACTTGCCTCATCACCATGGCAACAACACAAGCATTTCACACCACCCCAGCCACCTGGGAAGCGTGGAAAGGCAGAATGGCAGCTCCTGTCCAGAATGGAGAGGCAGCTCTGGCCAGAGTGAAGGCACTGCTGGCAGCCAGGAGAAGAAAGACCCATTTTTGCATGAATCTTCATATATCGGGCCTCTAGTATATCAATAAATATACGTGAATCCTCAGTTCTTAAAAGTCTCCTGTCTTGAACAATTCAGTTCTCTATCAAGTTGTTCACAGAAATGTCTTGGTTGTCAAACAAAACTTCGGTTGGTTCTCAACCTGGCAACCCTTTTATGCTGATACCTGTATGATCCCAGTCACATGTCACTCATGCAACAAACAAAAGAGAGAATGCCAAATATGAGTCAGTTTCTGCTAAACCTCACATTGTTAACATCTTAAGAAATGGTGCTGTGACTATTTTTGTGGGTCTTTTTTTCTTTTGTTACTGCTTATTATTATTAAATACGTACAGTAAGTCCACCTGGGTCTTAAGGTTAGTGATAGCAGCAAAGTGAAAAGGAAAGTTGTAAGAATAACAACAAAACTTTAAAAAGAAATAATTGCAAAGTATGATAGAGGCGTTTGCTTGTCTGATCTGGCTACTGAGTATGGCATGGTGAAATTGACGATTAGCACAATTTTAAAACATAAAGAGGCCATCAAGAGTGCTGATGCTGCTAAGGGTGTGAAAGTGCTCACAAAATAATGACCACAGTCAATTGAGAAAGGTTAAAACAAAATCATTTGAGGGAAAAAATTAATTTAATGTACATTCTTTCTAATGGGGGGAAATGATTCGGTTTTCAAATGAATTGCTCCTCCAACAGTCTTCCGGAACAAATTAAGTTGAGAACCAAAGTTCCATTATATTGTTTTTAAAATGCTATGTGTTTCAGCAATTAGTTATAAATTCCATGGTGCTTTGTTTAAAAGAAGTTCTCCTTGGCATCTGGTTAGAACCCAGTGGGAGTTGCTATGCTCCAATCCATTATTCCTCTTCTTCCCTTTGCTTCTTCAGGCCAGGCCACTGGAGACCTTCAAACACAAACGAACAAAAAATCCCCTCAAAAACCTACGAGTTTGGACATGCCCAACCAAGCTCTCTGTTCTGCAGCCTCCGAGAGCCTCTGCCTGGTCCCTGAGCAATGCCTGTCCCCAAGGCCCACCACACAGGGCTCGGGCCCAAACTGGCTCCACCTCCCCCTCCCATGAACTGGACACTCTGAGTGGCTAACCCCACTGTTGTGGAGCAAATGCGAGTGAACGAGCACTGAACTCGAGTCCAGACCAAATTAAAATTTAGGGAGCCTTTATTAGCCAGCCAGCTGGCCAGATAGCTGGAGACTGCTCTGCCTTTATCCATGCAGAGTCCAGAGAGCAGCAGTGACCCTTTGTGTAGGACCACTTTTAAGCACATTTACCACAACCTGTTTTTGCAGAGCAAACAACTCAAGACAAAATAGTTTTTCCCAAGCAACGTCAGAGTCATGCCATTGACGACCATGTTATTTACAGGGTCATCTTGTTTTTCAGAAAGCTGACAGTGTCCTATGAAAGAAGGCCTATGTGCTGGGAAGGGGCCATGGGACCGTATCTCAAGGCCTGGCCTGATGTCAGCACTGACAACTCTATCTGGGGGATAATCCACAGCCTCTTTGGAATGGGGGATGCTAAAAAATTTCCACTCTCTAACACCCATCACCTTCCAGTGCCAACACCACAGAATCTATGCCTATATGTCTCAGAAAACTTTCTCAAAAATCCTTATTTTCCCCTAATAAATGGCTGCAGCACCTGCCCATGGCGTCAAGAGGCAAGCCCTGGTCAGGGAATGGGCCAAGTCGCGGAAAGAATCATTTGCCAACTCTGCTCTGACCGCAGGTAAGTGGACACCCAGGGCAACTCTGCTCGTGGAGGGTGGACCTGGGCTTGGGGTCTGGGGTCTGGCATCTGGCCAGCTCTGCTAAGGACTCTGCAGGAGGCCTGGGGCCTGTTTCCTCTGTGTATCCAAAGAGAGGTCTGAGATTCCCACCTCAGACCCTGAGATGAGGATTTGGTTCAAGGCATTTACTTGGGAGGTGTCTTCAGGAAGCAGTGAGCGAGAGGCAGGAAGTGCAGTGAGGTGGGGAGGAAAGCTCAGGCCCCGGAGCATCCTCCAGAGCAGCTTTGAAGTCTGGCTGCAGAGCCCATGTGCATGAGTGCTGTGTCCTTCACCCCTTGGTTAGTTTAAGTCACATGAAAGTCTGAGATGAAACATGGAAAATCCCTGCCACAGAGTGAATTCGCTGGAAAGAGCAGTGAGTGCTAAGATGGTGATGAGAACGCATGTGAGGGTTATATGCATGAGGCAATGCATTCAGAGAGCCCAGTCCAGCGTGGCCACATAGGAGCCTGAGTCCACAGGATTTCCTCCTCCCCAACCTCCTGCCTGCACACCTTGTGACCTCACAGAGCTGCTGTTAGTCGCACAAAGGGTCCTGGCATACGCAAGCTCATGAGTGTGTGTGTGTGTGTGTGTGTGTGTGTGTGTGTGTGTGTGTGTGGTGTGTGTGATGACTGCCTCCCCTAGGAGCCCGCCCAGGACCCCTACCAAGGACCTGAGCAAGCTTACAGACAGGAAGCCATGTGCCACCGACCCCAGAGCTAATGGGCCTGCTTCCATCACCATCAGCCTCGGCTTTAATCATCCACTTTCCAGGGGAGGGCAGCGCTCCCCAGACACCAGACAGGCCAGCATCCTCCAGCTGGTGTGCAGGCAGGGCCGCTGAGTGAAAGGAAAGACATTGGACCTTCCTTTCAGGCAGATCCCACTGGGACCAAGATTGCCTCCAGGCTGGGGGTGGGGTTAGGTGGTGAACAACTGCCAGAGGCAGGGAAATCAAAGGCTTTCCCACACCCACAGTGCCTGTAGCTGCTGATGGAAGGGGGATGCCCCACCTCCACGTAGCTCTAGGGTGCAGGCTGGCAATGCTCAAGGCCAGTCCTGAACTAGGCCCAGAGACCACCTCCTCCATAGGTGTCCAGACACATCATGGCCTCAGAACCTTGTTCAAGTGAGACACCAAGCAAGGTGCCATTCCATTTCTGCCCTGTACCCGCTCTCCCTGGCTGTCCCTAAGAAAGTATCAAGTAGCATACTTGAGGGGTCCACTTCAACCCTGTACCTCCTCTCTACAGTAACCCCACCTGATAAGGAGCCCTCAGCTTTCCAGACCTCATGGCCCCTTCTCTCAGCCTCCTCTCTGACCACCTGCCTCCCCTACATCCTCCACCTGCTCTTTGCATTGCTGTGGCCCCACATTCAGGGCGCAGGGGAAGCATGAGGTTCCAGGTGCTGAAATGTGAAGTTTCTTCCTTTTCTCCTCCATCTTCCTTTTTTTAAAATTAAATCTTTATTATTCAGATTATTACATTTGTTTCTCTTTTTTCCCCTCCATAGCACCCCTCCACCCAACTCCCACCCTTCCTTCTGCCCTTACCTCCCTCCCATTGACCTCATCCATAGGTGTATGATTTTTGTCCAGTCTCTTCCTGTACACCCCTCACCCCTCCCCCCCTGAGAATTATCAGTCCACTCACTTTCTGTGCTCCTGATTCTATTATATTCACCAATTTTTTCTGTTGATCAAATTTTTAATTCATTTAATTTTTAGATTTACTTATTGATAGATGTGTATTTGTTGTTCATAATTTTTGGTCTTTTACCTTTTTCTTCTTCCTCTTCTAAAACAGTACCTTTCAGCATTACATATAATACTGGTTTGGAGTTGAGGAACTCCTTTAGCTTTTTCTTATCTGTGAAGCTCTTTATCTGCCCTTCAATTCTGAATGATAGCTTTGCTGGATAGAGTATTCTTGGTTGTAGTTTCTTGCTATTCATCACGTTGAATATTTCTTGCCATTCCCGTCTGGCCTGCATCATTTCTGTTGAGAAACCAGCTGACAGTCGTATGGGTGCTCCCTTGTAGGTAATGAACTGTTTTTCTCTTGCTGCTTTTAATATTCTCTCTTTGTCTTTTGCTCTTGGTATTTTAATTATGATGTGTCTTGGTGTGGTCCTCTTTGGATTCTTTTTATATGGGGTTCTGTGTGCTTCCTGGACTTGTAAGTCTATTTCTTTTACCAGATGTGGGAAGTTTTCAGTCATTATTTCTTTAAATAGGTTTTCAGTATCTTGCTCTCTCTCTTCTTCTGGCACCCCCACAATTCTGATGTTGGTACACTTGAAGCTGTCCCAGAGGCTCCTTACATTATCTTCACATTTTTGGATTCTTTTCTCTTCTTGCTTTTCCAGTTGGGTGTTTTTTGCTTCTTTATATTTCAAATTTTTGACTTGATTCTTGCCTTTCTCTAGTCTGCTGTTAGGACTCTGTATAATGTTTTTTATTTCAGTCAGTGTATGTTTAATTTCTAGTTGGACCTTTTCCATCTCTAGTTGGTCCTTTTCCATCTCTAGTTGGATCTTTTGCATCTCTAGTTGGTCCTTTTTCATCTCCTCTTGGCTGTCGCTAACTTTATCCAACTTTTCTAGGATATTCTTGAAAAACCTTATAAGCATGGTTTTGAACTCTATATCCAGTTGTTTGTTTTCCTCCATTTCTTTTGTTTGTGATTCCTTCCCTTGTCTTGGCATTTTCACTATGCCTGAAGAATTTCTGTGTTGGATTCAGCCTTATGATACCAGACTTGCAAAACCGCAGAAGCCTCTCTGTTGAGCTTGGGATGGGTGGAGTCTCAGGGCTTAAGGGACTGCCTTGCCTTCCAGTTGGCCCCGCCCACCACCGCCCCTGAGTCTCATGTGACTGGGTAATTGCTGGAGCGGTCCTTGTGCACGTGCACAGTGCCTCTAGACCGCTGCCTTTCTGGCTCCCTTGGGCCTCAGGACCACACGAGTCTAGGTCCCCAGGGTTTCACCCGAAACAAGGACTTAGTGGAGTCAGAAGTGGCACAGTTGGGAGGGTCTGTCTCCCGCCCTTTCACGAAAGCCAGCGGCACAATCAGCAATCTGTCCTCTGTGCAGAGCCGTGCACACCACCAGACCTCTGATCTTTTGGGACTCCCTTAAATTTCCATGCACCTATCCCTTTTCACAGTCCAAACTCCCCCGTATGAGTTTCGGCTGGATCTGGGGTTTAGTGTCGTAGGATAAGGGGTTCAATGCCTTTGAGAGTCTCCGTTTCCCTCCCGCCAGAGAAAACCAGCCAGGTACTCGGGCACCCGCTCTCTCCACACACGTGTCTCCATACCTCAGCTTTTTGCAGTTCCTCTGGGTCTCCATGAGCCCCTCTCTTTCCCTCTAGTTGTAGAATTTCCACTCAACCAGCTTTCCTGTGGTTCTGGATGATGTCCGTTCTGTCTTTTAGTGTAGTTTTGAAATTGTTGTGCGAGGCAGCAGTGTAGGTGTTTACCTATGCCTCCATCTTGGGTTCTCCTCTCCATCTTCCTTTTGTCATAGGGTTTTAATTTGCTGTTTAATGTCAATCTAAGTAAAGAAAAATTAAAATTTCAGCATGAATTTTACCATTTACCTTCTTCCTATTGTTCAAGGCCAGTTTTAAGTGAAAACATAAGAGCATTGAACTCATGTGAATCACTACAGTTACGGTAACTCATACATGCAGATGCACTTTTTCTCGTCAGAGCAGTGCAAACACGTCACACAACTCAGCAGTCTTCGCTTCACTCCTGACACCAGGGAACATTCTACCGACACTGCTGAGCTCAGCTGACTTCCCAGGAAGGAAGGAAGGCCACTCTCTCTCCCTTTTTCCTCTGCCATCATTCTCATCATAAGTGGTTGGTGACATGAGTGAGAAGTGATGTAGCAGGGCTTCTTGTTTGTGTTTCTTAGACGCCACTGCCCACCACATCCTTTTCCTAACAGCAAGGGTGACCTCGTAGGGCTGTCCACCCAACTCTTACCAGCTGTCAACATGACAAACTCCCCTTGTCCTCCCCGAGTGGCTGCCCCATAGTTCTCCAGCACCGTGTGCTCATGAAACTTTGTGCAGATACATAAATGGGCTGCACATATGCACGCATCTGCCCTGATCCTGCCTGTTCCACTTTTCCCGGACTTCATTTAGAGGACACAAGTTCAAAACTAAAATCATTCAGAATTCCAAGATGGCTACAGAGGAGCATTCACCTAGTATGGGCCCTGCACCTGGGGCCTGTGTGCCTGCGTGGCTGTCATCCCCCCAACCCCACCCCCAGGACTGTGCCTGTCCCCCTGCTTCCTCCCTTGGTTAATGTATTGTACTCACCACTGGGACCTCAAGGGGCAGGGCTGTGTGTGTCCCATTAGTCACTGGCCCCAGGTCCCAATCCTGGCACGGCCCCCGAGTACAAATTTGCTTAATAAACACATCGACACCCACTGAGTTTGAGTGAGCACCTAAGATGGGACAGGCACCTCCAGGACCCAGATACAGACAGCTTCTGCCCACAGGGGTTTCCAGCCTCATTCCCATCTGGACACCTTCTAACTTCAGGCTCTCTGAGATGAGCAGGGTCCGTAGGGTTGATCCATCTTTTTTTTTTTTCCCAATCCTCATCCAAGGATATGTTTTAGAGAGAGAAAGAGAAACATCAATGTTAGAAAGAAACATGGATTGATTGCCTCCCAACTGGGGATCGAACTCACAACCTAAGTATGTGACTGGAAATAGAACCCACAACCTTTGTGTGTGTGTGTGTGTGTGTGTGTGTGTGTGTGTGTGTGTGTAACAGTACTCTAACCAACCGAGCCACCCTGCCAGAGCAGATTGATCCATCTTGCTAATGTACAACCTGAGGTAAGCGGGTGAGACTTGTCTGCAGAGGCCTGTTTGCCAGGAACACACCAAGGACACATGATGGCTGTCCAAGAGCCAGGCCCACAGGAAAGAGAAGGGCTTGGGAGGGCCTCTTCCCTCTCTCCCACACACAGCCTAGGACAGTCAGGGTGAAAAGCAGCCTGTCCCAGGAGGGAAGGAGAGAGAGGAGGAGGCCTCTCTGACTTGGAGGTGACTTTGCTTTTCAATTCGATTTCAATTGACCCACAACTTCCACTTTACACTTCAAAGGCTGTGCTGCGGAGACCTCTCTGCAGGAGCCTTCAGGAATCAGACTTCCCTGGACACCTGGGTCTCAAGGCACAGCCCCTTCCTTATCTCCCAAGGGGTCCTCAGACCTTCAGCTGTCAACACCAGATCGGGACTTCTTTCTCTTTTCCTCCTTGTTAATTACACAAATAAGAATGACTATAAAGGGCACTTTTTAGTCTTTTTTCACCTTTTTTGTTTTTTTTTAACCTTTTAGCTTGAAAATAATCGCAAACCTACAGAGAAGTTGCAAGAAGAGGTCAGTAGATTTCTGTTCACCCTTAAATTCAATAACCGTCAACAAGATAAGGGCATTCTCTTGCATGCATCAGCATTAGCAAAGCCAGGAAATGTAACAATGGCACAGCAGCATTGCCTAATATTCAGTCCACATTCCATTTTTGCCCAGTGTCCCAACATTGTCATTTACAGCACAGGGGTTTTCCCTAATTCAGGATCCAACTCCAGGTCATGCATTCAGTTACTTATCATGTCTCTTCATTAAGGACATTTTAAGAGAATAAAGAGTAGTCACAGCCCTGCCATCCTGACAGTCCCCTTCCCCTGTTCTCATAGCCAGGCTTCTTATATATGCGTACACACACACACACACACACACACACACACACACACACACATACCTGCCCAGGGTGGGGGTCTTAAGGTCTGCATGCCAAGTCCTGTGGCCACCAACTTCTCTGCATATTACCTGATGGGTCAGCCATGGTCCTAACTGGCATATGGCAGTCCCCATGGTAGATGTGCCATGCTTTATTTGTGTTCCAAAGGAGGGAATAACTGCCTCCCATGATTCCTGCTGGGTCTATGCAGGCGTCTCTCTGAGTAGCTCCTGGTGTTAGGGCCTAGTCATTCCTGCTATGGGTGTGCCCACCCAGGCCAGCTTTGTTCAGTGTCAACTGGCTTGTCCTGGCCAGCCCAGCTCCCAGGGACATCTCCATAATGGGAGTAACAAGCCTGGGGCATGCAGCATTACCCTGACTGGTTGGGAGGCATGTGAAGCTCTGGCTCCTGGCAGGAGCATCCACACTCAGAGAAGATAGCAGAGCCTAGTGATCTGCGGCTCTCAGCTGAGTGAATATGGAAGCCTCAACTTTCCCTATCTGGAAAATGGAAATAACATTCTCTATTATGTGAAGATAGAACAGGACCAGGCTCAAAAAAAGCCCATTTAAAAAAATAGCCTTGCTCTAACTGGTTTGGCTCAGTGGATAGAGCGTTGGCCTGCGGACTGAAAGGTCCCAGGTTCTATTCTGGTCAAGGGCATGTACCTTGGTTGCGGGCACATCCTTAGTAGGAGGTGTGCAAGAGGCAGCTGATTGATGTTTCTCTTCCGTTGATGTTTCTAACTCTCTATCCCTCTTCCTTCCTCTCTGTAACAAATCAATAAAATATATATATTTTTAAAAAGTAAAAGCCAAAACCGGTTTGGCTCAATGGATAGAGCATTGGCCTGTGGACTGAAGGGTCCCAGGTTCGATTCTGGTCAAGGGCATGTACCTTGGTTGCGGACACATCCCCAGTGGGGGGTGTGCAGGAGGCAGCTGATGGATGTTTCTCTCTCATCAATGTTTCTAACTCTCTATCCCTCTCCCTTCCTCTCTGTAAAAAGTCAATTAAAAATCTATAAAAATAAATAAATAAATAATAGCCTTTACAATAACATTTCAAAAACAATGAAATTGTTTGAAACTATACACTGAAAGCAATAAAACATTGCTGAGAAATTAAACTAAACTTAAAAGTTCTAAAATTTCTACAATGCAAGAATTTATTTTATGGATTAGAAAATCAATATTGTTAGGATAACTATTGTTCCCAAACTGATATATAACTTCAATGTATTTTCCATCAAATTCCCCAAAAGCTTTCTTTGGTAGATATTGTTGATTCTAATATTATATAGAAATACAACGAACATAGAGTGGTCAATAGCTTGAAAAAGAACAAATTTAGTGAGTTACATGTCTGATTTTAAGATTTATTATGAAGCTACGATGATCAAAACAGTATGGTGTGGCATAAAAATAAACATATATCAACAGAAAAAATAGAATGCAGAAAGAGATCCAATTAATGGTCAATTGACTTGGACAAAGAACCCAATTCATTAGGGGAAGGATAGCATTTTCAACAGAGGATGTTAGATGAACTGAATAGTCATACAAAAAACATAAATCTCATTTCCTGAGACATGAGCTCTCACCATGCACCTAAATTAACTCCGGTGGTTCTTACCCCTAAACAAAGAAGTTAAAGTTCTAAAACTTCTACAATTAAACATAGGAAACAATATCTGTAACCTTGAGTTACATCCTATAGCTTTAGATAAACTCTAAAATACTGGGACTAGAAATAAAATATCAATAAATCAGACCAGCAAAATTAAAAACTTTGGCTGTTTGAGAAGCACCAACTGAGGAGGCAGCCATAGGCTGAAAGTACTCTCAATATATAGAGACAACACAGGTTTGTTACATAGGCTATATTAATAACAACTGCAACACAATAATTAGAAGATAAATAACTCAAATATGAATAGTCAAGAGAAAATATGTAAATGGCCAGAAAGCACATGAAAATATTCACAATTAAGATGCAATTTAAAACCAGAATGCATTTTACTCAATATATTGATTAGAAGATTAATATTTAAGAGACGAAATACCATCCTATACTGTATATTAGCAAGTAAATAATGCTTGTATGATAGTGATAGGAATGTATTATGCTGCAATGACCTTAAAAAACAGCAGTTTCTGGTAAAGTTAAGTATAAACTCATCACACCCCTATGTATTTAATCAAGAGGAAGGAAAATATATGACCATGAGAAAAACCTGTACAAAATTGTTCGTAGCAGCTTTATTCATAAGAGCAAAACAAAAAAGAAAGGAGGAAGAAAGAATAGAACTCTTTCCATCATTCTGGGAATGAATTAGGTGTTCAATAAATCTTGGCTACCCTTATCCTTACCCCTTTTTCCTTGCTGAAGGGAAGCACAGAACCCAGCATGGGCATGTGGCCTAAGGCAAGCAGGCAGGCATTCACAGCGTCTTTCTCCTTCCTCCTTGGTGCCTCTGAGGCCCAGAATCAACTCTAACCCTGACAAAGGGCTTCTAGGAGGTTCCCAGGTTCTGTGAGCATGCTCTTGTCTCTAAAGATCTCCCCTGCCTTCTGCACACACCCACATAGGCAAGGCCCCTCGAAGGCCAGGGCCCCAGACCCATGTGCTCTGCAGCCTTGAGCCTGAGAGTCCAGCCTATGGAACAGCTTCATAAATCCCACCTGAGGCAGTGAAGGGCCAGGCCCGCTCATACTCAGCTTCCAGATGAGGCCAGTGGAAAGGGCAGGGAAAGCACAGCCTAACACAGTGACACTGCCCAGGTCAAGCCACAAGCTCTTTGGGCCACATTCCAGCTGTAAGGACGGTGAGGAGCACCAGTCCCTTCATGGCAATGTGCTCCAGGTGACCTTTGAGCCAACCAGTGTGGCCAGGCCTGTGCTTTGGAGGTCTCATATGGGCACACAGGTTTATGCAAGACCAAGACCAAGACCAGCCCTGCCACTCATGTCCGGGAAGCCCCTCTTGCCACCTTCCCCATCTGACAGGCCTGTGCCCCACCCAGGGTCAGGTGAATAAGATGCATACCGGAGGGCCCCAGGGCCACCTTGTGTGGCTCTCCCCAGGTCTCTCTGAGTGATAAGCCAGAAGGTCACTGGTTTGCTCCAAGGCTGCCCAGACCGGACGTAGGACTTCAGCAGATTTTGTAATGGTTGGCATCTAATGGCAGAGCATCTGCTGCTGTTCACAGCCCTGTTTCCTGTCCCTATGCTTTCTTTTCATTACAACATCTTTTTTCAAAGACGACTAGGACTATTTCTAATATGTTATTTGACCTTGAGCCTACTAACATTTATTTGTCAGATCTTCTTCTCATGATTTTGCTTAGAGACTGCAAGCATGTAGATGAGATGCCATCTGAGATCCGAGTTTGCTTCTTGCAAGTACAGTCCACCAAGCAGACATCCTAGGGAAAATGACCTGGGAGCATGGCAGTCAGAAAGGGTGACCCACAAGAGCAGAGGTGTGAAGATAGGAATAAGCATGGGTTGCTCAAGAAATGTTGTAAGGGGGCACGGCAGGAGGCACTGCTGGACAGACGGATGGAGCCAGCCCCGGAAGGACCTCCGCCACTGGGGGCCCAGGTCTGGCCATGTGTTGGGGTCACAAGGCATGAACATGATACTTCGGCAAAAGCTCTGGACACACAGCTTTGAGATGGTGATTGCATTACTGTCCTTTCAGGCTCTCCCCAGCGGGCACAGCAGCTCTGAGCCTCCCTCCCTGGGGTCCGAGTGAGCAGACTCTACGCCAGCTTCGCAGGGTGGGAAATGCAGGCCCCAGGAGGCAGCCCCAGGAGGCATCCCCAGCTCCATCACCAATGCAGCTCCGAGAGGCCACCAGTAAGGGCTCTGACAGGACAAGCAGACCCGACCACAGAATTCTCTGAATGCAGAGAGCATCATGGCCTGTGGCGAGCATGCCACAAGGCTGGGTCCCTGGAACTTACTGAGAGCTTATAGAAGCCAAGAGTGTAGCTCCTGATTGCTGCTGTGGTGGCACATCCTTCGCCCTGGCCCGAGGCCTGAGTGAGCCAGCCCGGGGCCAGGTCAGGCAGAACCTCCCAGTGCCTGAGCCATGGGGCTGTGAAGAGAGACAAATTGGCAGGCGAGGTATCAGCAGGTGATGCCCCGCTTGCAGTGCCCACATTAGTCATCCAAGGGCACCCAGCCTTCCAGTGGTATCCAAGGGTGTAAACCCAGAGTGGAATGTCAGCATCTTCAGGAATGCACCTTTCAATTCCCACAGTAAGTGCTCTGCTCCTCTGAGTGACAGGCAGTGTGGCCCTGGACACTTGGCAACTCCTTTCCTCCCTCAGACCCCTTTCTTCCAAAGCAGGAAGGAGGGAGAGGGAGACGCTCAACCCTGGGAAGGGAAGCAGCACTGGGGGACCCCACTGGTGGCTCTCACTCACACTTATAATCATTCAGATATCAGGTCATCCTGTTTTCTGTGTGTCAGAGACCAAAACAAAGATGTCAAGACAGTACTCCCAACCTTTCCCCTCCCTGCCTGGTCTGGGTTCTTTCTTTCCTCCTGGGTCTGGACCAGGCTGAAAGGAATGTAAATTTCCCTTAGGAAGTACCCTGGTCTCCTGGGGTTCTCTCCTCAGTGGGCATAAACCAAACCATGACAGAAAGCAGCCAGTGCCTGCCTAGAGAATGCCAAGCACGTGGTAAGTGTGCACATTGTTTTTATTGCTTGGGTATAATCCTAGCTTTTTAACCAGCCCAGAGCAGGAGGAGTGTGTGGAGAACTGCATGGAGCTCTGAGCTGGCTTGGATTCTGGACTCAGGTGTGTGTGGGAGTGGGCAGACCTCTGGCTGGCGCCGGGGCCATCAGGTCTGCAAGCAGCTTCCTGGAGGAGGCTGACCTAGAGACCAGAGGGACTTCCCAGCAGCCAGTGGGCCCAAAGTGAGGACCTGCCCCGCCTGAGAGCAGTGACCCGATCTAATCCAGGGCACTCACAAGCACTGCCCGGGGGCCCGCATGGGCTCAGACCCTCTCTGGGCTGGGCAAGTTGCTGAGTGGGAACCTCTGAGCTCTGGGCTGGCCAGGAGTCGTGGTAATTCCATTGGTTTTCTTTTTTTTTTTTTTTTTTTGGCAATAGGCAATATTTATGTTTATTCAAAAGCAACAGGATATAGGATCAATATACAAAAATCAACCATATTTTTTTGTTGTGTGTTGAAGTAAAATGTTGAAAGGTTTTTCTTTTTTATTCTTTTTTTTTAAATAATTTTTATTAATTTTTTATACATATCTCCCCATTGCCCCCTCCCTCCCAGGCATACCCCGACCCCCCAGTGTCTGTGATCATTGGTTATGTTTATAAGCATGCTTACAAGTCCTTTGATTGATCACTTATTTACCTCACCTAACTTTAATCTTTCTGCTATAATTTCACAGTCTGTTTGATGCTTTATGATTTTTGTCCTCCTGAGAATTATCAGTCTACTCCCTTTCTGTGCTCCTGATTCTATTATATTCACCAGTTTATTCTGTTGATCAGATTTTTAATTCACTTAATTTTTAGATTCACTTGTTGACAGATGTGTATTTGTTGTTCATAATTTTTTGTCTTTTACCTTTTTCTTCTTCCTCTTCTAAAAGGGTACCTTTCAGCATTTCATATAATACTGGTTTGGAGTTGATGAACTCCTTTAGCTTTTTCTTCTCTGTGAAGGTCTTTATCTGCCCTTCAATTCTGAATGATAGCTTTGCTGGATAGATTATTCTTGGTTGTAGGTTCTTGTTGTTCATCACATTGAATATTTCTTGCCACTCCGTCTGGCCTGCATCGTTTCTGTTGAGAAATCAGCTGACAGTCGTATGGGTGCTCCCTTGTAGGTAATAAACTGTTTTTCTCTTGCTGCTTTTAATATTCTCTCTTTCTCTTTTGCTCTTGGCATTTTAATTATGATGTGTCTTGGTGTAGTCCTCTTTGGATTCCTTTTCTTTGGGGTTCTGTGTGCTTCCTGGACTTGTAAGTCTATTTCTTTTACCAGATGTGGGAAGTTTTCAGTCATTATTTCTTTAAACAGGTTTTCAGTATCTTGCTCTCTCTCTTCTTCTGGCACCCCCACAATTCTGATGTTGGTACGCTTGAAGCTGTCCCAGAGGCTCCTTACATTATCTTCACATTTTTGGATTCTTTTCTCTTCTTGCTTTTCCAGTTGAATGTTTTCTGCTTCTTTATATTTCAAATTTTTGACTTGATCCTTGCCTTTCTCTAGTCTGCTGTTAGTACTCTGCATAATAGTT
This sequence comes from Lasiurus cinereus, assembly GCA_011751065.1. Taxonomy (NCBI): domain Eukaryota; kingdom Metazoa; phylum Chordata; class Mammalia; order Chiroptera; family Vespertilionidae; genus Lasiurus; species Lasiurus cinereus. The sequence goes on from JAAGEH010000021.1 coordinate 4,160,453, forward strand.
TTCATTTCAGTCAGTGTATTTATTATCTTCTCTTGGGTCTCACTAAATTTATCCATCTTTTCTAGCATATTCTTGCAAAACCTTATAAGCGTGGTTTTGAACTCTATATCCAGTCGTTTTTTTTCCTCCATTTCTTTTGCTTGTAATCCCTTCCCTTGTCTCGGCATTTTCACAGTGCCGGGGAAACTTCTGTGCTGGATTCAGCCGCAGAAGCCTCTGCTGAGCTTGGGAGGGTGGAGTCTCAGGGCTTAAGGGACCGCCTTGCCTTCCAGTCGGCCCGCCCTCCACGGCCCCTGAGTCTCCCGTGACTAGGTAATGGCTGGAGTGGTCCTTGTGCACGCGCACCCGCAGCGCCTCCAACCGCTGCCTTTCCGGCTCCCCTGCGAACCAGGACCACATGAGTCTAGGTCCCCAGGGTTTCGCCCAAAACAGGGGCCCAGTGGACTCAGAAGTGGCACAGTTGGGAGGGTCTGTCTCCCGCCCACTCGCGAAAGCCAGCAGCACAATCAGCAATCCGTCCTCCGCGTGGTGCCGTGCGCGACCAGACCTCCGATCCTTTGCAACTCCCCTAAATTTCCGTGCACTTCTCCCTTTTCACAGTCCAAACTCCCCCCGTATGAGTTTCGGCTGGATCTGGGGTTTAGTGTCGTAAGAGAAGGGGTTCAATGCCGTTGGAAGTCTCCATTTCCCTCCCACCAGAGAAAGCCAGCCAGGTACTCCGGCACCGCTCTCTCAGCGCGCTCGTCTCCGTACCTCAGCTTTTTGCAGCTCCTCTGGGTCTCCGTGAGCCCCTCTCTTTCCCTCTAGTTGTAGAACTTCCACTCAGCCAGCTTTCCTGTGGTTCTGGATGGTGTCCGTTCTGTCTTTTAGTTGTAGTTTTGAAATTGTTGTGCGAGGCAGCAGTATAGGTGTTTACCTATGCCGCCATCTTGGATTCCTCTCCATTGGTTTTCTTGCATGTGTTTTCCTGTTTCCTGGTTGAAGTTTTTCTTTTTAAATAAATCTTTATTGTTCATATTTTTACAATTGTTCCTTTTTTTCCCTCCATAGCTCCCCTCCACCCAGCTCCCACCCCTCCCTCAGTCCTTACCTCCCCCTCCCCTCCCCGGCATTGTCCTCATCCATAGGTACACAATTTTTGTCTAGTCTCTCCCTGAGAATTGTCAGTCCACTCCCTTTCTATGCCCATGATTCTATTATATTCAACAGCTTATTCTGTTCATCAGATTTTTAAAAATATATATTTTATTGATTTTCTACAGAGAAGAAGGGAGAGAGATAGTTAGAAACATCGATGAGAGAGAGACATCGATCAGCCGCCTCCTGCACATCCCTACTGGGGATGTGCCCACAACCAAGATACATGCCCTTGATGGGAATCAAACTTGGGACCTTTCAGTCCCCAGGCCGATGCTCTATCCATTGAGCCAAACTGGTTTGGGCTGTTCATCAGATTTTTTTATTCACTTGATTGTTAGATTCACTTGTTTATAGGTATGTATTTGTTGTTCATAATTTTTATCTACTTTTTTCTTCTTTCTCTTCTTAAAGAGTACCTTTCAGAATTTCATATAATACTGCTTTGGTGGTGATGAACTCCTTTAGTTTTTTCTTATCTATGAAGATCCTTATCTGACCTTCAATTCTGAATGATAGCTTTGCTGGGTAGAGTAATCTTGGTTGTAGGTTCTTGCTATTCATCACTTTGAATATTTCTTGCCACTCCTGTCTGGCCTGCATAGTTTCTGTTGAGAAATCAGCTGACAATTGTATGGGTGCTCCCTTGTAGGTAATTAACTGTTTTTCTTTTGTTGCTTTTAAGATTCTCCCTGTGTCTTTTGCTCCTGGCATTTTAATTATGATGTATCTCGGTGTGGTCCTCTTTGGATTCCTTTTGTTTGGGTTACTGTGTGCTTCCTGGACTTGTAAGTCTATTTATTTCACCAGGTGGGGGAAGTTTTCAGTCATTATTTCTTCAGTATCTTGTTCTCTCTCTTTTTCTGGCACCCCCATAATTCTGATGTTTGTACACTTGAAGTTGCCCCAGAGGCTCCTTACACTATCTTCCATTTTTTGGATTCCTTTTTCTTTTCCAGTTGAGTGTTTTCTGCTTCTTTGTATTTCAAATCTTCAAATCTTTGATTTGATTCTTGCCTTCTCTCCAGTCTGTTGTTAGGTTTCTGTATAATATTTTTTATTTTGGTCAATGTATGTTTAATTTCTAGTTGGTCCTTTTACATTTCCTCTTGGGTCTTGCTAAATTTATCCATCTTTTCTAGGAAATTCTTGAAAAACCTTATAACCGTGGTTTTGAATTCTATATCCAGTCATTTGTTTTCCTCCATTTCTTTCATTTGTGATCTGTTTCTTTGTCTCTGCATTTTCGCTGCTTCCCTGAGTTGGTAGAGTAGCTTTGTGTGCTAAGTGTCCTATATGGTCCAGTAGCTCTGCCTCCCCAGTTACCTAAGGTGGACTCTCTTGGTGCACCCCTTTGTGGACTGTGTGTACAGCCTTGTTGTAGTTAAGTCTTTTTTGTTGTTGTCATTTTTTATTTTTTATTTTTTTAGAATATATTTTATTGATTTTTTACAGAGAGTAAAGGAGAGGATTATAGAGTTAGAAACATTGATGAGAGAGATACATCAATCAGCTGTCTCCTGCATGCCCCCTACTGGTGATGCCAAGGTACATGCCATTGACCAGAATTAAAACTGTGACTTTTCAGTTTGCAGGCCAACACTCTCTCCACTGAGCCAAATCGGTCTCTGCTGTATTTAAGTCTTGATTGTTGTTGGTATCACTGGGAGAATTGACCTCCAAGCCAATTGGTTGAGGATCAGCTGTGTCTAGGCCAGGAGAACTTCTGTGCTGAAGTCAGCCTTATGATACAAGACGTGCAAAATTGCAAAAGCCTCTGTGCTCAGTTTGGATGGGTCAGAGTCTCATGGCTGAGCAGACAACCTTGGCTTCCCGTCAGCTCTGCCCTACATGGCCCCTGGGTCTCAGTGTACCTCGGTAATCACTGCAGCCTTCTCTGCGCACACTCATGCTCATATGCCACCAAACCTTTGTCTTTCACAGTTCCCCTGAGTTTCCGTGTGCTCCGGGGACCCGTATGACTCTGGGTTCCCAGGGCCTTGCCCAAAACTGGGGTTCAGTCCAGTCAGTACTGAATTTCAGTGCAGTTGGGAGGTTTGGTCTTACTCCTGCTAGAGAAAGCCAGCGACACAATCAGCAGTTTGTTCTCTCTGAGCGCACTTGTGCCCATGCCTCCAGACCTCTGCCTTTCGCAGTTCCCCTAAGTTTCCGTGCACTCCTTCCTTTTCATGACAGTCCAGACTCCCCCCATATGAGTCTCGCCCATAACTGGGGTTCAGTGCAGTTGGGAATTTCTGTCTCCTTCCTGCTAGAAGAAGCCAGCCAGGCACTTAGCCGCCCATCCTCTCCATACCTCAGCTTTTTGCAGCTCCTCTGAGTCTCTTTGAGCCCCTATCTTTCCTTCTAGTTGTAGAATTTCCACTCAGCCAGCTTTCCTGTGGTTCTGGATGATGTCCATTCTGTCTTTTAGCTGTAGTTTTTAAATTGTTGTGCAAGGCAGCAGTTTAGGTGTTCACCTATGCTGCCATCTTGGTTTCTCTCTAAAGTTTTACAATTGTAGAAAAGTCCAGAATATAACAGACACAAGTGTCAGCATTTATAAATGTTGAGACCTAGGCATGCATACTTCAGAAGTTTAAATTGATGGAAAAGCAATAAAATATTGCAGGTGACCTTCCCTCCTGCATTTTCTGCCCCCTGGAAGCAAAGGCTGGATTGTCCACACGTCTATATTTCTGAGAAATATAAAATGCCATGTGCATAGGGACCCATGAGCACAGGTGGATGGCGAATGCCACATGTTCTTCATAATGCAGTTTATTTTGGGGGTGACATTGGTTAATAGGACCATATAGGTTGGCATTGGTTAATAGGACCATATAGGTTGCAGGTATGATTTCTATGTTATAAAACCTGTATATTGTACTGTGTACTGACCACCCAAAGTCAAAGCATCTTCTGTCACCAGGCAAGTACTTCAAACTATAATCCATGTTTGAGATTATCCACATTGATACCAATAAATCTACTTCATTCCTTTTAACTTCTCCATAAGGCTTCTACCTCATAAATATCTCACTCATTCATCTACTTCCCTAATGATTTAAGTTATTGCAGGTTTGTGTATCACAAACTATACCGCAATGGACATCTTATTCAGCCTCCTAGTGGTCCCCAAAGGTATGAACCAAGAGTGGAATGTCAGCGTCTTCAGAAATGCACTTTTCTTTTGTTTTACTTATTTTTTAAAAATCTTTCTATTTTATTTTTAGAGAGAATGGAAGAGAGAGGGAAAGACAGAGAGAAGTATTGATGTGAGAGAAGCAGATAGATTGGTTGCCAACTGCATAAGCCCCCTGGCTAGGGAGTAGCCTGCAACAGAGGTACATGCCCCCAACTGGAATTGAACTTGGGATCTTTCAGTCCACAAGCTAATACTCTATCCACTGAGCCAAGCCAGCTGGAACAGAATTGCACTTTTCCAATTCACATGTTTGGTGCTCTGCTTCTCTGAGTGACTGGCTTAATTCACACCTCTGTCCCTGGGCGTGAGATTTCCCACCTCTATTTTATCTACTCTTGGGATTGTCAGACAAGATTTTTCCTAAGTGATGAATATGAAAGTATACGTCTTTTCTTATTTGTATTGCTTTGATAATCAGTGATGTTGAACATCAGATTTCATGTTGCTATGGGCTATTCATGGTCCCTCTTCAGTGAATTGTTCTTTTTTACCCTTTGGCCACTTTTCTCACAGGTTGTTCATATTTTTTCTTGCTGATTATTAACCCTCAGTTTGCTCTATGGGCAGCAAACAGCTTCTCTACACTGGTTGTTTTTCTTCTCGATGGCGCTGAAGTTGACACATACCTCTCCTAGGTGCGCAGCTCCATGATGCTCCTCTGTGCACACTTCCATGTGGCCACAAAATCCGAGCCCTGCACCCTGAAACCCCTTCACACCCCTGCAGTCACACCCACGTTTGCTTTCCTTACTCACCCGTACTCATCAGAGGGACACCCTCCTGGTTGTGGGGTATCATTCCTTAATGTCTGCTGTATGCTATGTGTTAACAGTTCACTTAGGATGTTTGCATCTGTTTTCACAGAGAAGCATAGTCAATGTTCTGGCCTGGCCCCTCAGGCAGGCTCACAGCTGCAGGTGGACTCTAAGCTGTGGTCCCAGGATCCCGACGCATTTAGCCCACGCAGGACCAGAAGGAAGCCGTGGAGCTCTTCTACCCGCACATGCTCAGCCCTGTCATGGAGACTGAGCACAACAATGACTAGTTTCATCGCAGTTGGTCTCAGCTGGAGCCTTGCCCAATTAAATGGAAATGTTTCCCATGATTTGCAGGCGGAGCTGGAGGGGAGGATGTGGGGATGTGTGGACATAGAGGGTATTGCCTGAAAACTTCCCCGGGATTGAAAGTGAATTAGGCCAGACTGGCATGCAGAGTGATTTAACTAACAAGCCAGCCCTAATCGTTGGATCTCCTAAAGGATAGATGGGGTAAGTAGGTCCTGCCTTCCTCTTCCTCGGATCACAGAGATCAGACACCCTGGGAATTCACTGCTCTCTCTGCTTGCCAGGTGGGGCCCCAGGACCTGGTACCTGGACTGAATTCAGGCACAATGGGGGTGAGGGGGTTCCCCCTGTACTGGCTGGGGGCTGGAGGTACAGCATGGACAGTAAGCCTAGGGCTCTTCTTGCATTCATCACGCCCGGGCACCCCAGGCCAGCGGCTGCATAGAGGGCTTAAGAAGTCAAAGAGCCAATCAAGGACTGACACATGGCCTGATGCTGAGGAGGAGGCTAGTTCCAAGCCCTAGGACAGCGTTTCTCAACCTGTGGGTCGCGACCCCTTTGGGGTCCATCGACCCCATCACAGGGGTCGCCTAAGACCATCAGAAAACACAGATATTTACATTACGATTCACAACAGTAGCAAAATTACTGTTAGGAAGTAGCAAAGAAAATAATTTTATGGTTGGGGGTCACCACAACATGAGGAACTGTATTAAAGGGTCCCGGCATTAGGAAGGTTGAGAACCACTGCCCTAGGAGAACATTCCTCCGGGTTCCAGCGGGCTGGGCTGGGGAGCCCTCGGGGAGGAGTAGCCTTTGAGATAGATCCTAAAGAGTAATCATGATTATTAGTTCAAAATGGTGCCCACCGGCAGCCACTCACTCCTGGCAGATGCTGGCACAAAAACACAGAGGAGAGGAGAGGGCACCCGGCCCCAGTGCACAAGACAGACTAATAGGCACAGCCAATGGACAGACTGCCTGTGGAGGCCGGGAGCTGCAGCCCCACTGAGGAGAAGGGCAGAGGACTCAGCTGCCCTCCATCCATCTTGCCTGCCAGAGCCCAGCACAGGGCCACCTGCAGGGGCTGCCTGCTACCCCTCCTCAAGAAAGAAAGACAGGAGAAGCTGGCTCTAGGCCCTTCTGCTCGCCCACCCATGGCTCCAACCCTGCAACTCTGGGACACGGTGGCCAGAGGCAAAAGCATAAGCTCTGTGCAAACATCTTGCCTTCTCTGAGAATCTTCTCTTTAATAAAAGACTAAGGAAATGTCAGCTAATCTAAACAAATAGCCAAGTCTTATGGAAGATGAGCAGCCTGAGTGCAAGCACTTCCCAAGTGCTTTTTGAGGCTTTGGGAAATCAGGTGCCAGAAGCAAAGCTCAGAATTCTTCCCGGTGGGGTGAGTATTTAGGTCATGATGAGGCAGGGTTTTGGGGGTTCCTGGGGGAAGGGGCAGGTGGGGCCTGGACCAGGTGTGGGGTGACTGTTCCAGGTTCCCAGGAGACAGGGACTGCCTCCTGAACATGTAGAAGGAACTCCGAGGGCAAAGGTGTGGGGAGACGAGGCCAACCTCAGATGCTCTTAGGCCACCCTGCACTTGGACAAGTAAGTCTAGAGCCCCCAGATCCCCTGTTGCCTCCTCCATGAAGTGAGACAAGATCTCCACCTCAGGTGCTGTTTGGAAGAGAAAAGGGGGTGATGTTCTTGGGTGCCAGGCCTGTGGAGGCACTGCTCCCTCTGAAGGGGTATCAGGGTGTCCCTTCTCACTGCAGGGACCACATCCCTCCTGGTCCTTGGTTATGGGAGACACTTGGGGGGGGGGGCTGCCCAGGTGCATGCACTAGGCAGGGAAGAAGGAGCTGCAGAAGGAGAGGGAACGTACACCCAAGCCTGACAAACTGGGGCCTGTGCCTGGCCAGGTAGGGTGAGGGGGGGGGCAGCTAATGACTCAGCCTCCAACAGCGTCGAGAGAGCTGAATCCATTCAGGGTTCAGGATACCCCCAAGATCCTGCCTTGAACAGCAAACTGTGAGCACCCACTTCTGGAAGGCAAGTTCCACTGAGCTACATGCAAGGAGGGATGAGCAGAGCCCGGGCTGCTGCCACAATCCAGAAAGGTTTTCAGAGTGCTGGGTCCTGTGTGGGTGTAGATGGCCTCTGTAGATTGTGTCCAGGAGAGCTACACATGGGGAGAGCCACAGTTGGTGGCAGCTCAGCAGAGTGAGGCCCGGCTCTGCACACGGCTGGTGTACAGGTTTCCATAGACAGCAGGAGGTGGGCCCCTGGCCCTGAGGCCTCCCAACCCGCACCTGTACTTCCCCTCATGAGGAAGGGGTTGGGACTCACCACAGGCAGGGCTACCCAAGCCAGTAGTCAGCTTCCCAGCCAAGCCAGGCCTTGGGGGCCACTCATGGAGAGTGGGGCACAGGCTCTGGAGACCTATGAGCCAGGCTGGAATCTCTGCTCTGCCCTGCTGCCTCAAGGGGCCTTGGACAAGTAAGTCTAGAGCCCCCAGATCCCCTGTTGCCTCCTCCATGAAGTGAGACAAGATCTCCACCTCAGGTGCTGTTTGGAAGAGAAAAGGGGGTGATGTTCTTGGGTGCCAGGCCTGTGGAGGCACTGCTCCCTCTGAAGGGGTATCAGGGTGTCCCTCCTCACTGCAGGGAACACTGCCCTCTGGCCTCTGGGAGAGGGACACAGTTGCCGATGGATTCTCCAAAAATGGCCACAACAGTAGTCCTCGTCCCACATGCCCTCTCAGACCTTTGACAGCCCCAAACCCCCACCAAGAGGGGTTCTGTTTCCTCTTCCCTAGACACCCAGATGCATTGAGACGCAGAAAGCCATTGCAGGTGGGGGGCTGTGGGCGGAAGTAACATCGAGTGAGATCAGAGATGAGGTGAGACAAGGCAATGTGTTTTCTGCCTGGTCCTCTTTCTCAGTAGGTTCGCTGGGAACCAGCCGCTCCGTGAGGAAGCCCGGACAGTCCCAGTGAAGCCAGTGATAGCTCCAGGCCAGGTCTGGGCTCAATAAGTGTTTGGCTACCCTGAGTGGGCAGAGACCAGGGTCCCCACGGCGCCCGGGCAATTGGAAGTGTGGTGAGCTACACTGTGCTCTAAGCCACTGGTGTGTGGTTTGATATGTAGCAAGAAAATGACAGAGCATGGCATTCTGGAGCTGCCTTTCTTCCCGCGGCGCCCTGGTTCGCTGCTGAATGGGGCAGGCTGAGCGCCAACATCACTCACTCCCCCTCTTTCAGAGGAAACTGGAGGTGCCCTGCCCACTGAGTCCTGTCTCTGCAGATAGGTCCCCTTGACCGCTGCTTCCCTCCCAGCCCACAACCCTAGGGCAAGACGAGACTTGGAATCCAGGAATAAGTCCCCCCCTGCCACGAGACAGAAGTTGCGCCGCTCACTGTTCAAACTGTCTTGTTTAATCCACAGAGAGCCCTGTGCCATGATGACTGCTGTTTTTCACATGAGAAAGCAGAGGCTCCGGATCAGCCAAATCCCTTGTCTAATGTGTCCTGGCCTGACCTTGAGGGAGGCCCGTCAGGGAGTGATTAAAGGCTCCTTCCCTAGGTCACGTCACAGCGTCCCCTCGCTGGCCACTGCCCCACATTGTTCAGCACCCCATCAATCAATATTTTTAATTACTTACATAATTGACCAATAAAATCCTCTGCCAACTAATTGATTTTTTAATTTAGCAAAAGCCCCTGTTTTTATTAAAAGCCTACTTAGATGATTTTCTTTTCCCACTGAAATCAGAGGTTGTATTTCTTTTGGTCATTTTATAAGAATAAAAATAGGAAGGGACAAGGACAGGGGAGACCCAGAGGCCAAGAGCATTATAGGCCCAAACCAATAGGCCCTGTAATGAGTGAACTGGCAGCCCCCTCACCAGCTGCCCTGCCAGCAGCCAGCAGCTTTAGCCCTGACTCAGGTTTAGCCAGAGGGGCCCATGGCCAGGTGGGCGGGCAGCCCTGGCAGCACATACACTGCCCAACACAGGCTGTGCCAGAGCTGCTTTCATTGTTTGACAATGAACTCTAAACCTTCGTTTGCATTTTAATAAAAGTATTGGTTTTTAAGTTGTGAATGTAATTTATTCTTCATGCACAATTTGGAAAAGGCAGGCAAATCTAACGAAACATTAAGAGAGTTCTCAGCCTGGGGCCTGAGAGGCAGGTGATGGAAACGCTGTGAGGGGAAACTTTCCCAGAGGTCTGAGGCCCAAAAACCATTGCTATAGAAACCACTGAGTCTATGGCTCTGGGAAAGCTGCTCCAGCTGCCACAGAAGCGGACCTTACTTTTGGGTTTGTTTTGCCAAAGTAGTATCTGGCCGGTTTGGCGAGATGCTGTGACTCCACTAAATTTAAAGCTGTGTGTGTGCATTGCTCCTGAGACATGTCCTGCAGACAACTCAAGCTTGTGACCTGTCCATGTCGTCCCCAGGCAGATTCAGTTTGTAGGGTCAGGGGCTTAACGTGGACAGTGAGGGGGGCAATGTTAGTAAGGAAGGTCAGGGAGTGGCATGGGCTGCCACTTCTCCCTCCTGCCTCCGGCTCCTCACCCTAACCTCCATACTGCTTTGAGTCTTTACAGCCACTTTCAGTTCCCAGGCACCGAAGCACAGTGGATGAAGGTAGCACCAGCTCAGCTCTGGGCCCCGGCCTGCCTCTGCCCTTCACATCTACAGATATGGCCATCCCACTGTCCTGATCACATCCATGGTAATAGACTGCCCACCATCCATGCTCAGATACATGGTCATAGCCAACCCACTGTTCCTGCTCATATCCATGGTCTTAGCCGGCCCATTGTCCCTGCTCACATCCACGGTAATGGTCATCCCACTGTCCCTGCTCACATCCATGGTCTTAACAAGCCCACTGTCCCCAATCACATCCATGGTCATAGCCAGCCCACTGTCCCTGATCACATCCAT